>JAJKFI010000021.1:13644883-13677574 GCA_029204185.1 Lerista edwardsae | reverse complement strand
TATTATTATTATTATTATTATTATTATTATTATTATTATTATTATTAGATGAATTTATACCCCGCTTTTCCCATGCTGAAGCAAATGCCCAAGGTGGCTTACATGGGCAGGCTAGTCTAAACCACAATTTTTTCAATGGTTTTTTTTACAAATCTACAGTATTCTTGTAATCCCGCAATCCGCAGTCCCAGATGTCGCCTTCACAATGTGGTTCTCTCCTTTGGCTGCATGCCATCAAGCCTCAGCAGGCAATCGCAAGTCAAGCCTGGACAGGTTCTCAAGGTCCTATTCCGTTCTTTTGCTGGCTGGCCTTCTCACGCACTCCACCACAACTCTTACTTGCGGTGAGTAATCAGCTCTATAGTGACTCTATTCTGCCACCACAGATACTGCAGCTTGTCACAATCTGGTGCCTGTCTCCCATCTAAAAACAAACCACAGATTCTCCTGCTTAGCTTCAGGCAGTGCCAGCAGCACAACCATCAGTCCACACCTCCTACCCCATTTAGTTTAGGTATCCCCCATCATGTCAACTTGAGGCAGCCATCTCATTTAGCTTCATGAATGGGCTGGCTCTGACTCAATACTAGTAAGTATTGCTTGCAGCTGCTTTTAACAGTAGGTAAGAAACCTTACAGACAAACATTGAGCCTATACATTTCCCCCTCCTACTAGCAACTTTGAGTGGGGACTTGGATTTGGTTTGAACCAGTGCCTGGGAAAAACCTGGAGCACAGAGCCTCCTTCCTCATGTTCAACTGAACTCCTGCTTCTGAGGGAAGGAAAAAAAGGGGGGAGTCCAAAAGTGGTAAAGGACCATAGATCAGTTGTCGAGTATGTGTTTTGCCTATAGAAAGCTCTGCGTTCGAACCTTGACATCTACCATTGGGGCTGGGAAAGGCGCATTTGAAACCCTGGAAAGCATTTGCCAGTCAGAGGAGACCGTCTGAGC
The DNA here is from genome assembly GCA_029204185.1 of Lerista edwardsae. Classification (NCBI taxonomy): domain Eukaryota; kingdom Metazoa; phylum Chordata; class Lepidosauria; order Squamata; family Scincidae; genus Lerista; species Lerista edwardsae. The sequence continues at coordinate 13,676,622 of JAJKFI010000021.1, read as the reverse complement.
CAGATGGAGCAGTGATCTGATTGAGTAGATGAACAGTGCTTCAAATGTATTTGGGGGCCCCCTGCCAGTTGCCATTGGAGCCATTTTGGGCAGTGATGGCAACCCAGGAGTGCTTGCAGTACTTACCGCGCTGTCCCCTATAGCAATGCCACTGTAACTGAGGGCTCTATCTCTACACAGCATCAAGTAGTCTGCATCTATATTCCTTTTCTTTTTTTTTCTTTCCTCTGTTTCTTCTATTTCTATCCTTTCTTCAAAAAAAACGTTCCTTCAACTCTTTTAATATAAAGCACCACACTGCTGTCATGGTTAAACCACCCCCTCTGGGAAAAGGCCTTCATCCAAGTGATAGGAGCAGTTGCAACAGTGGGAATTCACCTCAGTGAAGTGTGAACTTTATTCCTCCCCTTTGCAACTATTTAAATGCTAATGTTTAGGTTTAGCATGTTCTGTTTTCTTAAAGTGGAAAGAGGGGGGAAGGAATTTGCAATGCAATCCTGTGCATGTTTTCTCAGAAGTAAGTCCTAGTGTTCAGTGGAGCTTGCTCCCAGGAAAAGTGTTCAATGATTGTTGCCTGAGGCTGAAATCTTACTCATGCTTAGGAAAAAAGTAAGCCCCACTGAACATAATAGCAATTGCGTCTGGGTATACGTGCCTAGGATTGGGCTGTTAAATGTCTAATAGCTGTTGTTAATGGTTAAACAGGTAATATTATAAAAGGACAGGAAATTCATATGTTAAGGTCCAATTGCATCACTAACCCATTTGAGTGCTACATGTGTTGTGGTTTCAATTTGAGCCTTTGAATTTAATATGCAATATATAACTTATTCAGAAGATATGCCACTAGAAATATCTGTTGAGCTAATTTCATCAAAGGAATCTAACTTTGTATTTCTGCTTTGGAAATTTTAGAAATTTTAATGTTGCATCAGGTTTTAAAATTTTGCTTATATTAGTGTTTGTTTTTTTTTTAAAATTGTTTCAGATAGTTTGAATAGAGCTAAGATAGGACTGTGCTGCAATGAGTACAAAGAAAGCTTCTCAGTTAGGCTGCTGGACACAGACCAAAGAGGTAGTTTTTCCTAGCTGTCGAGTTTCCACACTGATTCTCACAGTGTGGTGCCCAAAGTCACTGTAAGAGAGATGTTGATAACCTGGTCTGGATTATAGGAATGGAGTCGATGGGAACAGACTGGAATGTTCCAGTCTGACAGTGCTCTCTCTCTCTTGCTTTTTCAGAACCAGTCTGAACAACAAAACACACACACCTGATAGTATAATATTTAACAGATTATTTTGGAGAATGATTAATGTGTGTACAAGTAAATTGTACTTTTTAATAGGTATTTTAAAGTGTAAATATTATTTTAAATGCACACAAAACATGTAGGTAGCTGCACTGGTCTCTTAAAAAAAAATCTAAAAGCTTCAATTAGGTAATATTTTTATTAGGACCAACTGAAGTATTGCAAAGTAGCAAGCAAGCTTTTGAATTTTCCTGAACTCTCCTTCAGGCTGTATGTTAAGCAAAACAACTTAAGGGAGCAATAAGAGAGTAAAACCTGGGAATGTTAGAAAACTCCCAAAGTCTGCAATTTGTAACAGTGTTGGAATTTAAGAACAGGCTATGTTAAGCAGAATTACAACACAGCCATATGCATATCTACTCAGAAGTAAGGTCCACTGAGTTCAATGGGACTTTTTTCCAGGTATAGGACTGCAGCCTTAATTAGATTAGCCATTGTCAGATGCCAAAGAGAGCTCAGGATAAACTGAGCGAAAATAGCTCCTTATTTCATGACATTTTAGACTGTACTAAATGTTACACTAAATGTGTAATGTGGCCTGGTTCCCCCTTCTTTCTTTAAATAGTGCACATGGAGGGGGAGGGTCAGCAAATCTGTGGTGGGGTAAGAGGAACCTCAGCACTTTGTCTTTATCACATTTCCGATCTCAGTTGCAACACCCCTCCCTACAGACTATTTTAAATAGAAAAAAGTTTGCGTTGGCTTTCAATTTGAGTTTTTTTTATTTAAAATAGCATTTGGGGATGATGACAATTGGGATTGGAACTGCAGCAGGGGACATGCACCAAAATCAACTACTCCCACCCCCAGTTTTGCCTATTTTCACCTCTCCTTCTGGAATTCTATTCACCCAGCACAGTGTCTTTTCTAGTGGCTTTTGCTGGTGGTGGACTGCAATTTTTAAAGATTGTGAGCCCTTTTGGGACAGGGAGCCATTTAACTTTATTATTAATATTTGCCTGTAAACTGCTTTGGGAACTTTTTGTTGAATAAGCAGTATATAAATACTATTGATTGATTGATTCTATTGAAAAAAAAGACAGGCTCTGTTACACATTTCACATAATGTTTTGTTTGGTCCTTAGTTGATTCTTATAAAGCATTGCCATACTGTGGCTTTTGGATAATGTTTTACTATATATTACCCAAAGCCCTGCTTGTGCAAAATGTCACGTGTACAAAAATGTACTCACAGGGCACAGTTGGAAAATACTTAGGTGTGTTGGATTGTTTCCCTATTCCATACTATGAAGACTTATGCTCAAGTCCTTCAAATAGTATGCCTGTTTTTTTTTTTTTCTGTATCTGGGAATAATTTCAGTAGACATTATCTGAGCAGAAATACAATTGGGCCCTAGGGAAAGGATGGATAAAACCACTGAGTGTGCAAGTCACACAAGTCATGTCCTTTACTATCAGGCATATAGGTGATTACATGTGAATGATTATCCATGTATACCAATGAACAGCTATGCACTGGACAATACTGTATTTTCCAAGCCAGCCACCTCATGGATTATTAAAGATGTACATGTCTGCCTCCCAGAGTGTGTTTTGTTTCTTTCTTTCCAGGCACTTAGGAAAAGGCACACTGGGAAGGGGGCTGGAATGTGACAGAATTCACTGCTACAAGATATGGTGATGGCCGCTAGCCCAGATGGCTTTAAATGGGGATTAAAGACATTCATGGAGGGGGCAAGCCTATCAATAGCTACTAGTCATGATGTTGGCATGCTGCTTCCAGGTTCAAAGGCAGTATGACTACATGTTTCACTTCAGGGCTTCCCAGAGGCATCTAATGGACCACTCTGGGAAACAGGATGCCAGACTAGATGGGCCTTTGGTTTGGTCCAGTAGGGCTGTTCTGATGTTCTCGAATGCAGCATCTCCCCTCACAGCATTGCCTTTGTGGAAGTAGCTTCACCTGTGTAAATTCCTACCTGTCTACCCTCACGGCATCTGGCAACCTAAGGTTGCAGTGCCTGAAGATCATCTCCATTGAGCATTCTCTTATCCTGAACCAACTCCATCTACTGCTGCCAGTGAAATATTGTGGCTTTGTCTTGCCACTCTCCCATCTGTTTCCCCTGCAACATCCATCTCTGATTCCATCCTTTTTTTGGCCAAGGCGTCTGCCTGAGAGCTTTATCTGGCCACCACATCTTACATTAACATCTGATCCCAATGCCCCTGGTGCAGAGTTCTCTGTCTCCATCTCCCTGGCATCTTGTCTTTGTTCTCTCCCCTGCTTCCTCATGCCTCTGATCACCTCATTATTATGTCATCTCTTTCCTTTCCTGACTCGGCAGGAATCGGCAGCAACTTCCCTCTCCATCTGCTGCTGCAGAAGGTGCCTGTGTGGAAAGCCGTCCCTGCCCCAGTATTTTTTTCTTCCCTCTGCCATCTTCCACCTTCTACAACCTTTTAAATACTCGGCTGTCCCTGACCTTGTTTATTTTCTCATTGCTGCTATAACACAGTCACGTTGGATTGTGGTATTCCTGAACAACTCAAAGGAAATGGTGGCTACCTGATCTCTCTCTCTCTCTCTCTCTCTCTCTCTCTCTCTCTCTCTCTCTCTCAGCCTGCATGTCTTTTGTGTTGCACTGGGGACCTGAAAGGCTGTTTATTCCGATGGCCCTGTGCCCTTGACTCAGTCCCAACTGGCAGCAACAAGTCTAGCAAGACTGACAAATCCTCGCCTTTTGCCTGCAAAATGTGAAGCCAATTTACTGGGCCACAAATGATACACCAGGGCCCTAACGACATCCAGTGATGGCTTTCCTTTCCTGTCATTCCCTTTGCAGTCTTGAACACCCACTGCTTCCGCTATCGCACAGAGGGAGGCAGCGTAATTGGATGAAGAGGGAAATGCATCCTCAAACAATGTGTGTTTGAGAAGACCAGAGTGTTTGGGATGGTAGACGGAGGTTTCCTGTTTCAACAGGAGGAAAGGAGAGCCTGCCATTTGTCACAGATGGGGAAGCATCCGGTTTCCCTCCTGAATTCTGCTAACAAACAGCAGCTCCAGCTCAGTATGTGGCAGGCAGCAGGACAGAAACAATAATCTCCACACTTGTAGGCCTATCTCTGGCAGTCTGATCTCTGTGACCTCAGATTCCTGAAAGTGCTGGAGGTGGATCTGCCAGGCAGGTCTCACTGAGGGGCTGAGTCGGCCTTGGGTCTCCACAGATTTGTCAGTCCCCCAGGAAGGAATTTAAGGGGCATCACTCAAGGGAGAGCAATTTAATGAATTGGCCCCTTCCTGCTTCCACATTTTTATTTTATTGCCCTGGAGCCTGACTAATTCTCCTCCTGCTTTTAGTAAACAGAGACTCATTCTGGAGACTTTCCAAGCTTCTTAGGCAGCCCTTCCTGTTTCATTAACCCTTTCGATGCACTCTAATCACTGGGGTTAGACATACCAGGGCATGATTCCTCACCCATCAGCTGCTACAACCTGTTTTGCTCTTGCGATCAAAGTGTGCCTTCAGTGGCTTCTCCTACTGCACAGCTCTCCCTCTGCCGCAGAAAATTGAAGAAAAGGGAGGATGTCTCTGGCTTCTTATTTGTTTCCCATTTTGCTGTTGCTTGGGATATTACATAATGCAAGGGGAGGAAGCACCAGTCACTAGTACTTCCTGCCCCTCCCTGATTTACAGAGCACCAGAAGCTGCTCTAAGGGCTGCTGTTGACATGATTATTAACCATAAGTTCTGTACATGTACTAGGATATCTGGACTGTCCATGTAGTCCTTATCTTACATATCAAGTGACACGTGACCCAAGGTTTATACATGTTCACTCATATCTCTGTGCACCCAGTTGAATACCAACCTCAGTTTGCAGCAGCAAAAACTGTGGAAGAACAACATGGGAGCTTTATGGTACATTCAGGACTAATATACTTATTGTAGCATAAGCATGGGCTAGAGCCCATACTTCATCAGGCCCAATGAAGTGGGCTCCAGTTACAAAAACTACACTATCAATGTTTTTTCCACCCTAAGCTGCCAGAAGACTGTTGTTTTGCTCTGCACCTTGTTCTTCTTGCAGCCGTTCCCCATTTTTTTCACATTTTTTTCATATGCATTGCATATGCCCTGCAGATGCACCATGAATCACGCATAGTCTATATGACCTGCTGTGGCAGGACAGGGGAATGCACCATTCTGATGCCCCACTGCACATACCAGATTTCTGGTTAGCTATTATGCAAACTAGCTCTAACTCCTACCTTTCTTTTCAGTATTTGTGGGGCACAGACTTTCTCTTGTGGATGCTGATTTTTACAGACATATATCTAAGAATAATGCAAGATCTCAAGCATCTCCATCTCTGCTGTAGGTTTGAGAGTGCAGTGTGAGTGTTTTCTTTTTTCATGTGTTTCTTTGAAACAGGTCAATGGGCTGCTTGTGGTGAAGAGCTGAGAATCTTATAGCTGCTCTCCTGCAAAAACAGGAAAGATGCCTCGAACTTAAACAGCACTGATTCTGGGTAGCCACATCACCCTCTCTGCCATCTTCCCAACTGACTTCAGGTGACTCATTCTGCACTTGCTGCATGGCTTGTGAGTCACCGTCACCGCATTGTCTGACATGTCAATGTGATGGAAAATGATCGGTTTGAGTTCTGATCCCAGGAGACGGCTGCCTTGCAGCCTTCCCACTGGGGAAGTTTGGGGAGCTGTGGGGTTTTCTCTCTCTCTCTCTCTCTCTCTCTGGCAAAGTGGGTGGATGCAGATAGTGAGAATTTCATTGGAAGGAAGGAAGAGGGTTGAGGTCAATGGAATCTGTTCCCTCTAGCTGACAGTGTCCTGTGCTGCCTCTGTGTGTGACTTTATCTGAATAGTAATTAGCTGGCAGGAAAAGACGAGCAGCTGAAGAGACAGGATGTGGTTACTCTGCAAGATCTGAAGTTTGCTGCTGATGTAAAGAAGGACACAGAGCAAAATGCAAGTCACACCTGCCCCATGGATAACCACTGAGAGCTCTATGGGGGAAGTGCACAGCGCTTCGAGGAAAGATTTGAGCAACTGCTTTCCCCTCCTTTTCTCTTACCACGAGGCATTTTTTTTCCCATCACACTATAGTGAGAGCCATGTAGAACTAGGTCATGTGAAGGGTTCGCCTGCATTCATTTCCCCAGCCACTCAGCATTCAGTCAGCCTCAGAGCTGAATGCCTTGTGTGTTCCCTACTGAGGAGGAACTTGTGTCTTTTGGATGAGAGGCACCTCAGAGCTGCTGTGTGGCTAGAGAAAACTGCTATTTCTCTCTCATGGACTGCTAGACAGTGGTGCTCAAGGTCTCAAGGCTGTCACATTAACCCACTTCTTTTTCTGACACAGTTCTGTGTTTTGAATAGCCAATTGGCAGGCAGGAAACGTCTCTTTGTAACATTAATACTCTGTCATTCTTCCGTAATGGGGCTCTGGGCAGTGTCTGAGGGGTGTTCATGAAGTCTTGAACATACCCAGGCTTCAAAAAGGTGGCAGCCTCAAGTGCCTTCAGACCAGGTGCTGAGGGACCCCATGACTTGAAATAATTGGGGTTTCACTGCATTTCCAATCTAGGAAAAGCTTCACAAGTAAATTTCTATCAATCTGCCACCTGTTAAAGACTCAAGGGTTCTATTGGGGTGGGGGAAATAGGAATAGGTACAAACAGTCTAGCACAGCGGTTCTCAAACGTTTTAGCACCAGGACTGACTTTTTAGAATGACAATCTGTCCTGGACCCGCCAGAAGTGATGTCATGGCTGGAAGTGCCGTCACTGTGACACCAGAGCTTGCTGCTTTCCTGAGAATGCAGCAATAAGTTGGGTTATTTCTCATCCAATAGCAATCAGAAAGAAAGAAAAAACCAATTTACAACTTTTACACAAGCAGAACAACCACATAGCCCTTCCCCTTTCCAGTATCCCATCTTCCCATATTTTCAATATGGCTGTGCATTAATGCCTAGAATCAGTCCTTCTAAAAATGTTTGCTAGTATGGCAAGCCAATCACATGAGGCATTAGGCACAAATTCAGCAGTGGGAGACCGCTTTTATCTTACCTTCAGGCTTCACCTGCTGGATTTTAAACTAGCATCCAGTAGTGGGCAACCTGGTGTTAACTCTGGGATCTAATAGTTCCTTACTTAGAAGCTTTCCTTTGAAATTAATTGATTGCCGCCGCTGCCTCCAGCACAGTGCAGTGTTCATCATGACTGAGATACGGATCTGAAGCTTAACTATATCTGTAGCCCTGAAAAAAAATATATTGTAGGATGGTTGAGAGTTAGAATCACCACTTGAAAAGTGCAAGGGCCATTCTTTGCTTTACAGGAATCTCACCTGTGCATGATGGCCACTTTTGATTTGCTGCTGCAAACCGTCATAAGTCCTTGTCTGCACTGCATTTGGAAATTTTTTAAACAATCAGGTGAACTGAGGTGGTGAGTTTGGGGTTGTCCTTCCCAAATCAAAACCCTGATTTCCGCTTGCTTGCTTAATTAATTGTCAGCCCGATCTTATAGCTGCCAGCCTTCGCCAGTGAGGACCTTCCACAGGGCTGACGGCCATAAAGCAGTCAGTGCCAATAGTAAAAGGCGCTCTGTCAGTGCAGTGCTGACAGCACTGCTGGGAAGGCACGTGTGTTCCTGCCTGTATCGTCACTTTTCCTGCTGATCATCACTGAAGATAAGTCAGTGGAAGAGGGTGGCAGGAGGGTGGAACAGGGGCAGGAAGAGGGCAAAACAGGGCAGAGGAAGGGCAGATCCCTAGACTGATACGCTGCTGTACAGCACTTCCGTAGCATAATAGCATGTGCTAGATGCTCCTTGCTGATGCCCAGGGCATTTGCTGTGTTAGACCTGCTAATGGTACTTGTGCTTTAGATCTCCTGGAAAGCTAGTAGCTGTTGTTGTTGTTCAGTCGCTAAGTCGTGTCCAACTCTTCGTGACCCCATGGACCACAGCACGCCAGGCCTCCCTGTCCTCCACTAGCTTCCGGAGTTCGTCCAATTTCATGGTCATCGCTTCGGTGACACTATCTAACCATCTCATCCTCTGCCGCCCCCTTCTCCTTTTGCCTTCAATCTTTCCCAGCATGAGGGTCTGTTCTAAAGAGTCCTCTCTTCTCATCAGGTGGCCAAAGTATTTGAGCTTCAGCTTCAGGATTTGTCCTTCCAGGGAGCAATCGGGCTTGACTTCCTCCTGCTCCAAATTAGCAAAATCTCGGCTCTAATATAACTATGATTGGGATACTGTTGTTGTGGTTCTACAGTCATGACCCTCTAACTTACTTCTGCTTAAAATTCAAGATAATAAATTGCTTTGGGGTGGGCCTTGGCGGACGGTCCCTAAACGAATAGCAGGCTGTGCTGGGCACATTGAAGAGCTAGTTAGTAAAATCAGTCTATGTGTATGTAGATATTTTTCTTTTCACTAAAATGACAGGTGTTACAAAACACAGGGATAATTAAATGTCTTTCAAGCCCTTCTAGTTACTTTCCTTGTACATGAAGCTAGGTGACCAATTAGCTAAATGTGATACAGAGAAGAGCCTCAGCCAAATTGTTATTCCCACTGTAACGTAATGGAAGGGAGTCTTGCTCTGGTCACTTTTTAAGATTTGTCCTTGTTCTGTGCCTGACAAGGGAGCAGGAGTCATTTCCCCAGTTTTCAGAACATTTAAAATGCTGGCAATGTGCCCAGCATGTAGGGACAGGATGACCTTGCTTCCTGTACAATAGCTGATTGCACAGCAAGCCAGGGAAAGAGTGTTTGCCCGTGTGTGTGTCTCTGTGAGGCTGTAGCACGTTGTAGCATAGGCAAAGGAAGGTGTGTAACAGGCAGGTGAGAGAGGGTGTGGGGCCCAATTATTTGCTCTACAGCCTCTCTGGCCATTGGTTGTTCTGTGCAAAAAGCAGCAGCTATGCTTGAGAGATTGCACCTATACTATCTGAATCAATTCTATAAAGGCAGCATCTTTAGAACAGGGCACTCTGCCTTGTTTGCCATGTGAGTGGTTTCCTTATTGTTGCATGAATGAAGAAAAAATGGTTTCCAGAACATTGGATCTGACCTTTTAAAATTCTACTAAATGCATAAAGGAAAAGCAAGGATTTTGGAGGTTCTACCTATAGTGTCCGGACATAACCACATTAATGGCTCAATCCTATCCGCTGTTTATGCCGGGGGAACGCATGTTCTGCTGGTGTAAACAGCTTTATGGCTGTCGCAAACACTACTAGGCCAGTGTGCAAGGCCCGGCCTCCCCTGCTTCAAACTGTTGCGTCTGTGTAAAGATGGATGCCAGAGGCCTGCAAGTGCAGGTAAGCTTGCACAGGGGGTTGAAGGGAGGCAGGAGGGAGTAAAACAGGGTGTGGAGTGGGCAGAATGGGCAATAACAGGGGAGGGGAGGAGGGCAGAGCAAGGGCTGGGAGGGGGTGGCTTTGCTGTGACGGCACATGCCAAATCCTGACCCCTTTCCTGGGCCTGATTTGCCTTCATGGATCAACTTGGAATTGCACCAGCAATTGAGTAGGTGGGCGCCCGAGTTGACTCATAGCAGCTGCTGGGGCTTACCACGGGCAATAGAACTAATGTTCAGTTACCCCAAGGAGGCGTCCAGTGGCCATCCCCCCCTCTGTGAGATACAGCGGTAGTTGTGCTGATGCCACTGCATTGCTGTGTGTGGAGAGTTCAGATTGCGCTGCCCTTCTTAATCTTCTGGTAATGTGGTATATTTAAGACTTGGCAAAAACAGAAGCTCAATCCAATTGTGTGTCACGCCTGTCTATGGTAAGTGATGCTATGTCATATATGAGATCAAAGAAGAGAGGAACACTTGTGCACATTGTGGGGGAGTGCACGCTTAGGTGCACACTTAGGTGCAGGGTGCCACTAAGACTGCAATCCTATGCATACGTTCCTGGGAGTAAGCCCCATTGAACACAACAGGATTTACTTCTGAGATGCCATGCACAGGATTGTGTTGTTTGGTGGTCACCTGGGACCAGTTGTTACCTGCCCTAGGAGAACAGGCAAATGGGGAATTACTTGCCTGCCTTGTGTGGAAGTGTACTTGTATTTTGGGAAAACATGAAGTGTGAACCAGTCCATGCTGAACAGAGATGCTAGTTGAGCCTCCCAACTTGCTCTTTGGGGAGGGGAGATATTGATTTTTGCTTCAGCGACTTCAGTGGTTTTTCCAAGTGGATGCCATTGATCTCTGGGGGTGCATTGACTATAAAACTCCTGCCCAATCCCTCTTTACCTCCCATTGTGCCCCTTTCCCCCTTTACTGCAACTTGCTTTGCTTTTCTGAATAATGTTCTGTTAGTTCTGATGGGCTGAGATTTTCCTGTGCAGTGGAAGTAGCATTTTAAGTGTTGGGTAAAGCAAGCTCTTTCTGCCATATGACACCAACCACAACTGTCTGGCAAGAAAACACAAGCCAGAACCCGAAGGGAAACAAAGCACAGACCCAGACATGATCTTTGATCATATGTTGTGTAAAATTAACAGCACCAATCATGAGGAGACTGTCATGGGGGTTTGGTAGCAGCATAACAATATGTTTTTAACCCTGTTATTGCTTAATTATGGCTTAAATTCTTTTTCAGGTCCTGCCCCCATAACAGGTTGATTTCCTGACAAAGCTATGCACCAGCTGATAATGGAGTTCGTGGCATTTTACCTTTCAAAGGTAAACCAAGAAGTCTTGCTACCAAGACTTCTGAGCCAATCAGTACCTGACTCTCCTTAACTCTTGGCATGCCAGTTCTCCTCCTACACTTGCTCTTCTTGCTCAAGCTTTGCATGCATAGCACGGCACAAACCAGGATGTACAAAACCTTGGAATTGGATATCCTGAGAAGCTAGTGTTGGCAGCCGGCAGTCATGGAAAGCTGGCTGGTCATTGCTTTGTTAGTCTAATAATTCAAGAGGCAATTGATTTTTCTAAACTACCCTTAGCAGTCCAGGATGTTCCCTTAATTTAGTGATTCCCAAACTGAGCACTGTGGCAAATTTATTGGGCTGCCACGGGATGTCCCTGGCAGCCAATTCTTACCAGCTCTGCCTGGCACCACCATCTTGAATCACGCGAAATCTCTCATGATGGCAACATCTGGAAGAGCTGGGCACTGCCATCTTGAATAGCATGAGATTGTGGGCAATGGCACCACTTCAAAAGAGTTTTATTTCGGCAGGGTGCTGTGTCCGCAGTAAGTTTGGAAACTTCAGCCTTAATTGGAGATCCCATCAAAGGTGATTCATCTTGACTGACCTTCCCAGGACGTATGTGTGGTCAGTGTAAAAACAAACTGTAATTTCTAGCTGTTCAGAAAAAGCAGACAGGCAGAGTTGATCTGAGCCAGCAAGCAAGATCCTAAAATGGAAGCTGAGAAAGACCTTGAAATTACAAGCACCTTGGGTGAAGAGCTGCTTTCTGAGGAATGCTGATGCTTTAGACTACTGGGACAAGAAAGCCTTTCTGCATCATCTGTGGTGGATTCCATGGTCATGTGGGAAACACCTGTGGAACATGCTGTGGTGGGTGTGCCATCAATTTGTAGAGTTCTGGCCAGGTCAGGCCAGGCCAATTGTGCCACCATCACCCAAAGTGAATACCAAGTACACACTAGAGTGGTCCCAAACCTTGTCCTGTGTATTGCTGGAGGAGATCAATAATAGTGAATGACCAATTTTTTGAGTAGCTTACCACCGTTACCAGCCTTCCCATCATGGGAAGTTTTCAGAAGATTTTTCAACACCATTGCCATAACGCAGTTGGAACAAAAACTAATTAGGAGTGCGTAAAAACCCTGCAGGATTATGGTACACCAGTAGGATACTTGACCCACAAGCCGATGCAACATACCTGGTCAGTTCTGGTTCTGGTGCGATTCAGTATCATGAATCTTTCTTTCTTTGTTACAGGTGTATTTTGTCCTTCCACTAACCTATCTCAAAACAGTACACTTAGTTTCTCAGTCTGTCTCCCATCCAATAACTAGACAAGCTCCTGATCTGACTACCTTCAGGGGTGAATCTGCAGCAGTCATCTTCAGACTGTTTTTTTTGGATTTGACCATAAAAGACCAGCTGGCAACCCTTCTGGTAAGCTCCTTTTAACAGGAAAGGTTTTAAAAAAACCAAAAACAGGAAATGTTGCATGCATTTTGCTGGTTCTCATCAGTTTGATATTGTTGTATATGTTTTTTTTTTAAATGTATATAAGAACTTGGTCCCAATTACAACAGTTCAGGATATATAGATGGTATAAACAGGAAGTCAATGTCTGTTAGTCTGGTCTACATTTTTAGCAAAATTGCATGTTAGGTGCCTTCTGGGAATAGACAACAGTAGACTGCGAGTGTGAGATGGGTTATAGTTATACTCCCTCACATTACCCCTGCACATAGAAAACTAGCATCTAAGGGCGTGGACTAGACTGGAACTGTTTTCCTTGTTGTTCTGGTACTCTGTATACAGGGAGCGCATTAAAAATGGGATCACTCCATCTGCATTAGGGAGTTTATGGTGCGGAAGGTGAAAGAATTTCTCTTACAGTTTTCTTTCTGTCTATGTGTGGATGAGCCTTGGTGAATTCTCTCGCCCTTCCCCACCATTCTGCAGAGTACATTTGCAATTTAAAGATTTTTCTGTAAAAGTTTCCTTCCTGGGGGCAATTGCTTCCTATGTGGCTGATTTGTTTCTCTGTACTTCTCTTACACAGTATTCCCCCCCCCCTTCTTCCTGTCACCAGTAGCATAGCAAGAGGTTGAGGCAGCATGGTAAATCCTGCAGGTGTCGCAATGTCAGTGGCCCCTCCCACTTGTTGTCAGAGGCATTCTGGGTAGAGATGGCAATGCAGAGGCTGCAGGTATTGTGGCTGCAGTATTTATCGCATCACCACCCCCTCTGGCTGTGCTGCTCCCTGTAACTCAGGTTTCTGATCCTCAGCTTGCACTTTACCGTGCTACCCTGATGCAATCCTGCTACCACCTGGGAATACAGTATATCCCTTATGTTTTTGAAGGGGTCTTGAAGGGAAGGATGGCGGGGGGGGACGGACGGACGGACGGACAGGACAGACGGACCCCGAGACAGGAAGAAATTGAAGGCAGCAGCAAAAAAGGGAGATGAATAGAGAACCACTCAGGAGACACTGCATGTGGGAAAGAAAAAATGCCAAGCATGAGCCCTTCATAGACGAATATAGTGTTACACTTAATACATACTGATAGTCACTTTGATTTCTTGAGAATCTCCAGTGCATACCGGCTCTTTGAAACAGAGGACAATGCCCCACTTGAAAAGTACTTTAAATCCGTCAGACGTGGCAGCGAACACAGTGGAGATGAAAATGAACTGAAAGCAGGCTCTGGGTCTGCGCAGTAACGCCTGCGGATTCACCTTGCCCCACCAGTGCAGGCCAGCTCTCCTCGCCTGCCTTTATGGATCACATGCTGCTTTCCGACGCAGCAGGCACGGAGGCCGCTCTCCCGCTCTCTAGGGCTGTTGTTGGATTTGAGACTGAAGGCTGCCCTGGTGTCTACCTACGTGACAACTACTCAGTCAGTGATCTGTCTCCTTTAAGAGAGCAGACAGGCTCCAAGGCTGCCGTGTTACTCCCACCGGTTTCCCCTCCTCTCCCTGTCTCTGAGCGCAGCACAACATCAGAACGCAGCTGTCAGTCAGCCTCCTAGGGGAGCAGTCTGTATGTTTACATGAATGATCATATGGTAACCTCTTCCAGCTCATGGGCAAGTCACACGGTTACCTCATCTGCAGTCAAATTACCTCATCCATGTGAAATGTAGCAAGTGCAAGACGGGAGCAAGCACACCACTCTCCAGGGTCCCGCTTCCTCATTAGGAAGAGCTGTCCTCCACTGGACCACTCAGGAAATAAACTTGAGATCTGCTAGTCTTATAATTATCCCTACTCATGGGGTTGTTCATAAATCAAGAGGGGGGTCATTTTACGACAAGAGCAGGGGTGTGTTCTGTGCGGCTGGGAGACTCCTGTCTCAAAGGATTTTCATTTACCCCCTGGATGATTGTTGAGTCGTCACATGATCACTAGCACAGGACACTCATTTACGCCTTTTTAAGGAAAATTAAGGTTGAGGGGATGGGTGCCTGCAAGATGGGACACTGATCAGCACAAATGCCTCTGGATTGGGGCACAGCCATTTATTTGGGTGCTGAAACCTCGATTTACTATATCCCTTGCCATCTCCTCCTCTAAAAAAAAAAAATTGCATGTGATGTCTAGGAATATAAAGTCAATTATCTTTGCCATAGGCGGCTGCGTTTATTAGCCCCTGTCAAGTTATTCACAACGTAAAGGACATGCTGACCTACAGTGGTCTCTTCCTTCCAATCAGCACTTCTAATGTAACAAGAGGATCTCCTGTATTTGCGCATTTTTCACATTAACCCTTGGGTTGGCTGGGCAGATATTTTGCTACAGCGTTCCCTTTGTGAGCCCTGTTCCGGGAGGCTCTGTTTATTTTTGAACCAGGCACCAGCTTTTTAAAAAGCATACTGTGGGCAGTGGGGGGGGGGAAGAGATGGAGGAGGAGGAGGAGGAGGAGGAGGAGGGGAAGGGGCTGCCAGAGAGTCTTTTCTTTGCAAATAAACACCCTGGAAGGGGGAAGAAAAAAAAAACACCAGCCCGTTTATGTATCCTATATTTGTTTCAGGCTATTTATCATTTCTGGTTTGAACACATTGTGCGTGAACAGCTGTCCTTATCTGGCATGGGGCAGCATAGTAAAAGGAAGATTACAAACACTATTTTCTCCTTCTCCCTCCCTCTCTTCCCACCCCACCTTGCTTTCTCAGTGCCTGATGATGTGTGTGGCTGTTTCTGAATGGCATGGAGCATGGTGTCTCATGGCAGTAACTAATGCACATCTGGAGCCTTGCAGCATTCTACAGATAGTTACTGGGGTCCCAGGAGCACCAGCCAGACTGGGAATGGGAACCTGGTATCCATGGTGAGCCTCCCTATCTCACAGTGCCAGGTGTGTGTGTCTGTATGTTGTTTCTTGGAAAGGCTGTCCTCAGGGGGGAAGAAAAGAATCCAGGAGAGAGGTAATTAGGAGCTACCTTGCACAACTGAGCCAACTCCTAAGGCCTGGAGATGGGAAGGATGGAGCAGGAAACAGAGGACATGTGCAAGGCTTCAGCCTTCTGGAAGACAGCAATAGGTTTTTCCTTTCTCCGTGGGAGCTGAGAGGAAAAAATACAGGGGTAGATTTTTTTTTCCCCCTTCAAAACCTGGAAAACACTAGAACGCCTGTGCTAGAGCGCATCAATGCAAATTGTTCAGTGTATGGAAATATGAGCCATATTCTGATCGATAGAGATTGGTGCTGAGGGGAAATGTTTCTGATTATTTCTTTGCCATCTCAGTGTGGCACAGAGTGGCTGAAAGGGATACTTTCTGTGAGCTGCTAACTGGAGACTAATTAATAAAACAAGCCCTTTCCTGTCAGGTTCTATGCGCACGTTTTTTCCATTTTTGCAACGCTGTGCGCAGTAACCCTAAAAGTAGCACTGGCAGACAGACCTGCACTGTCTGAAGTCTGGCGTTTCAGTGGTGCGGAAGTTTTGATTGAATGCCTTTTTGATACCGCCTGAACTTTTTACAACCTTGTGTAATGACAGCTAGCAAACGATGGAGGTTTAAACTCACAACAGAAATGGATGTGTGTGGTTGGCAATCAAAATGTAAATGGAATCGTTTTCATTGAGGGGGGAAAATCCTCCTCCTGTTCAGGACGTCCGTGTGCTAGTCAGAGAGGAGGCTGAGGCGTGATTTGTATTAAATTCCGTTTCTAGTCCAAGGAGCTAAGCATTCCGAAAACAGGCTTGATCTCCAGGACAAGTCATGCCGTAGCTCTCACCATCTCACAAGTTGTGGGCCCAAGCAGCAGTCACATGTTCAGCGCATGGAAGAAAACGATCCAGTATGCCTGTTGAAGGTAGCTTGAAGGAGAGCCTTTCAAAGGTTGCCATATGGTTTCTGTGGGAAATTGATGTTATTTATGACTTCTGTGGGAACAAGATAGTGGGCAAAATTTCAGCATTGCAGAAGGCGTTTTTCCCCCCCCTCTCCTTTTAGTAAATACTTTCCCCATAAATGGGAGATGCCCTTAGGCCAGGAGAGTGAGTAATAAATATATAATGCTGACATTCCAATTGATCCTAAGAAAACAAAGACTAAGCCTCCCAGTCAGGGTTGTTGTTCTGCTACTTCAGCGCCTATCGTAGATCACCATCATGTTTGTCCCACACAAGCACATGCAGAGAGCCTTGAGATTACTCAGGAATGTAAACATGCTTGTTAACAGTAGCTCTAACCAAATTAACATAATCCCACAAGAGCTAAACCCAAATCCCTGTTGGCCAATGAATGAGCAGCCATGCATCCCTTGGAAAATTAGCTCCCAACTGGCCTAGCTTTAATTTTGGCCTGATAGAAAGAGAACCACCCCTTTGTTCACCGCAAATGTGAGGGCCCTACCATGTGGAACAGATGTTGTAAGGGCATCATGCAGTTGTATGGCAAAAATAATCTGATCCACTTGGTGAGAGGCTGGGCATGAATAACTTACCAGGTGGAGGCAGCTGCCACAGAGGAGGAGAATTTACATGTGCATTTATCAATCTTATGAATGTTCACTCGAAGGTGAATCCCCTGGAGGTGAATGGAAAACTCTCATGAAAATGTGTACTGGGCAGTGTCATCTCTTGTCGTGTGTCAAGCCAAGGAGTTTTGTGAGCGGAAGGAAGTTATCATGGTCCATGTCTTAGCCAAAGTATGGAGATGCAGCCATCGGTAACTTCTGATCATATGGTAGGCTGAGTGTTGCTATCACCAGCAACTGCTTAGAAATCTGGGGAAGGAAGAGGGGATGGTAATGCTTCCATGTGGTTCATGTTTGCCAAGTGGTAAGCTTTAAAATGGCCAATGTGCTGTTCCCCATCTGTTTCCACTATTATTGCTAATCTGAACACTGCACTGCTGTCAGCAGTTGTATTGGCTATTTGGGTAGCATTTTAGCTGAAATTCTCTGCTCCACAAGCAGTGTTCTGCAGATTTCCTACCCACATGATCCTAATTTAAGAACCAAAAACCCACAGTGTGGTAGGACTCCTTGATGACTCAGCTACCAGCAGAACATTTTTTTCCTCCTGTAAAGATCAATAAAGGAAATTTGTATAGGTTTGCTAGCTTGGGGTTTTGCCAGTGAAATCCCACTCAGAAGCTCCTCCATTTTCCTATCTCATTGGAATAATTCCCAAGAATTATTTTCTTGTTGTCATAGTATGGTCAGGATGAATCCTAAGCAATGAAAGATATGGCAGCATTACATATCGGCAATTTACAACACAATCCTATGCATGTCTGCTAAGAAGTAAGTCCCATTGTGTTAAATGGAGTGTACTCCTAGAGAGTGTGCTGCCTTAATTATTTTGCTGTTTAGGGATCAGAAATTTTTCCTTAATAAAACAGTCAAATTGTCCAGACCACTGCTTGTTAAAAAAAGTCTCTATTTCCAGAAAGATAATATGGGCAGGAGGTGTGGGCTATATGGTTGAGATGTTGATATTGCTTGAAGCTAAGCAGGAGCATCTGTGGTCTATTTTTGGATGGGAGACAGAACGCCAGGCGGTGACAAGCTGCAGTACCTGTTGTGGCAGAATGGAGTCACTGTGGAGCTGGTTAGCTGGTGTGGGAATGTTGTGAGAAGGCCAGCCAGCAAAAGAGCCCATGTAAGCCACCTTGGGCATTTGCTTCGGCATGGGAAAGGCGGGGTATAATTTCTTCAAAGTAAAAAAAATAATATGCAAAACCTAGTAGTATTTTCAGAGGTGAGAGCACTTCATGGAAGTTTCTTTCCTTCTTATGTAGTGAAACATCCATTCCATACTCGTTTTTGCAAAAAGTTTGCAAATAAACTCAAATAAACTTTGGCAGGCCAGTGTTAGGAACAGTACGTGAACATAAACACAATCCAAACATGTCTACCAAACATGTCCTGAATCTCATTCAGGTCAATGGGGCTTATTTCCTCTCTAGGATTGTAGCAATAGGAGCCAACTTTGACTAAATCCAATAATCTAGCTCAGTATTGGCTGCCATGACTGGTAGAGATTCCTGTATAAGATTGTAAAATTAGGGCACAATCCTAACCAACGTTCCGGCACCGGAGTAAGGGCAATGCAGCTCTGAGGTAAGGGAACAAACATTCCCTAACCTTGAGGAGGTTTCTGTTACTGGCCCCCAACTGCAGGATGCAGCACGTACCCCATTGGCACAACTATGTCAGTGCTGGAAAGTTGGTTAGGATTACACCCTTATATTAATTGTTTAAGTTACTTTCACGGAGCCTGAACCCAATAGCCAATGTTCAACAGACAACACAGCAAGCCCAACCAGCAATGAATGATGACAAATTAACAGCCAAGTTTACTACCACCATACTTCCTTAATTGGAGAGTTATCAACTTAGCGGCTGATGTGTATAATTAGTACGTACGCTGTTTTGCAATGAATGGCAAGATTTATATAAACCTTTCCTGCTGCATTCCCTAAATATGAATAGGAAAGCAATAAAGGGTGCAGACAGCAATCAAAAAGCCTGTAGTTAACTTAATCCCACAAACCACAGTGAAGATGTCACAATAATAATAAAATGCTCCATTACCGAGCAAATCAATTAAATCAAACTAATTGAATTACAATTAACAATTATTTAATTTTTGAAGTACTAGTGGAGCATTATATTATCAGCAAGCTATCTGTATAGTACTTTGGTTGGATTATAAACGATTATTATGGGGGGGGGGGTGGTAGCCAGATTCTAAACATGTTTACTTGGAAGCAATTTCACTGAATTTAATAGGATGTCTTCATATGGTGTGTGGCTCAGTGGTACATGCTTTGCATGCAGAAGGTCCCAGGCTCAATCCTGGCATCTCCAGGTAGGGCTGAGAAGAATTCATATCTGTGCCAGTCTGTGCTGACACTATTGACTGAGACATACAACTGTCTGAATATAAGGTAGCTTCTTTTGATGTTCGTTTAGCTCTATAGCCCATTGCGCAATGTTAGAACCAGATTGTTGCTCTAATGACAGGCCCACTGCTATTGCAGCTCCCCCGTTGCTCTGCTCCATCATTGGAACACCCAGCCCTGGTGCAGTTTCATGGGCTTGTCCCCTTGGGAATTTCAAAATGGATTCTGGGAAGGAAGAGGACAGTCTGTGTAGCCCCAGTTCCCCTCCTCCCATCACGTGGCTATAGAGGTGCATACTGAATAATGGGGAAGCCCAGTAAGCCAGGGGCACTTTTTAGGAGATGGAGGAAGCAGTAGGTACTGTGGACAGAGTTCTCTGTGCCACTGCTTGGGGAGGGGGAAGTGCAAGGGAGGAGTCTTTTTCTCCCCCTGCCTAGAGCAGATGCAGAGGGTTTGTTGGGACTTGTGTGCACGTAAAGAGAAGGGTGCCCAAAGACCTCCTAAATTGGCAGTGGCCCTATCAGGCTACCTTGTTTGTGATTGAGGGGCAGTAGGATGGTTCAAGTCTTGTATGCTTAAACCAGGCAGCCCAGTAGGGTGGCCCAGTGGCCCTTACTGGGTGATGTGCCAGTCTCTGCTCCTCCAAAGTTCTAGGCCACTTCTCTGCCACACTTCCTGTTTCATGCCAGGGAGCAGGAGGAAGGGGATCAGCTGAAGCAAGCAGGTGGGCAGATGTGTCAAGTCTGCTGCCTGAAGTCAGCCTGGCGGACGAGCTGGTCCCGCAGCCCAAGTTCAAAATCCCTCCTCAGCCGTGAAACTCACTGGATCAGTAACTCTCTTTTAGACTCGTCTACCTCACAGACTCTTTTAGATTTAGGGACTTCTATCAAGCTCAAAATGAAAACGGGAGGACCACGTACCGCCTTGAGTGACTTTGAGAAAGGGCAGGATGAAAAACACCATCAAAATAGTACGACACTGGTACACTTTGCTTGCAGGACAATTGTACTTGATTGTATGCTTTGCACAACCTGTATTTTGGCTTATTCTGGAGCAAACGTTCATGGCTTGGCTGGACACTGCGTTGAGGTTGGATTGATGGATCCTTCTCTCAAGTCAGGCTGGCTAATGAATCTGGGAGGGTTCTGCCTTGCCAGCTTCTAGTCATTGAACGGCACTTTGCAGAGAACGAAAACCCGATTCCTCACGGCAGGCACTGCAGCCAGATGCTTCTGACCCACCCTCCCCCTTATCCCAGAGTACAGCAGCTGCTGAAAGCTGCTCTGTGATCCCTGAAGTATTGCAGCTTCCAGAAAATGATGCCAGCCCTGCCCTCAAGAAGCAGAAGACGCAGCTTAGTAGCACAAAGCAACAAAGCCCCAATTACAGCAACTGCTTCTTCAACAATCTGGATTTGTTGCTGGTAAAATGGGTGTCTCTCTGAGCAGGTCCACTGATGTCACAAAGACAGCGGAGCTCTCAAAAGCAGAGAGACAAAGTTCCTGGACTCTTAACAAGTCATGACTTTTACTTGATGTTAGCAAGACGAGAACCCGATTGAATTCTGTGCACATGATGACTGCTGGATTGTTCTCAATGAGACCTCATATGTTCTAGGGCTGTTGCCCAATTACATAAATCTTAATCAATTAAGCATATAAGCTTTAGTCACTTGAGTAATCAATCACTTAAATATGCATGCATTGCATAGTTAGAAAACAGCAACAACAGGTCAAGGAAAAAAGTCTTTGTTTTTAGATGATGTGTTGTGTCCACAGAAAGTTAAACACAGCAAGTCCCGCTGATATCAATGGTACTTAACTTACAACAACTTATATCCCGCCATGCTACATCATGCAGCCATGCCAATGGAGCATACAGTGCATGTATGTTGGGGGGTGGGATGAGCCAGTGACGAGTAAATAAAATCTTATTGCTTACCTCCCAGTAAACTGTTTGATGGCCTGTGAGTTTTTGCTAGTGTGAGTTTGAGGAGAGGAAATGGACAGCGCAGGTTAAAAATCGGAGATAGGATCCAGCATACACCTTTGCCACCAAGATCCAGCCCTTCCAGCCCATCCCTGCCTGCCCTGAACTCCCCCACAAACCACCCCCTATGCTACTTTCCTAGAGAAATTCCCCAGACATGCTGAAAAGCCACACTTGAGGGTCAGAGGACCTTCACCCTCTTGGAGGGTGGGAACTGTGGCAGGAAGAGGAACTCCAAAACCCCGGGCGGGTTCCACTTCCACTCACAGAAGCTTCCTTCCATGTGGCTTTCAGCCCTTAATGGTGACTGGGGGTGGGGCTTGAGGAACCTTTCTAGGAAGGAAAGGACCAGAAAGACAAGTTGCATGAATGCTGTAATGCTCATGCCGCGTAGGATCTACTCTTTTTAAGACATTATAGTCACAATATTTAAAAAAAATAAATCTGTTGGCAAATTAATTGAGGGGAACTTTCTGTCAATCACACATTTTTTTGATCTACAGTCTAATTGGTGGAGCAGTTAAATGTCACAGCTCTGAAACATTCTATTTACTGTGTATGCAAAGCATGCTCCTCTTACAGGGTTGGCCCTAACATTAGGCAGGCTGAAAAGACAATTTTTTTTCTGTCTTTAGATGTACATATCTTATCTATTAAAATGGACGGTGTAGTCCATGAATATGCTGGACTAAATGGCTAGTCTTTAAGCTGCTATTAGGCACTGTGTTGTTTTTGAAAAGATCCTTGATTGGTTAAACTTTTTAACCTGTAAAGCCACTGCGGGTAGCTCTGATCTGGGTTGAAACAGTGGTGTGTGAACTCTTCTTCTCCTCTGCCCCGTTTTCCTCATTCAAAGTTTCTCTGGAAATTGTTATCAATATATCAGTTGAAAAAATACACATTCCTGTTTAGTGTCTGTAATCCTCCCTCCAAAAGCTGGGCTAACTACCTTCAGAGAAGGAGCTTTAGATGAGGAAAACAGCACAAGAGG
The DNA here is from genome assembly GCA_029204185.1 of Lerista edwardsae. NCBI lineage: Eukaryota > Metazoa > Chordata > Lepidosauria > Squamata > Scincidae > Lerista > Lerista edwardsae. The sequence continues at coordinate 13,654,302 of JAJKFI010000021.1, read as the reverse complement.
AATGAATTAAACACACTTCTTCCAGTGCTGCCGCTGGAATCAAAACACAGACACGACACAGACACACACACACACACACACACACACACACACACACACACAGAGAGAGAGAGAGAGAGAGAGAGAGAGAGACTGCTTTAAAAGTTACTTTTTTACAAAAGGTTTTACTTAATGAAAGCTAGGGGGAAAATATTAGGAGATCTGAAGCCCAATCTTATACATGTGTACTCAGAAGTAAGTCCCTATAGTGAATGGAACTTACTCCTAGGTAACTATGGGTAGGATTGCAGCCTTAGTCAGAGTTCTTCTATATCACGTCTGTTTCAGCCCCAGAGTGCAGACTGTGAATTTCAGTAAAGGGCAGCAAATTATAGTTAATTATGACCAAGTGCTTACTCTGGGCATTATGTGGGTGGATCTCTTGGATTTTCTGCCTAAGGTGTCAAAAAGTCTTGGTTGTGTCCTTGAGGAGCAGCAGACAGGCAAGTGATGTACTAGGCTCTGGGTGCAGCATCATATACACCATCTTTGATACACAGAGATTATAGGAGAACATCATATGTGAAAAGTCTGTGATAGCAGAGTGTAAGGGGGCTGTTGTATGTTTGAAAATCTGAGTTTTTCTGCTGCATGATTTATAATTCTTTGGGTTTGGGGTGGGGGAGGAAGTGGCCTTCACAACAACTGAGCAACGAAGCATGTACAAAGGAAAAGTCAAGCTTTACATATAAAGAAAGCAGCACATTGATTTTGGAATAATAATAATTATTAATGATACAACACATGTTTCTTGCTTTATGGGGATGGGGATGGGCTGCATTTTGCTGTGCATGTTTTGTGATTTTTGTGGTTAACTAATGTCTTCAAAAAGATAGACACTGTAGCTTTATGGGAATTAATATTATGCAGGTTTCTTTGTGCGAATGACTTTGTAAAAACCATAATGCAGCACATTGAGTGGCTCTGTGGCTCTGTTTGCTGAACTGAATCGTACACACAGTTGGAGACTCCAACTCTGCTGGTGCCCAAGAACGCAAGTTGCATAAAAAGAGGCAGAATCTTATGTGACAAGAAGAAACAGCTCTTCCTCATTTATCAGGTTTTTTTTTCCTTCGGACAACCAATCTTCTAAATTCCCTTGGCCATAAAAGGGCAGAGCCCACACAGTTGTTCAGGGTCATCTGTACTGCAAGAAACGAGGAGGATTCTAACAATATAACAGAAATCCTGTGAATATAAGAACATAAAGCACAAATGGCAAATTTCATTCTGACAGGCAGGTGATGTTTGTCCAGTATAGCTCAAGAATTGTGCTCTGTGGGAACCCAGAACGTTATGTAAAATTGAATGGGATACAACCTGTAATGATGGATAGAGGTTTTGCTTGACTCAAGGAAAATAATTAGGCTATATTCTAAAATAAGGCTACTTTAACATGTTGTTGTTGGGTGTGAATTTTTGCTGATATTTCAAAATGAGTGGAGTTCTGAAAGTGAGTCAAGTCAGTGAGCAGAAACAATTAAAAATAATTTTAAGACAAAATGGATACTTAGAATATCTGGGGATTGATTCAGTTCTTAGGAACACAGGGCCCCATCTTATGGGCTTGCTATACTGTCAGAACGTACATTCTTGTGAGCAGTGTGCATTATAGCTGTTGCAAAAGGTGACCGTTCCACACAGCCAGACCACAAGCAGCCATAAGTGGCCACACGCCAGTAACCTGCAAAGGAGCCCTGGTGTCAGTAAGTCGATGCAGAGCGTGGGCATAGGTGGGTGGCTGGGAAGGATGAGGCAGGGAGGAGTGTGCGTTGAGGCCAGGAAGGCGGCAGTATCGATAGTAGTGGCACAGCCGATATCCTATTTCTTTTCTGGCCTCCATCCACCTATCTGGATCCACTTGGACTTGCGCCCTCAAAATTGCAGGCACAGATCCATGTAGACCCAGCAGGGCAGGAAGGGCTCACCCCTAGGCAAAGGAACAAATGATACCTCTAGGAGATCTCTGGGACTGCACTGGGATGTAGTGCATGCTCGGGGGGGGGGGAGTTAGATAGGATTCGACTGACAGCTGCATCCACAGACATATGCTTTCTAGTGATGGTAAATAGCAGGACACGTAACATTGGGAAGCAGCTTACTGCATAGACACTGCAATTGCATCAGGAGTTTTTATACCAGTACTGCACTTCTGACATACCTGACATTGGTATGATACTCTTGTTGCAAATGAATGGATGTGTTCTTTGTGCAGGAATATATGTCCACCACATGGTGAGCTACGTTATAGCTTCACACGAAGCACCATTATTCTAATGTCTGAATTGGCTGCAGCACTATTAGTTCGGGCTTGATTCACTTTTTATCTTTGCACTATTTTGCAGCTTCACTGTAACGATATTGATTTGAGTCACTTTATATCAACATAAAAGCATAGCATCAGAATTGTACCCTAACCTTCTATTTTCTAAGGCATTTCCGGTTTAGAAAATTCTTTCCCAATATCTCTGAGTCATTGTATTTTCAAATAGAAAGTATAAAATATTGAAATAGCAAAAGACATAATATGTTGGCAATTTCAAAAATCCAAAATTTAGCAATTAAGCCGTGTGCCATTTCTGATGTCACCTATTCCCATTAAAATAGGTGCATCTGGATGCTCATCCATGGCTGGTTCCAAGTCCTGATTTTGTGGGTGTCATTTCAGATAAGTGTGAGGGTCCATCATCAATGAGTTCTCCTGTCATGTGACTGTTTTACTGTCAGAATGGAATACTTGTGTTTTGGACCATGCAAGGCAATTGACAGATTTGCAGATTATAAGCCTCAGGCTGTGGAAAGAACACCCAGGCCATTTGGATGAGGAGCTCTGGTGGAATACACACATTCCCATGGAAATGAGTAACGTTGTGCTCTTCCTTTGTGCTCCCACTTTTCCCGGTAATGAAGCTGCAAAATGCTCTGTTAGAATCAGGTCTATGGATGCACTGGCATTGGCATGGTCAAGTTATGGGGCCCATGGTCAAGTGGGGCCCATTTGACATTTGTGACTGCGTGAAAGTCAGTCCAATCCTCTTGGAAATGGCAATAAATAATTTACACCAGGCTTGCCTAAGCCCAAGAGCGAGAGAGAGCGAGAGCGAGCGAGCGAGAGCTAGCCACACAGCTAAGATATCAAGGCTCAAGTGAAAAGTGGATGACATCTTCATCTCCCGAGGCGTTTGCTTCCCACCACCATGAGAGTGTACAATGAGCTCTGCAGCTGAGTGAAAAGCTGGCCCAAACCTTGGGAACTGTTTGATTTCCCAGGTATGGCTAGTGCCATGGTTCTCAAACGTTTTAGCACCGGGACCCACTTTTTAGAATGACCATCTGTCTGGGACCCACCAGAAATGATGTCATGGCTGGAAATGCTATCATTGTGATGCCAAAGCCTGCTACAAAAATAGCAGGCTCTGGCATCACAATGATGGCATTTCCAGCCAACATTGCATAAGAATGCAGCAATGTTGGGTTATTTTTCAGCCGTTTTCCAATAGCAAAGTAGATCAGAAAGAACAAAGCCTATTTGCAACCTTGACCCAAGCGAAAAAACAAAACACCACACAGCCCTTCCCCTTTCCAGCACCCCATCTTCCCATATTTTCAATATAGCTGCTCTAGGTGCTTTGCGACCCACCTGAAATTGGCTCACGACCCACTGGTGGGTCCCGACCCACAATTTGGGAACACTGGGCTAGTGGGTTCAGTCATCATTGGCAGGCCACTTGAATTCTGAGAAGAAGATGCAGTGGTGTCCTCTTTTCAGATTTTGCTATTTGGAATTTTGTTTTTACTACATATACAAATGCCAGGTTTCTATATGGTGCATGAATCATCTTAACAATTTTACCCCATCAGTTGGTTATCTTTATGTGGTGTCTGAAGGAGTTGTTGGCTATGTGGTAGGCAGGGCCAAGATGCTTAGTTGTATTTGTGATGGCCATGAAGGAGATTATGCTGGCAGAATGTGCATTCTGTTGATGTAATCCTTCAATAGTGAAGAACATGTGTTGGCCTGACATAATTGCAGCTGAGCTGAAATCACATCAAAAAGGATGACGATGTTTTTGCAAAAATGAAGCTGTGTCATAGCTAGTGCCTGAAGAAGTATGGTATAAACAGTTGGCGGGAAAAAAGATAGCCACCATGTATGTCTACCACCAAACCACAGAAAGTCAATCCCCTCAAAAGTTTCAAGAAACACCAGAAGTATTGTTGAATTTTGCTGAAGCTGCTTCTAAGAGCATTATCTGCTGTAAATTGTAGCAAAGTAAGCACAGCTCTGGCATTTTAGTATTCAGCAGTGATAAATATTCTATAGGGTCTAAACCGGGATTAGGAATATCTAAAGAAGTCAGGGTGTTGCGGTGATTAGGCGATAGGCTGTTTTCTTCCAAATAAATTAGTTACATACTGTGCATTAGTATCAGGAAAAGAGCTTTCATTACCAAAGGAAATCTCTTTAAAAGGTTTGATTTAGAAACAAGACTGGGACAAAGTGCTTGTAATTCCTGTTCTCCCATGCATGACTGAGTTCAACAGGAACAAAGCTGTTGTGGATCCATAGCTTTGAGAGATAAGTGAACACAGTAATAGCAACTAGTTTTAAACAACCACCTTATAGGATACCTTTGGCTTCTGTCTCTCCTTTACGCACCTATTTTTTTGCCAGTAGGGCAAAGCAATAGATAAACTTAATAAAACTTTTGCCAAACAGAATAATCATTCTCATTGTTGAAAAGTAGAACTCCTAAAACGGGGGGGGGGGGGGGATAACCGTACTCAAGTTAGCGTGGAAATCTGGAAAATTAATGCTGCAACGTTCTTTTGTTTTTGCATTGGATCCATGTAATTGCAGATTGCAAAGTGAAGTATTGACTCCTGCAGATATTCCGTTTTGTATTATTCTGCTGGTAGGTTCTTCTTAATCCATTGGGGTTTAGCAGAATTGGACAACTGCTGTGAGAAAAAGGTATGAACAGTTTTCTGCTGATAGAAGAACATTGTTGGACTTAGCAGGTAACTGCTAGGCTTATGGTGCAAGTCTCTGGACCTGGTGGAAAGAGAATCAGGTTTTTGTTACCCTTTGGATTTCAAGAGCGCCACTGGGAAATAAAAGTCTCAGATGGATCCCATCATCCACTTGCTGGAGCAGATGAGATGATGGAAGAGGTGGGAGGGGTGGTGGGGAAGGAGCCAAACAAGGCAGGGGACGGGAGGGTGTGGCCAGATTCAGCCCTGGGAAGGGTTGACAGGGCCAGGCTGCGGACATCCATTTGTTCTTTTACCTAGCGGAGACTTCCGGGGCTGCCACCTCATAGGATGCAGCAATCACCATTTTGGCACAGCTGCATCAATGGGTGGCAGAGGGGATAGGGTTAGCTACATAATCCCTTAGCTACGTAATGATGTCATTAAGGCCGCAATCCTAACCTGGAGTTAGGCTGGCACAGTTAGGCCAGCAAAGTTTGACCGGCACAAGGGACACCGTAAAGTATGTTTGGACCACTCTCAGAGTCAGAGAGGCCAGCACACAGACATGCGCCACCCTACCTGACTCCAAGAATGGCCCAAACGTGCTTTACGGTGTCCCTTGTCCCAGCCAAACTTTGCTGGCCCAACTGTGCCAGCCTAACTCCAGGTTAGGATTGCGCAACTAAGTGCTTCCTGCCTTTGGCTCCAGTGGAAGGACACTTGTATCCTTTTTTGCATTGTCCTGAAATATAATCAAAAGGGAGGTACTTTTTAAAGCCAACTAAAATGTTCACCCTGTTTTTGGTCCAGTGATACTTTTAACTCTCCTTTTATGTATAGTTGCCGTCTTTATAAGAATCAATGGTTACACAGAGTGTTTTAAACAGGTGGCTTTATACATATATCTTATTTTTATCTGAAGTAATATGATATTCATATCCATGGTGCTGGGGCTGATCCCTGGTTGAATGTTGCTTATATTGAGGAATGCTTTCTCAGGTACTTCCACAGTTCTTCAATACGACATGCAATAGAACAAGCAAGTGCTTTAATACACCATTTCAGTAGAACAATGATCCGTGCCTTCACACACCTGTTGAAATACACAACGCTTGAGTGTTGTTGTTTCTCTCTTGCTTCTAGACTGATGCATGGCACCTTCACTGATACCAGTGAATACATCTTGTGTTAATAAAATGCCATCTAGGGCATATCCACATACATACTTCTTTGTGAATTCAATGAATGGCATTGCCAATTGGATGGGGCAAAGAAGAGGGATAGACTTTCTGTGCAATTTTAGTGACAGATTCTGGCAGATCTAATTCAATAACAAATGAGAGCACATATACAGCTAGTCGTTTTATTTTGTACAGGTTTGATGGAAATGATATTTACCAAGTTCTCTGGCACGGTGGAACTTAAATCCAATGAAGACACCTGGGCAGTGGAATTCTTCATGAAGTGGAGGATCTAGTGTCAGCCGGTCAGTGACGCTACCTGAAGCCATCGCTACTGATGGTGGATTGGTGGGAACATCTGCTCTCTGTCTTCACATGCCTTTATTTGCCTCTGCCATCCCTCTTCTTCTTCCTGCTCCCTGGATTCAAAGAGGGAAATGTAGAGGAAAGGGGGTATTTTAGAGGGCCAGAGGCTCTCTGAAATAGCTCAGTGTTTCCCAAACTTGTTTTCCCACCTGTGGGAACCCAAACTGTGGGTTCTCAGTACTCACCTTGTGTTCCATGATGGGTTGTGACTTGCCAAATGCTGCACCAAAAAGCCTCACTTGGGGTCTCCAGAAGCTGCTTCTAGGTCACGCAGGGCTGCAGACCTCAGAATGGCTCCTAGGCATGACAGGAAGTTGCAGAACTGGAAGTAAACCGGAAGTTGCTTCCATGAACTGGAAGTAGCTTCTGGTCATTTCCAGGAGGTACTCTGTGGCCTGCAGAGGCCAATGGAACGGGTTGTGGATTAACCCAACATGGAAGTGGCTTCCAGAGATTCCTAGTAAGCCTTTTTGATTCTGCGTCAGGCATTGGGTCATAACCCACCGCATATCAGGTTGCAAACCACTGATACTCTAGCTCATTACTCTCCTGACTTCCACATTTTGTCTTATTCTCTTTATTTCATCTCTGAACCCATGGCATGGGATGAGGACCAGCAGAGGTGGCAGCTGGTGGGGGTAAGTCACTGTGCAATGGAGGTGGCACACTGCTTAGGTTGCTGAGAGGTCTTGGACCAGCTCTGGATGAAGTGGATACATTCCTTCCAATACATAGTTAACAGAGGATGCAGTTGATACATTTCAAAACTGGCAGTGGACCTATTGCATGGATGCCTAATCGTTATGCATTTCCTCTCCCTCAAACAGAAAGGAATCATGCAAATTTGCTATACACGTGGAGCACCCTTATAAAACCCAACATTATTGGCATCATGGACAGCAGGGTCCCTGGCTCACTCCATCCCTTCAAGCCTTTCCCAGCCTGGCTAAGGGCCTGAACTAAGCCTTAGGCTTGCCTACTTGTCACTGTTGTGTGTCCGGTGATCCTGGGTAGTTTTGGCCAGGAGAAAGTCAGTGATCATGATCTGTGGTGTTCTTGCCTATATTTATATGTGTGGGCCAAGCCCACAGAGGCCGAGCAAATAGATCTTCCCATTCATGGAAAATGAACCATTAAAAATAATCCCCTATCTGCATTATATCCCTTAGAGCGCAATCCTAACCTGGAGTTAGGCCGGCACAGTCAGGCCAGCAAAGTTTGGTGGTAAAGCACAACTGGACCACTTTTGGGAGCCAGGGAGGAGGGCGCACATCTGTGGGAAGTAAGAAATGAAATGGGTACAGGAACAGCAGTGTTGTAAAAATCATCAATCAAGGAAAGTTCTCTGAGGAGTAATAAAGGGAGGATGATTGCAGCTTTGGCTACCCCCTCTCCTCTATTCTACCTCCTGCCTTTTGTTTAGTCACACTCCCTCAATGCACCCTTCTCTGTTGCTATTTGCACACCACTTAATAGGTCCTCTCCACTCCCAGCTTGCTGCATCTTTTAGATGCCACCATCAGTTTGTGTTGTGTGGGTGCAGAAGATAGATGTCAGTCAAAGTCTCCCACCAGCCAGCCTGAAAAGAAACGGTCCCTTACAAACCCTTGAATTACTTACTCCCCGAGTCCTGTGCACTTTGGTATTTGCTTCTTTCTGACAGGCAAACATGACTTCCCTGTTCCTGTTTCCACGCTGGACTAAAAGGAAGCTGCTTTCTTCCTTTCTCTCCTTCCTTCCTTCCCCCACCGCCAGCACAAGCCTCGAAAAGCCCAGCTAATTATCCAAGGGTATGATGCTTGATAGATAGCGCTACGGTTGTTTCAGGTGCAGATGTCAAAAGATCAGGTGTGACTGGTGGGAGGAGGACTGGCTACAGCTGCAGTTCAGAAAGACCAGATGGTTTGTTAGGAATAGAGTTGGAAACCGAGGGAATTCTAATGATTAGAAGCTCTGAAAGAGTCTTGGGATACAGGCAAGCTAGGCATCCTGGGAAGTTTAGTAATTAGCATCTATGAGGCAATTGTAGGACATTCTTGCATGCAATACTTCATTCTGTACAATGCTACCCGGACGGTCAAATAGAGCAGCGTGAGCTTGAAAACCAAATGAAAACACACACAAAAATTCTGTTCCCAAAGTGCATTTGTTAAATCTGCGCTGATTAAAGTCACATCAAAAGAGGATACAGGCCACAATGTTTCCTGTGCTCCATCTGTTCCAAGCAGCCCCATATTCTGATCAACAGTATAATACTTGCTGTGACTACGGGATTGCACAGAACACATGAAAATAAGATGGACAACCCAAATGCAAAACAACACCCTGTATTGATGGGTGCAAGTGACAAAAATGTAGGACTGAAAATTTCTGTTGGCCTTCACATCAGGTGCTGATTTTTTCCCCCCAAGCTTGGGCTGATTTAGTAACCTTTTGTGCACAGTTGCAAGACAGTACACAGCCTATGATCAGATTAAGGGCCCAATCCTACGGTCTCCCTGGAACTTGCATTCTGACAGTGCAGGGACCTTTCTGGCCCATAAAAGCATGAGCTTCTGGGCTGCTGCCACAAACAAACAGCAACATGGCATGCATAGCAGTGGATCCCAATGCCTCTGGCAACACTGGTAATTTGGCGGGGGAGGTGTGTCATGTGGTAGGGACTGGGAGGGCAGTTTCGGTGTAGATCATGTGTATGGAAGGGGTGGATCTTGGCAGCAGCATCTGCCCCTCTTTCCCTGGCTGCCTCCCACTTTTTTTTTCTTGCACTTAATGCCAGCAAAATGGCTGGCGTAGGTCTATTCAAGGAGAGAGAGAGAGAGAGAGAGAGAGAGAGAGAGAGAGAGAGAGAGAGAG
>JAJKFI010000021.1:13590329-13644873 GCA_029204185.1 Lerista edwardsae | reverse complement strand
GTCTCAAATCAGGTTTTAAAAAAGACAACACACACATACGCAATGTGTTGGCAACAACACGGGTTGACCTTTCCATTAAAAGTGAGTGCATAAAGGACAGTCATTTCGGACAGCATAGCTAGTGTGTGGAACTGGCCTCAGTTCCAGTCCAGCAACGTGCAACACAAACCTTGTGTGACGGTGGCCATATCATGCCAAACTCTTTGTGAATTGCATCCTTACTCAGCACAGCACTCCTGCGTTCCAATTCCATCCTGCTGCAGTGGCACGATAGCAGCCAATCTGCATAGATTTCAGCATGCCCCCATGGCCGTCACATAACCCTCTCAGCATATGCTGCCACCGTTGAAACACAACACATGCTGAGCATTTTTTGGTGGCCAACATGTGCTTATGTGACAAGGCCCTAAGATCTGCTGGGTGACATCAGTTGAGATTTGTTTTGGTAGAGTTTCTGGATTTATTTATAGATCACTTGTATGTTTCCGAATAGGCCTGAGCAATATGTCCCCCAAATACACAGATGGCTGGCTTGATTTCCTGAAGAGCCAGAACTTGCCAGAACTGGGCTCAGTAGAGGTTAATTGGGTGTCTTTACCCTGAAGAAATGCAAAAACAAGCACAGTTTGGTTCTTTTGTTTGGTGGAGGAAAAGTTTGCTGTTATCTGTGCCAAGGTCAATAACGTTCAGAAACATGATGATCTTGACTAAAATCCTAAAAATTACGCAGAGGGACCAGATTGATTAAATGCAAAAGCATTATTAAATGCAAAGAAACATGGTGATCTTGAAAAATCAGATTTACAACAGGGGAAAACTGATGCCTTTAAATCTTCAATAGATGGGAGAGAAGGTAAGATTGCTACCACATTACTCTCATTCAAAGGATTATATTTTTAAATGGTCGCCTCTTAGATTTTCATAGCCCAGAATGGAAGGTCCTTGTCTGAGACTCGTTCAGTTCCTTAGCTTTTCATACACCCAACCTAATAGCCAGGCTGCTTCCCTGTTATTTGAACTTTGGCCTGGAAACATCTAATAGGAAAAGGAAGGAAGCAACTCCATCAGAGCACCCAGCTGGGTTTTTCAAAGGCAGAAAGTGGCCAAACATAATGCTGCTTCTCCTTTGTGCGGACATATTTCCTCCTCCGCAAAATAACCAGGCAGCCAGTGTTCTGTTCTGAGGAGAGCACAGGGAAAAAGAATGCTGTGCATGACACACCTCCTCCCCCCCTCTGGTTTAATTGCAGCAGATCTAGTCCGATAGGCAAAGCTAATGATTCTCATCCCAAACCAGGTTCTGACGCCAGGGGCTTATTTTGATAGCACGACATTGCAGCAATAGTCCGCTGATTTACTTGTACCTCTGACAGAGGTAACATGGGAAACCTGAGCCCATGCATATTTCACCAGGAAGTGAGGGCCCAATCCTGTGGGCCTTATTGCTGGCGGCTCTGGGTGTTGTAAACATGCCATAAAGCATGTTTATGGCACCCGGAGAGTAAGGGCACAATCCAATGGTGGACGTTGGGCTGATTCTATGCACTATGGTAGACCGCATCCAAGCCTCCGTCCCCAGGCTGTGTGGCCCCGATTTGGGCTGCGGGGCTTCCTTGGCTCTGCGCTTGCTATACAGCAGGCGCAGAGCTGAGGAACCCATAGGGGAGCCTGCCCTGGAGCAAGGGCACAAACGTACCCTTGCCCCGGAGAGGCTCCCCAGTGCTCCGAAGCTGCGCTGGATTTAGCGCAGACCCGCCGGCCTCACTATTCCAGCACAGCTTAGGATTTCGCTTCTAAGTGTCACTTGCACTGGGGCTGCACAGGTGGTGAACAGATGGTGCTCTAGCAGTGCCGGCTGGCAGTAAGGCCCATTGGGATGGGGGGAGGGGGGAGGGGGTGGACCCGGTGGCAGGGGAGGGGGGTGGCAGGGGAGGAGTGGGCCCAGCCAGTGGGTGAGGCCAACAGTGGCTCCCACCACTAGATCCTGAACCCCCATATCGGGCTACGCAGCCCAACATGGGGCTGCTCCACTCTTCGCCGGCAAAATAGCCAGCGGAGTCTCAGGGCACAATCCTAAACTGAATTAAGCCGGCATAAGCTAAGCCAGCAAGGTTTGGCCGACGCAAGGGCCACCGTAAAGTATGTTTGGACCCCTCTCGGAGTTAGAGAGGCCATCACACAGACGTGAGCCATCCTCCCTGACTCTACGAGTAGTCCAAACCAGTGATGTCATGCACCCACTACGCACCACTACGCGAGTACCGGTTTCTAGAAGTTGAGCTGGCCTAAATCATTATTTGTTTGGCATTTTGACAAGTGCCAATCAAAAGTGAGTACCGGTTTCTAAATCATTTGGATGACACCACTGGTCCAAACACGCTTTATGGGGGCCCTTGTGCTGACCAAACGTTGCTGGTTCAGCTTATGCCGGTCTAACTCCAGCTCAGGATTGCACTCTCAAATAGCTGCATTGCAGGGGCCCTGGCTTTCCCCAGGAGAAGGGGAAAACTCCTGCAACTCCGAGTCTCCGAGGAGACTCCTGCAACTGCTGCAGCTCTTGCAGGATACAGAGGTAGCTGTTTTTGTACCGCTGCTCCTCTGGAAGCTGGGCAGTTTAGGATTGGGCTGTAAATCCTGTTAAGCTGAACAGGCTTCGCAAAGTAACTGGATAGGAGCTTGCAGCTTTGAGGTCTACTTTTTCTGTTTTTACTGACAGTTTAGCACCATATATTGTGCCATTGATGTTCATGGCATTTTACCTCAGCTGACAAGTGAGGTCCCTGCCCCAAGGTTCACAGTCTTGAAAAAGGCACAAAGGACAAGCGGAGGGGAGAGGAAGAGAGGCATCTGGGAAGGAATTCCAGGCATAAGAGTCAGCAAGGGAGAAACGATGGAGTTTGAAGGAGCAAGAGACCTTCAGACTATTGAGTGCCAGAAGTAAGGAGCAAAGCTCATGAGCAGGACTGGGGCAGGAAACAGAGAGAGATGGAAGGGGGAGGCTTTGAAGGCAAAGGTGCTTATGTAGGATCCAGGAATGGACAGGAAGCTAGTGAAGCAACCTGAGGAGGGGCATGAAGTGATATGCATTGATGCTTCATGCATATTAGGCCTCTTGCTCTGGATACAGCAGAAATTGGTTGCTCTAGAACTGTCCTTTAGACCAGCGGTCCCTAAACTAAAGACCTCTGTGCAACAAAAAAAAAAAACCCTTCCCTGTCTCAAGCAGTGCATACCATTCTACTGTTCCTTTGTTGTAGTCTTTGCCCGATCTGGGCATAGGGATGCTCTGGACAGTCGTGTCTATGGCTTGACTTTCCAGCAGGCTTTGCACCAGGACATCACCATAGACGTGACTGCCCAGAATGTCCCTATACCAGAATGTCACCATATCAGGTGAAGATTGCAGGGTCAGAGCAACAGAATGGTACCCACTGCTCACGGGGGAGGAGGGATTTGGGCAAATGCTGGATCCGGTTCACAGGCCAGGGTTTGGTGAGCGTTAGACATTAGTTCATATTCATGATTGCTGATGTGATGAAAAGCTGGTATTCCTCTCTTTGGCATAATACCAACACACACACACACACACACACACACACACTTTGGCATTCACTTGAGGTGCCAGTAACTGCCCACATATACTTATGGAGACCCTACTGCTTCACTCTAGGTGTGTGATATCCCATAGTGGCAGATCAGCTCCATTGCTGCTTCTCCAGAGCAACATGAGGTTTCATAACCCAGTTTCTGTAGGGAAATGACCTTTTCAGCTGCCTTGATTTGGTTCATGTTTATGGTTCTATAACCGCTTAATCTGTACTGTATGGATTAGTGTTTTGAGAGGAACACACCAAATAATAATCCAATCTCTGTCTGATCCTCTAGTAAAGACAGGCTACACTTTTAGTTTAATTTCTGAACAACCCCACAATATCTGTTTTTCTATAGTGGATACAAGGTTATCTGTGATTATGAGTAAAGGAGAATTGCATAAAGGGTTATATTTTAGGTTGCAACAATTTTTTTCATGTGTTACTGTGAACATGAAGTTTGTGTTTTGTTTAGTGGTCTATTGTAATGAAAGATTTTATTCAGCCAATAACACCTGTAAAAATGAAGGAACTTAGAAAGTCAACTTAGAGAGCAGCAGTTCTCAAGCCTTTTGGTCTCCAGAGTTCTTTGAACTCCTAAAAAGCTTATCGGGGAGCCCTGCTGGCGCATGTGCGCAGTCTTAGGGAGCTCCAGAGTGCCAGCGCAAACTGGGCAGGGGGCAGATGGCTGCCACTTATGGTGTGCTCAGGGAGCCCCTGAAGGGATCTTGGGGAGCTCCTAGGAGCACACTTTGAGAAATACTGTTATTTAATCAAATTATTAATCAAATTATTAATACTGTTATACAATCAAATTATTCATAGAGGTATGATTTTGTGTGTGTGTGATAACAAAACAAAACAAAACACATAATACTGCTTTCTGGACTTTACAATTTTTTTTATAAAAAACAACAACCCCGAAATCTTGGAAAAACCATTTTCTAACACCTAATTGACTGTGTAATGACTGGCTGGATCTGCTGACACTATGTAACCTACCTAGTACACTTTTAATTTATAATGAAATTTATTTATAATCTATATATATAAAGAAGAGCGTGTGTGTGTGTGTGTGTGTGTGTACGTATGTTTCGCATAGGCTCCGCAACGCCTGGAGCGATCGGCACGAAACTTGGCATGCATACACCTTGCAGCTTGGCGACAAACACTGCAGGGGTCGGGGCCCCCTAGCGCCCCTGGGGATGGGGGTACGCGGGGGTCCCCGTGTGAAAATGGTCAAAAATGGCCGAAATCGGCATCAAATCCACAGTTTCCGGGGTCACCAAGATGAGCGGCGACGCTCCCGACGTCGTTGGAGTCCGGGCTCAGCCCCCCCTTGACATGGAGGGGCAAGAAGGGGTGCGAAACAAAACGTCCGCCATACCCTGCTGGAACGCCTGGACTGATTGGCACCAAACTCGGCATGCGGAAGCCTAGCAGCCTGGCCACAAACACTGCGGGGGTCGGGGGCCCCTAGCACCCCCGGGGGCAGGGGTGCGCAGGGGCCCCAAGGTGAAGATGGCAGAAATCGGCATCAAGTCCATAGTTTCCAGGGTCACTGAGACGACTGGCGACACTCCCGATGCCGGTGGAGTCTGGGTTCGGGCCCCCCTCGGCATGGGGGGCCAGAAGGGGTGTGAAACAAAACATCCGCCATGCCGTGCTGGAACGCCTGGACCTATCGACACGAAACTTGGCACGCATACACCTTGCGGCCTGGTGACAAACATTGCGGGGGTCAGACCCCCCCTAGCACCCCCGGGGGTGTGGGTATGCAGGGGTCCCCATGTGAAAATGGTCAAAAACAGCCGAAATCGGAGTTGAATCCACAGTTTCCGGGGTTGCCAGGGCGAGCGGTGATGCTCCCGACACTGTCGGAGTCCGGGTTCACCCCCCCTTGGTGTGGTGGGCAAGAAGGGGTGCAAAACAAAACTCCGCCATGCCCTGCTGGAACGCCTGGAGCGACGCGCACCAAACTCGGCACACGCGTGCCTTGCGGCCTGGCGACAAACACTCCGGGGGTAAGGCCCCACCTGCGCCCTCGGGGGTGGGGGTGCCCCAGGGCCCCCGCGTGAAAATGGACAAAATCGTCCTTGGTTCTGTAGTTTCTGGGGTCACCGAGGCGAGCAGCAACGCTCCCGACACTGTGGGAGTTCAGGTTCGCCCCCCCTCAATGTGGGGGACGGGAAGGGGTGCGAAACGAGACATCTGCCATGCCCTACTGTGACATCTGGAGCGATTGGCGCCAGACTCGGCATGCATATGCCTTGTGGCCTGGCGACAAACACTGTGGGGGGCAGGGCCCCCCAGCGTCCCCAGGGGTGGGGGTGTGCAGGGGGCCCCCACGTGAAAACGGTCGAAAATGGCCATAATCGGCGTCAAATCCATAGTTTCCGGGGTCGCCGAGATGAGTGGTGACGCTCCCAACACGGTTGGAGTCTGGGTTTGGCCCCCCCCTTGGCGTAGGGGGCGAGAAGGGGTGCAAAACAAGATGCCCGCCATGCCCCACTGTGATGCCTGGAGCAATTGGAGCCAGACTTGGCACGCGCATGCCTTGCGGCCTGGTGACAAACATTGCAGGGGTCAGCCCCCCCAGCGCCCCCGGGGGTGGGAGTGCGTAGGGGCCCCTGTGTGAGAATGGTCGAAAACAGATGAAATTGGCATTGGATCCGTAGTTTCCGGGGTCGCCGAGGCGAGTGGCGACGCTCCTGACATGGTTGGAGTCTGGGTTGGGCCCCCGTCAGCATGGGGGGCAAGAAGGGGTGCAAAACTCATAAACTCTGGAAGATCATTTTTTTACCCGGGCAACAAAAAGCTAGTTTAAATTATAAATAAATAAGTTAATAAACATAATTTATAATTATAATTGATTAAAATGCACTCTTGGAATAAAAACACATAACACTGCTTTCTGCACTGTGTCCATGGGCTGGGTGGGTGGGTGGGTAGAACAAAATCTGCAAAAAAAATAAAAATGTTTAAGAGGACCTCTAATTATTGGTCCACCTAGCTCAGTATTGGCAGCGGCTGTTTACAACTCAGGGATGGGTGTTTCCCAACTCTGAGTTGTAGAGATACCAGGGATTGAATCTGGAACCTTCAGCATGTAAAGCACATGCTCTACTGCTAAGCTACAACAACTCTCCTCCCCACCTATAACCCTACCCCTGCACTGTTGACAGCAAGACTTTATATAGGTGTGACTTTTGGGAACATGGAAACCTTTACCTTTCTTCCAAAAAGCTCATACAGGATGATTGCTGTGAGCCTTCCAGTCAGCCTAACTGTATTTGAAGATGTCACAATCCAGCTGCAATAGAGATACCCAAACTTGAGCCTTGCCTTGTGCTTCTGATGTAATAATGGCCTCTGAGATCCAGCAGGGTTAGGGTAGTTCCCTGGCAACTCATTGTAAAGGATGTTCAAAGCAACTTTTTTTTTCCAAAAAGAACTAAAATCAGTTCACTGACTAGCACTTTTATGGTAAACACTGCTCTTTGACTAAAGGGTTATGGTGACCAGATTTAGAAAGAATTGCCCAACAACTCTGCTGTAGAGAAAATACTGGTGTTGATGCAATGGGAGAAAAACTGCACTTTTCCAGCTTCTGCACAGCCTTTGAAGGTATAGGCAGAGCTATCCGATCCATGAGGCTAAACCGTGCCTTTGGTACCTTCAGACAGCAGATGGGTGGAAAAAGTTCAACTCTATCAGCCTGCTTCCACCACATTTTTTCCTCTTGCTCTCTGAAAAGAAAAAAAAGGAAGTGGAGAGTGGAGTGGAGGGCTAGAGTGTCTGAGGGGGTGAGCGGCATGCCATTAGGTAACATGGGCATTTGGCACACAGCCGAAGGCACCAGGAAGCACCTGGATCTGAATACAGGAGTGTTTTCCTCTTTTGCATGTGTCAAATCAAGGTTCACCATGGAAAGGAAAAGGCATAGGTAGTTTTCTTTGAACATTTACAGTGCGCCCAGTTCCCAGATACCTAGAGTTTATGCCATCAAAACAGTATAGAAAATGTCCTCTAGCAGCAACTGTGTTTGCTCTCCAGTGCTATCCTGCTGCAGAGCCTATAAAGCAGGCTGCTAACAAAAAGGTTATTCAGAAGGTTGCTTGAATAAACCCAAAGGTAACAAGTATCCACTGAGCAGATGTCGTGAGACTGAGCTGCACTTTGGAAAACTGCCGAGATATTTTAAAGTAGCGCTTTCTCATTAACCTAAGCACAATGCTAAAAGTCCTTTAAAATAAAACTTTCCAGATGCCACCTGCATCTGAGATGCTAATAGGATGAATGCCAGTAAGCCCACTAATACTGGAAATGCTCTTAAGAAACAGCTACGACTGATTGTACTGACACAAACAAACAAAACACTAATTTATGTATTCCTGCAGCTGCATCTCCCGGCGAAGGAGAAGCAGGAGTCCGAACCAATTCACAGTTGACTAATGTTTCTTACGTCTTTGCAGATTTGGACATTTAACCGTAATTAAGATTTATTGTCTGCAAACCTGCAGGTCAGAGCAGGCATCACAGTATGGATAACTTTTTGTTTACTAGTAAAAGGCCTATTAGGATGAATCTTCAAACTCTCCAAGCAGAACATGTCATTTCAGATCTTGACTGTACATTTCTAGCAGGATGACAAAGGACTCATCGAGCACAGGGGTGGGTTAGGGAGGCAGCAGAGTTTGGCCTGAAGCAAAACGTGCTGTTTTCCTGAAATGCCTTGAATATCTGGAATAGTATTGCTGGAATTCAGGAGGGGAACAGGGCAGGATTTGGTCACATTCAACCAGGTTCCAAGGACTCTTAAATAAACCAGACGGGGCTTGGATCTGTGTGTTTCCACCCCGGAAAAAAAAGATCAAAGACGTGATGTGATGTGTATTGAATATGCCTAATGCAGGGGTCTCCAAACTCCAAACAGGGCGGGGGAGGGGCAAATCCAGCCTGCAGCAACTTAAAATATCTGACATTTTTTCTCATTATATATCATTCCTCAGTTTCAGCATAACATTTGTTTCTTTGTAAATGTCATATTACTCTGTTGTTCTGAGTCATAGCATGCTGATTACCAAAGAAGATCCAAGTAAAATTTAGTCATTCATTTAAATTTCATTCATTTGTAAAACTGATTTTCTTCAGCCCGTGAAAATCTGTAAAATATACCATGTACTGAAAAATCTGGAGACCTCTGGCCTAAGGCCTTACGCTGATGGAACAAGCATTTCAGCAGTACAAGTGCCTTTACAGCAGCATGAAACCAAATCGCTGCTGTGCTTCCAAGCTGCTGCCGTAAATGCAGGGGAGACTCCGCTGGCAATGGTAAGTTGGTAGCAGGGGTGGGAAAGGTGAGAATGGGACATAGGGGAAGGCTGTCACCAGCAAACGCGCACACTCAGAATCGTAACATGGGTGGAGCCTGAGGGGCACCTGGTCCAGGCGCTGGAATAATTGGATTGGCCCCAGGCTCCACCCTCATTATGGAGGTGACTGCCTTCACACTGCAAGAGGCAGGAAGGCAGCCACCTTTGGGCTGTCCCAAAGGAGGAGGCGCTGGTGATGGCACGCGCCCCCTCCTCCGGGGAGATTCTGGGGAAGACTGCTTTTGCACTTGCCTCACTGCCCTGGAGGCGCAAATGGGCAGAGTCGTGACATCACTGCCCCAGGCGGTGGGGTAGAACGTTATGGCTCTGCGCACACTGGATCCTATCCCCTATTTTTCAACCCCCACCACCTTTCTCTCCTTGAAGTTATAGCTGGTATGGTATGGCTCTGAGGAGACCCATAGGCCATCTGTAGCTTATACAGAGGTAAGTAAGAAATATTTACTTTGGCAGGCCACTTAATTACCCTTCCCACTATTCGACACAGTCAGGGATATGCAGTTTGGGGGCTGCAGATGAGGCAGAACTGCCCCATTGTTGTCTATGGAAAAGTGCCACAGCCGCCCTGCTTGCTTACACTCAAGGAGGCTCTCCTTACACCCACTTTCTCAGGTGTACAGGGAGCCTCCTCCAGTACAAGTGAGTGAGTGGCTGCAGTGCTTTTCAATGAACAACAATGGGGAGGTTCTACCTCACCTGCTGTCCCCACACCGCATGTCCCTGGATACGGTGTACACTTTGTCAGCTTGGCTGCATTGGTGCCTAAAGGAGGCATAGGATTGGGCAGAAAGTGAATCTTTGGTTAGCTTTCTCTTGGTAGATGGTTGCGTTGAATCTGCCACTCCATTGCCTCTATTATTAGTTTTATCTACAGTGTTTGTTACTCAGTAGAATGCCAAGTTATGAACCCAGCCTTGCTTGTCTGTGTCTTTGGGTTGTTTGTAAAATTTCTAGGCAATACCTTACAGCTGGCAATGAAAGTGAAATCCAGAAAAACCTTGAGTGGTTCAGAATTGTGGGCACCTGGAAGCTGCATGAGATAGCAGGCTATATTGGACAAATAGAGGCCTTTTGTCAGTGCTGGGGAAGAATGGCCTACTTATTGAGAAGGGCAAGAGAAGTACAGGTGTGCCCCAGGATCCACTTATTTGGTATCCATGGTTTCAGTTATCCACGGACACCATGGATACTGGGACTCCTATTAAAAAGATAGGGGAACATTAAAGAAATCTCTTTTTTTTTTACCTTGTATTGCTAAAGCAAAACCACTGATGTTCCCTATCTTTAAAAAGGCGTCCCCAGTATCCACGGTTTCAGGTATCCACCGGGGGTGGGAGTCCAGAACGGAATCCCAGTAGATTCTAGGACATGTACCCTGTACCTTGAAGTCAGTAAGATTCCCCCAGAAAACACTTGCAGCAGCATTGTTAAGTATGACGGGAGAAAAAACTTATAGTCTTGTATGCAATTTGATTGCTCCAGAGAAGCCTGCAAGCAAGTCTTTTAAAAAAATGTTCAGCAACACCTCTCACTAGTAGCAGAAACAAGAGGCAGCCGTGTGAAGGTGACTACTTCTTCATTGGCAGCAGAATTAAAGAGGCTTTCAGAACACTGTGACTCCAAGGAGGGCCTAATGATGCATTAAGAGACACGTTTGTGCATGGATTGCAGAGTAAGTGTATTCAAAAGAAACTTTTAATGTAGGAAAGCCTTATCTCTGAACATGCTGCAATGGAAGCACCAGCTAGAAATGCGGTGGAACTCCAAAGTAGGGTTAGAGAAGACAAAAAGGGGTGAAGGTTTCCCCATGACCGAGTGGTCTAGTCGTGACTGATTGTAGGGGGCAGTGCTCATTTCCATTTCTAAGCCGAAGAGCTGGCGTTTGTCCTAGGACAAGTTTCCATGGTTGTGTGGCCAGCATGACTATATGCCAAGGTGCATGGAACATGGTTACCTTCCCACTGAAGTGGTACCTATTTTTTATGAACTTTCGAACTGCTAGGTTGGCAGGAGCTGGGACAAGCAACGGGAGCTTACTGCATCGCGTGGTCTTGAACTGCCAACCTTCCGGTAAAGACATACACAAAATGGCAGCTGAACAGAAAAGGCTGCATTTGTTTTTCTGATAGGAAATAGTAGGAAGTGAGGTTTCCAGCATGTCTAGCATGCTTCTAGTGCAGCTCTTTTTAAAAAATGACAAAATTCTGTCTAGTCATGGAGGAGCCATTAAAATCAAATACATGGAGGCCACTGTACCATTACCATTATGTATGGAGGCTGCCATGTTTCTGCCCATTGAAATCAAATGCATGGAGGCAGCCATATTTAATAGCTTCAAGCTTGCAATTCAAATTGCTAGCCCGGTGAACATGGTAGAATGTGAAGAACAAATGCGACTCAAGCATGCTGGAAGGAGGAAAAAGAATAGTGCTCTAGTGCTAAAAGCTGAAAAACGAATGCAGCATAAGAGACAGCCTATTCAAGCTACAAGGTAATCTGACCAATGTGGAAGTAGATTCCATTTCCCTGCTGCAAGCAAATTTAAAGATGTATACCACAGAAAATGCAATCAAAAGGGACATATTCAAGGAATACATGGCACTATAAAGAATATAGGCAAGAGCACCTTGTGGCATAAGCAGAAAAAGGTAAAGTTCTTGCCCTCGACAAAGCATGTTTGGTTACACCAAAGGTAGATGGAAAAGTGCTCAAGATGCAGTTGCAGATTCAGAATAAGTAGTATCGTAACCAGAGGGGGCTGGCATGGTAAGTAGTGCAGGAGCCGCAACATGCTGTGTAAGCAGCCTCTGCTGTTCGCTGTCAGAGCCATTTGGGGCTGTGATGGCAACACAGGTGCTCGCACATGTGTTTCCAACTCTACTCCAAATGGCTCCGAGGGCCAGTGGGAGGGGCTGCTTACCTGGCACACCGTAGTACATGCAGTACATACTGTGCCACCCCCCTCTGGCTATGCTACCGAAAGTATAAAAAAAAACTTTTGCAGACATCATAAAGTGTCCCACATCCCTACTGCTGAAAACATGCACTGGACAAAGGATAGAGCTCATGGCAATCACTCAAGTTGCTGTGGAGCATAATAATAGCCGATGTCTTCTGGACTTGTATGTGGTTCATCAAGGTGCACCAGCACTGTGGAAACATGAATGGGTGAAGAAATTGTCTCTGGACTGGAAATATATAAAGGCACTGCAGTCATGCCTGCTAACTCCCTGTTAAAAAGGAAGTGTTGGAAAATATGTGAAATCATGCATCAGAAGTGTTTCAAGAGCACATGGGAGTCCTAAAATGTGTACAAGCCAGTTGACAATGTGTTCTGCCAAATTCCCTGCTGGGCCTCCCCAAGGGCCCTGATGCCCACACTAGGCTAACTAGTTTCCCCTCCAGTACAGCCTCAGAGATAGGCAAGAGGGAGGGGTTCATTCACCCACTAGGCCTCCTCTCTTCCAGCAGCTTTGCTTGGAATCACCTGCTGGCCAGCCTCCTCCAGACTGCCCTCATCACTGGCTTAGCTCCAAACTACTCTAAGTGTAGCACCAACAAACCCTACCACCAAACAATAGGCAGTCAGCTTACCTAAGCCACACCTGCCTCTTCCACTCGGTTGCTCCAGGGGCGTGGCAGCCATGCAACAATCTCCAACCAAGGCACTACAGTTCCAATAACCAAGTATCAGTCCATCCAACAATCCTTCAGTCAGTCAGTCAGTCCAGCAATCCATCAGTCAGTCCATCCATAGCCACTTTCCTTCCTTCCTACACCTGCCCAGTGTGCACCTACCTGGTGCTAACTTACTGCAGCTCCTGCCTCCAACTTTATACTGAGGCAGGCCAATTGGTGTCTGTTGCTGGGCAGGCTTTAAGATGTGTTCCTGCTGCAGGCAAAGACCTTGGGGGTTAACCCTGTAATCCCTGCCTTATTTGGACAAGGGGCCACTGCTGATACCATTTCCTATCTCCTTGGGGTATCTCCTGCCTTTTCTAATACACAATGCACAGCCCAAATGACACAAAGCCAGACGTGGTCCTTATAGTATTCATTCAAAAGTGGGTGCTCAGTTGGATTGCCTGGAAAAAGAAGGCATACTTTGCAGGTAGCCTGGAGTGAATGAGCAATCCCTGTTATTCAATTATTAAAAAGGGGAGAGAAGTTTGGCTTTGTGGAGATGGCAAGGTTACCATAAACTTTGTTCTGAAGGTGGACGGTTGTCCTTCGCTGTGTATTGATGACATGTTGGCAATCCTGTCAGGAGGGAATTGGTTCAGCAAGATTGATTTGTCCCAGGCTTACTTGCAGATGGCAGTAGAAGATTCTAAGGTATACCTCACCACCCATATTTCAAAATATATGGTAGCAATATAACAGACTGGTGTTCGGCATTGCATCAGCTCCAGCTATCTGGCAAAGGGCAATGGATCAAGCTTCACAAGGTAGCCCAAGAAGCGCTGATATTACTGTAACAGAAGCTGGTGATGAAGAACATTTGAAAATCCTGCAAACTGTACTGAAATGCTTAGAAGAGTATGGACTATGAGCTCACTGTGCAAAATGTCAATTTTTAAAGGAATTGAAAACATACTGTGGGCACATTACAGATGTCTTCATTGCACGTGACAGATGGCTTATGCCTTCAGATAAAATAAATGCTTGAAGCCCCACCACCTAAGCTGCGTTGTGTCTCAACTTGGATCATTCCTTGGGGTTGTTAACTATTATCGTCAAATTGGAAAGTGTATTGCGCCCTCGGATGTGTGTGCTACAGAAGGGCCAAAAGTGGGTTAGGTCACAGGCCCATGAAGGAGCCTTTTGTACATGTGAAGAAGTTGGGTGGAGGCCCATGTACATGACAGAAGCTCCCATTTGCTCCGCTGGAGCGAGTAGACTGGCCGTGGGAGTGGTTCGGGTAGTGGGCGTTTCAAGGGAAGCTAGTGGGCGGATTGGAGCGGGATGTGGGTCAGGCAGTGGGGGGATGGGAGGGGGAGGACCTTAGTGGCAGTGGTGCATGTCAAGATCCTAGCCCTCATACCCTGCCCTGAACCACCCCTTGATTCTCCTCGGACGTAGGCCAGCACAATATCCTGCACATCCCTATGGGGAAGTAAGAACAAATTTAACATACCTACCCTGGGTTATCTGAATCCCCCTGTTCTGTCCCTGAAGGTAAATGGGAGGGAAGTTAAAATTACGTTTACTTACCTCCCTCCACTTAAGCCCAGGGGGCCTCCTCTGGGCTTCCTTGGACATACGCCAACTATTTTGGTGGTCTATGTCTGAGGAGAGAAAAAGGATGGGGAGGGTTGAAATAGGGAGGCAAGATCTACTGTGTACCGCTGGATCCACTCTCTCCAACCCTAACCCTGCTCCGGTTTCTCCCCACTTCTCACCCAGTTATGCCTCAAGGCCTCCCACTTCCTCCCCCTCCTAAGCCACAACCTACCCCTGCTGCTGGCTTACAGGCAACAGGGGCTCACGTGGTTGGTGCTGCTTGTCATTTCTGGCATCACGGGATCTGGCAGCGCAGCCCAATTATCAGATTGGACTGTTAGTTTTACCCTTTTGTTACTCAACAGTATGCCAAATTATGAACCCAGCCTTGTGTGTCTGTGACCTTGGGTTGTGTGTAAGATTTCCAGCAAATATTTTACGTGTCTCACTTTTGTCTTGAGCATGAATTGGAGTTTCAACATTTCAACTGATACCGCTAACTGCATTATTATAATCCTCTTTAGAGCGCAATCCTAAACTGAGTTAGGCCGGCATAAAGTTTGGCCAGCACAAGGGCCACCATAAAGTCAGGGAGGATGGTTCATGCCTGTGTGTTGGCCTCTCTGACTCCAAGAATGATCCAAACATACTTTACAGTGTCCCTTGTGCTGGCCAAACTTTGCTGGCTTAGTTTATGCCGGCCGAACTCAGTTTAGGATTGCGCCCTTTGTCACTTTTATTCTGAACTAAATCAATTGTGATACCCTTTAAGAGTATGAAATATTCAATCCCCTGCCACAGCCTCCCCTCTGCGCCTTCACAGTCATTTTCTGGTTCTTCTCCCTGATTGACAGCTGTCTTGCACAGGGAGAATTGCAAGAGCATAAAGGACGGCCTAGATTGGGCTCTGCGAGAAGAATGGTAGCTACCCATTCTCGGGATAGATTTATGTTGTTCTTCTTTGTACGTGTTCATGGTTGAAAATCTTCCTTCCTGACCATGGCTGACCAACACTGGACAGGATATTTCAGATGTGGCTTCACCAGCGTCACCTACACAAATGACAATACTTTTGTAGCCTGAGCGGAAATCAGTCATCTGATTTTACAAGACTGGTAGAACCAGAGGCCGAAGGAGGGTGCCGTGGGGGGAGGTGAGTGCAGCAGGGCACAGCAGCATGGAAAAACCCGTGCGCTCCCCCCCCACCCTCCCTTGCCCTGGATCACTCTTTAATGGAGCGATTCCAGGCACATGGAGGTGTGGCTGGGCAATGCATGGGACTGGGGGTGCGGTGAGGTCGCCTGCCCCAGGCGCACTGTGAGCCAAGAACGGCTCTGGGCGGAACCCTCTTCATTAGTTTGGGATCACCAATGCCCTAAGGCCACTCTCTTTAATTTTCGGCTGATACCACACTCATTTTTCCTCAAATAATTACGCTTCACAAGTGTACTCTTTACACAGAGTTTCCATTACTCCAGGTGAGCAGCAGCTCCCAGCTGATAGCGAGAGATATTTGAAGATGGTTTGTTTATTTTACCCAGAAGTAAGCCCATTGTGTTCAATAGTACTTAGGCGGCGACCCTATCTTACTCACTGGAAACAAGCAACTCTTCTCATACGTATTTGTCAGAGGGAGCCATTCCATGCAGAATCAATATGGCTGCTGTCAATCTCCATTTGTCAACCTCCATTTCTGCAGGCTGGGTCTGCATTCGACAGTAGAGGGCGCAATCCTAACCTGGAGTTAGGCCTCCACAGTTAGGCCAGCAAAGTTTGGCTGGCTCAAGAGCCACCGTAAAGCGCATTTGGACCACTCTTGAGTTATGGAGGATGGTGTACGTTTGTGTGCTGGCCTCCCTGACTCCAAGGGTGGTCCAAATATACTTTACAGTGTCCCTTGTGCCAGCCAAACTTTGCTGGCCTAGCTGTGCCGGCCTAACTCCAGGTTAGGATTGCGCTCACAGTCACATTTCAAGAGGCTCTCCCATCCCATGCCTGGGATTCCTGTGTATCAATCCTCGGTGGGTCCGCAAATGCGATCTATGCATTCCTGCTGTTCTGTCCTAAGCCAGCATTCTGAATATTTAACTGAGTGAAATGGGAACCTTTGGATTTACACTTGTCAACTCACCTTTGGATCAGAGTCGCTGTGTCTGTCCATGCCAGCCTGTAAGTGCATGTTCTGACTATTTTTCCTCCATCATGGAAGTAATAAAAATTGGCACATTGACTTAAAGCATTCATGTGACTCAGCTGACCCAGTCAGGATTAATATAGCATGTTAGCCTCTCTATACAAAAACATCAAGTTCAGGGTCTGGCTTTTCACCCTTACTCATTGGACAAGACAGTCTGTTAGCCTCATGGGATGGTTAAAAGTTGCAGCTCTGTAACGCCTGGTTACTTTTCATTTTCTCTGCCTCTTTCTCTCCCTGGAAGTTTGCTCCCACCAGAAATACTCTTCTTGCAGGCAGCTCACTTGCCAAAGACGTTTCATTCTTGAATACTTTGGGTGGAATCGTATCAAATGCAGAAGGAAGGAAAGGGGCTCCCCAATGTTTGGTTACATTCACTCCTACTTCCCTTGGCTCGCAATCTGTTGTGTTCTGGGGGGTGTCCTCTTTCAACGAGCTGTGGAGTCCTCCTATGGGTGTGATTCAGATTGAACTGGGAGAATTTCAGAGTGCACAAAGAGTCTTCCAAACACAAGGCAAGTGGACCATAAGGAGGTGAAAGAGGGGAGAATGACAAGTTAGAGCAGAAGGTGAATAAATGGCTGGAAGGGACACTGATGCAGCTCCATCTGGAAAGGCGAGGGCTGTCGAGTGCGTCTGGAAAGCATTATTTCTGCAAATAGCTGAACCCTCTTTCAGTTTAGAAGCAGGGATCCCAGCCTGCTGCCAAACATAAGCCTTCCTGATGGCACAGTGTGGGGGAGTCCGTGAACAAGAGTACTAATGGCATAACGCAGAGAAAATAGCAACCACTCCTTTGGCGTTAAGACACATCAGGCATCTGTCCTTCTCCCAGGAGGCATCCCACAACTTCAGATTACATTAGGGAAGACTCCTGTTTCATATCACTTGATGTACCAATTTGATGAAAATTTAATTGGTTGGACATGAAGTGTGTGTTTGTGTGTGTGTGTGCATGGAGTGGGGGCTTGAAATTTAGAAATACATATGGATTGGTCTTAGAAATTTAGTATTATATGTGGGGAAATTGTCTGCCTTGGCCAATGTGCTTTCCTCTGATTTTTAACTTTGATAAACACAAGACTTTAAATGAAATGCATTTTAAATGAACCATAACATCCTCGTTTTGTGTTACACTGAAAACCACAAATTAATTTGGATTTGCCGGTAATTTCAACCATAACTGAACCTTGGTTCTGCCTGGCTTCCTTGTGGAGTCGTGTTCAGAGGAATGTCCTATATATACCCATGTTCACAATGGGTTCCCTCTTGTATTGATAATACGTTGCAACTGAGATCTGATAACTTAATATAATCAGCTTGGCCTGTCTGTATTTTGGATTGCATGCCGTAAGTTTCTAAGAAGAAAGAGGAGATGTTTCTTTTCTCTTCTAATCAGTGTGTTTTTATGGAGCGGACGGTCATGAGAAAGTGAATGTTTGAGAGGCTGGATGCATAATTCGGGGACGACCAGGGTGTTTCCATGCCTCTTTTACTGATGATGGTACCAGCCAGGCCAGTTCTTCCTTTTATGTGCAGGGGCCTGCAACCTACAGCCTGCGGGCCAGATCAAGACTGCTACCCAAGATCATCCAGCCTGCAAGGAGCTTGGCTTGGGAGGCAAAGTCAATTGCCCAATTTGCCACGCGCTGTACAGGGAACGGCAGAACCGCCTGCCCAGGCTTGCAGGCTGCTGCTGAGCAGGCAGCTCTGCTTGTTCCCTCTTTGGCATGCAGCAAATTGGGCGGGCGGGAAGGTGCGTCTCCCAAACGGAGCTCCAAGCTGTCACTTCCCAGAGCCCGGCAACCAGGAAGTTCAGTGATGACATGATTGCGGAACATCCAGCCCCTTTCCTATAAAGGTTGCTGCCCCCTGATTCAGGGTTCATTTCATTCTGAGATGGTGCAAGAAATGAGACAGTTCTAGTCATCGCATGGTAGTTCCACGCCTGAAATTCCCAGTGTTATTTTTTTCTTTTTTAAAAATGCATTCACACTCCCTGATTTGTATGAGGGCTTTAGTATGTGGGGAAGAGGGGTCTAATCCCTTTCCCCCAATGCTACAGCCCTGACCCAGATCGCCTCCTTTGCAAGCTTCAATTAACTGCATGTTTTCATCTCTGGGCAGGTTTGCTGAACAATGACTCCATATTTCAGATACATTGGATGTATTGATTTAACCCCTTTTATTTTCATTTTTCCCTTTATATAAAATATCCGAATGCATTTCCCTTTTAATGATTGTGCCTCTCTCTCTCTCTCTCTCTCTCTCTCCATTTTCTCCCAAAATAACTCACCATCTCCCTATAATATCAAGTCACCTTTCCCCCTTTTTCATCACAATCTGAGACCCTTTTGCACCCCACCCCTCCTCAGGCCTAGCATTCCCCATCTC
Source organism: Lerista edwardsae (assembly GCA_029204185.1). Taxonomy (NCBI): domain Eukaryota; kingdom Metazoa; phylum Chordata; class Lepidosauria; order Squamata; family Scincidae; genus Lerista; species Lerista edwardsae. Next base: position 13,626,076 of record JAJKFI010000021.1, on the reverse strand, counting down.
GGCAGAGTTAGTCATGTCTGACTTGCTCCATTCACATGATGGCTACCCTTGTTGCTTTTTGGTTTGTATTTTGCTTCCTTAGTGTTGTTGTTTTTCAGCCAAAGCTGTCATTTATCATGAGAACAAGAGCAGCCATGTGTTGATTTTTTCCCCTGGATTCCTTTTGGACAGTGTCCCAGTGCTAATGAAGGCCCTTCCAAAGTGCTGAGGAGCTGATGCCAACATCGGTTATAGTGAAAACAATAGGGGAGTGGTGCACAGACAGCAGAGCCAGTGTGTGTGTGCGTGCAAGCGTGTGTGAGAGAGCATTAGTGAGTGTGTGCCCCTGTGTGTAGCGAGGGAGCCCTTGCAAATAGGATTTTTGTCGTTTCCCTGAAGGGGGCAGGGGGAGAGTGAACAAAAAAGGCTCCATCTCATGTTTGTGTATGCTGGAATATACTGGAAACGAACCTAATGGGAGCACATTAAGCTGCATTCAGATTTTCAGCGGGCCAGAGAAGACTCCGATGGCAGTCCCATGCACACTTACCTGGAAGTAAGCCCCACGGAAAACAGTGGCACTTCCATTCTGAACAAACATGTACAGGATCCGGCTGTATATTCAACAATAAATTTAAAAATCGAGATGTTGAACTTATTTCTGTCCTAGGATTGAACTGACTTTGTTTTAAATGTTCGTTGATTCAACGCTACCCTCTTGTGTTACAAATTTAGTTTTGATAGCGACGAGATCATTCCGAGGAGGCTGTGCTGAAAACAGATAATTTAAGCTAAGAATGCCATAAAAGCAAACAATGTCACACATGTGGTGCTCTTTATGGTTTAAATCATTCTTCATCATGTGTTTCCTCCTCCTAAAAAACATGTTTTTCTTTCAGAATATTTGGCTTTTTAAAAAATATGTTTTGCTTCCTGAATAAGTTCCCCTTTTCACTTCCTTACACTTTCTCTTCTTTTCTCTCCAGGATATATGGGAGCCTTTCCTAGGCCATTTGAAATGTTTTTATTTGATTTCGAATGTGTATATCTGCATGTGTGGGAAACGGAGCAGGCGCTTCGTGTTCCTGTTATTATTCATCCTGGAAGCTTTTTGTTTTTTTATGAATCAAAATGACATGTTATTGTGCGGCCCGGTGCTGGTGTCGCCAGCGAGGTGAGTTTGTGGCCTTCAGCGCCATCTACTGGCTCTGTCTGGAAAGGGCCATTGTTCTTGCCGGCAGGACCTCACAGGCAGCACCAGCCCGAGTTGAAATAGAAGCGGCTGGTGGCTTTTGGAGTTGGTGGGGCTGCAGTTTATTCCGTTCCCGGTCCTTCTCTACACTGCAACACATACAACTCTATTGGGGAGGTGGGTGCCTATACTCACATGTATAAGAAGAATGGCTTCTGGGTGAGAGGATATGAACCTGATGACTTCCAGAGGAAGTTCTGTCCCAAACCTTTTACTTTGAAAGTCATGCCCCATAGCACTAGTGCTTCAGTTTTCAGGCATTTTCACTGCCCAAACCCAAAACAGCAAATACTTTTAAAGCTCTTAAAAGATAGGGACTCTTGGTCCTGGCTGCATGTAAGTTTTTTTTGGGGGGGGGGGTTGTTGGGGTGGGGGGGAACAAAGCAATTCACAATTTCATTTTTCCCCCACCTGAAATAATGCACATTTCTATGGTTCTTTTACCCAATGTTTTAAAAATAAACATAAAAACAAGTTGGGGAAGGAGTCAGGGAGGAGGTCGTGGGAAAGGTAAACTTAACCCTTTTCTTACCTGCTCCTTGCTCAAAATACCTCCCCGCTGCTTTTTCACCCATGAGGAGAGAATCTGATCATCTGCTCCCAATTTCAGACTTCTGTGGACACTTTACATTAGAAACAAAGTCAGGGAGTGAAAAGATGGTTTGGATCTAATTACTCCTTCCATGTGAACACAGACAAAATGTGTAATTTAATTTCATATATTTAACACGTCTAAGATGATCACCAGATAAGAATGATTTTCAATGTGGTGGTTCCGTCCTGGACATGTGAATACTTCTGATCATGTGAAGAGAACTGATGTGCTGCTTAGCCCAACTCCCCCAATGCCATCATCTTTTCCTGCAAGCAGTGTGAGTGCACATCCCAGCCATTGCTCATCAACCGAACTAGGCAGCACACAGAGACACCACCAGCACTCACCTCCACCCCCACTCACACCTCCACCACTTCTTAAGCAGTTTCTTGTAAAGTGCAGGGCTGGGAGGATCCTTGTCTCCTTCCTCCTCCGCTTTACAAGAAGTGGGGGGGGGGAGAGGACAGGCTGTGCTCCTTTTCTCAAGTTGGCAGGAAGGTACAGGTATGGGGCATGCCCTACCAGCTTGCCATTGCTCCCAACCCACTGCTCAAAGTGGCTGTTTGAGTCATGCCTGGGCTGCCCCTGCTCTTCGGAACACCATCAGATAAGTTCCCACTCACATGCTTACAGAGGCGGATCTAAGGGGGGGCAAATCTGTAAGTTTTGCAAGAAGCCTTACCCTGTCATGCAAATCCCTCCTCTCCCTTGCTGCTGTAGCCAGTAAGCAATGCCAAGATGTTGCTGTTCCCTGTGAGGATTGGCTAGAACAGTGCAGGAGAGGAGTGTTTTCCACTGCAAGGTAAGGCTTCTTGCAAAACTTACAGATTTGCCCCCCCCCCCGCTTAGATCCGCCTCTGCATGTTTAAGTCCACTGTGCAATGGGTGGCTACTGTCTGTCAGCTCAAGTCGCTCAACTGTTTTGCTTGATTTTGGAGGAGGAAGAGGATGAAATAGCTGCAAAAATTGCACTGGGCAGCAGCCAATCACCTGTGCAGTGGAGTGGACTGTGGGAGGGACTTGTCTAGCTGCCTCCCAAAGATTCTCTGACCTGCTCTGACCTGCTCTGCAGGCTTCCTTCCTTTCCCCATCCTGAGTGTTAGTTCGCGTTCATTTCAGGATTAGGGCAGGGAACCAAAACAAGCCAGGTGATGCAATTGCCATTAATGATATATCTGCCTTCTTCCCTTTGATCAGAGAGGGCTGCACCCCAATCACATCATGCCAGAGTCTGATCTGCAGAAGAAGAACTGCTTTAAATTGTTGCATGTCATTGACTCTCTCTTGCCACATCAGTGGAATGCGTTCCATGGCACCAAATGTGTCAACAGCAACTATTGTTCTCGACAGCATTAGGATGACTCGAGCAGGCGGAATCTTGCACAAATTTTTTTAAGCAAGCTCTCTAACTAGATCAAGTTCCTAGATGTGATTTATTGATGTCGATTTTAAACATGATCCCAGAACTGAAAAGAAAACCCCTGTGATAGCCGGTGAAAATTCACAAAAGGGGGATATACTTTGCTCCTGACAGAGAGCCAACCAATTTTGTTGTGTAGCTGCAGCCGCAATTCTTCTTTATTAAACCCCAAACGATTTAATCAAAATGATGTTTACCCAACATATCCAGGAAGCAATACTTTCATTACCAGGTGCCAATCTTTCCCGTGAGTTGCTGAAAGGCCATTTATTTTAGAGGCAGAGGCTGCAGGTTTGAAAAGGTCTCAGTGTGACAGTGCCATTTATGTTCCCATTAATGTGTTGCTAGTGAAATGGATATTGGTTTTGTTTATCTTTTGGTAGCTTAAACAAATGTAACTTTAAAGACAAAATCAACTTTTTATGCTTCTCAACAATGGAATTGTCTAGACCATTGCTGTTGGATCATTGGTCTAATGTCTAATCTGTATTAATTTTAATTAGACTCTAAATATACATTCCTGACTGGTTCTGTGCTATGCAGTGCAATGGCAATGGGACAACTGATTCTTTTGGTCCAACATTGCAACCCATACTTGTGTCCTGTGCTGAGATAGCAGTGGCAGCTGCCATCCACTTTGCTACACTAGCACTCTGAGGAAGCTCCAACTAGCACTGCACAGAACACTTTTTGAGAGCAGGAAGGCAAGATCACTGTATCATGTCATATTCACAAGGCCACTCCTAGCAATGTATTTATTTATTTATTTATTTGAAGGATCTATATCCTGCCTTTCTCCCAGAAAACCAGTGGTTCCCAAACTGTGGGTCAGGACCCACCAGTGGGTTGTGAAGCACCTAGAGTAGCCGTATTGAAAATATGGGAAGATGGGATGCTGAAAAGGGGGAGGCTGTTTTGCTTGTGCCAAGATTTTCTTTCTGATTCACTTTGCTATTGGAAAATGGCTGAGAAATAACCCAACTTATTGCTGAATTCTCAGGAAAGCAGCAGGCTCTGGCATCACGATAACGGTACTTCCAGCCATGACCTAACTTCTGGTGGGTCCCAGATAGATTGTCATTCTAAACAGTGGGTCCTGGTGTTAATAGGTTTGAGAACCACTGCAATAAAGGCAAGCACAGCAGCTTACAAATTTAAAACTTAAATACAAAACGCAATGATAAAAACAAGTCAAGCCCACAAAAAACTGTATTGTAAGTAGATGCAAGCAGAGGAAACTAACCTGCATAAATCCTTCACTTGAAGAAATGGGATCAATGCTGGCGTTTTTTAAAAAAAGACTTTGTTGGCAAATTTCATTGCGTATAGGTCTTTCAGAGGCAATTAGCTGTGATAGCTCAATGGGACATCAATGGAGAGAGGCTACCTCTGAGTGTTCCACACACATGCTTTAAAAGTCTTGTTACATTTATCCCCCAAAACATCCAGGGCAGTCACTTGGCAGATCTGTTAATTGACTATTAATCCATGTATCAATGGATTAACCCTGCATATATTTGAATATGAGAGTACAATAATTTTGAAGAAAAAAAAAACACCCAAATTTTACATGGTGCATGTACACATCAGGGTGCCGTCTTGGAAGTCACATTCCTGTTCTAAAAGGGGGGAGGAGAAATCTTCCATAGATTATGACTACCATCAGCAGTTTTTGGTAGCATTTATATTACAATACTTAACATTTAAACAAAGGTGGTAATTAATTTGGGGGTGTCATCGTAGTGGGTTAAAAAGGTCCTTAGAGTGCAATCCTAACCTGGAGTTAGGCCTGCACAGTTAAGCTGGCAAAGTTTGGCCAGCACAAGGGCCACCATAAAGCACATTTGGACCACTCTCAGAGTCAGGGAGGATGGTGCACGTCTGTGTGCTCTGAGAGTGGTCCAAACATACTTTTCAGTGTCCCTTGTGCCAGCCAAACTTTGCTGGCCCAGCTGTGCCAGCCTAACTCCCAGTTAGGATTGTGCCCTTAATTAACCAAACTGATTAATCAACTAAGGTTTGCTGCTATAAAGATCACACTGCAAGGTGCAGTAAAGAGGAGAGAGAGACTTGTGTTATCCAATGTGTTTCATAATCCAGTGTGTTTCATAAGAATTCACATGTATCACATCCAAACTCAGCACTCTACCCAGGGTACCACACTGCCTTTTTGTGAACAGGATGCTCAGCGGTGCTTCTTTAGAAATGTATAATGGTTATCAATATATTGCAGACCCAAGCTCCCCTATTGTTTTGGAGATAGGGGGCATTCTATTGGCTGTTTCCTTCCACCACCAACGGTATGAAAAGAAGCCCTTGTTCTCCTCTGTCACATGGAGCCATTTCAGATCTAATATTTATGCATATAAATGTTTCAGGAGAGCTCTGATTTATCAGCCATCTCCTCCTCTTTCTCTCTCTTATTCAAAGATTTCAACAGAGCAACAGATGGCCCTTGCAGGCCATTTGCTGTGACTGAAATGGAAGCACCACTGAGAAGGGCTAAGTACTTTATGCCTAAAAATGAGTGTCCTTTTCCCTGCAAGTTATGAGTTTAAACACAGTCTTAAAAGCAGCCTTTTAAAGAAAAGGGCAAAACAACATTCTGGATCTAAAAAACCCTTTTGTTTACCTGCAGTGATTTGGACGTGACTCAATTCTTCATGTACTATATCCACTGGAATGGCACACATCACATCATAGGTACAGCACATCTTGTTCATGTCGTATCAGTGAATGAAACTTTCAAATGTTGAGCAATGAAAAACTACATCTTAACTGTTGTGTTTTGATATTTGGAAGGTTAAAGAGATGTGCTTCAAACCAGATATATCGTCCCCCCCCCCTCTCTCTCTCTCTCTCACACACACACACACACACACACACAGAGAGAGAGAGAGAGAGAGAGAGAGAGATTCCAGTCAGGATTGTGATGTTCCAGAAGAGAGCGGCTGACTTTCAACTTGTGCTATTTTTCCACAGAAAAATGTGGCAATTTGTTCCCCAAGTGGTTATTCCCCAAATAGCAGGGGACTTCTCCCTTCCTGTTCACTGTAGTCCTGATGGGGATCACTCCCCATAGGAATTTTTGAGACAAGATAGGCCACACATTCTCATGAACGTATGGTTTGACCCCTTTGAAAATAGCACGTGCGCTTTCTATTTACTTAGGACAACTGGTGCTTTCCTCCTGAAACGTTCAGCTGTTGGGCTGGGGAAATTTTTTGGCAACCCTGTGGCACAAAAACAAGTGATGAACGCCCCCTCCCTATGTGCTATGATCCTGATTCTGAATCTCCCACTGCTATTTTAGTTTTTAAAAACTCAAGCTCAAGCTCAAACATGGTTACTCCTGATTTAATCCTATACACCCAGAAGTGTGTTGCAGACCATCTGTGCATTTAAGTAGGACTTTCGTGGCCTCCCTTCCAGCCTCACTGCAAATGTTTGGAAAGCATTTGGTGTATTGTATCCACGGGCACATTCCCTACTTTTATTGTTCTGCTCTGAAAACAAATTATTATTATTATTATTATTATTATTATTATTATTAATTAAATTTCTACCCCGCCTTTCTGCCCGAAGGCACTCAAGGCGGCATTACAAAGTTAAAAACACAATAAAATAATTACAACATAATTAAAAGACAATAATTAAAATCTGTTTTTACTGAATGACTCTTCTACAGTACACATGGCACTAGATTCTAGCTATGGTGCCAACATTCAAGAAGTATGAGTGAGGCCACAGCTTGACTTACCTCAACGTGTGCTGGAGAAGGCAATGGGCGCGTGGGCCTGTGATTGCCATAGTGGGGCAGCCAAGGAGATGCTCCTAAAACTGATGTCAGGGACCTTGTCTAAGCTGATCTTCACCCCATATGTGCCTCTTGACCAAGTCAAGCCCTGATGATGGCCATTGCGGGGTGAAAAAAAGTCAACATATGGAAGGGGCAGAAATCTAATCTGGAAGTGCACACGTGATGCCTCCCTCATTAGTTCTCTCTGCTGTGTGGGGATATGGACCAAGGGAAAGACAAATGTTGCTGCTTGACAAGGGCTGGTCTTGGAATTGAGTGGGGACAAGGATTGGCAAAACCGACCAGGTGAAAATAAGGCATCAGTTTAAACCTAGGCCTGGCGAAGTAACTACAGGCCCAGATATATGTATTTCTCCCAGGGGCAAGACCACCCTTTTGGGGTCCCTAACCACAAAATAAAGTGACTCTCCTGGGCCAGTTCCTTTCTTTCCTCCTGCTTTGCTCATGAGAGGAGGGTGCTGGCTGTAATGCGCATCGTATGTCCTTTTTGTGCTGACATGTCTGGCCCATAGGTATGAATCTAAGTAAATAGATAATATGCTGTCTAGTCTATGACAATGCTCCAGGAGTGAACTGTGGCAGTTTCTTTTGCTTTTGTTTTGCTTTGTCTAGGCTGACAAAATATTCTGAGCCAGTCTTGCTGACACCGCAAAATGAGCTGTCACTCTGCAGCAGGCAGTTCTCATATGGGAGTCATATGCGGGGGGGGGGGGTGGGGTGGGGTGTCAGGAACGGATTCCCTTTGGAAAGACGGACTCTGCTCACGAATAAAGGGGCAACTGGCTTCATTAGTCTCTCTCTCTCTCTCTCTCTCTCTCTCTCTCTCTCTCTCTCTCTCTCTCTCTCTCTCTCTCTCACTCACTCACTCACCCCCCCCCACACACACACACACACAGCCAGAGTGTAGAACTGGGAAGAGCAGGAAGGAAAGTGTCAGTGAAATTCGTAGCTTTACGAATGCGCTTACAAATGTAGTGTTTAAATGGCATTCAGGAGCCTGTCCTATTCCAGGCAAGATTCCTACACAAGATTCCAGGCAAGATTCCTACACAGCAAGGAATGTTGTTGAGGAGAGTGGGCTCCACAGATATAATTTATAAGAGGCTCTTAGAAGCAATTGCCTTCACTTTCTGCAGTGATGGGACAGAGCTGGAAATAGCAGGTAATGGGACCAATGTCTCTTTAAGGATTCCTGAGGTTACTAATGGATATAGGTCATGGTGACAGTCTTAAATAAACCTTCAGTAATAAACAAATCATTTTGTGTTTTCATTAGATTACCATCAGCCCCAGGCCGCCCCTGTAGGGCAACGATTGCATGAAGGAAATGAGCATGATAGGTCAAATACATCATACTGTCATATCCTTAAGAAGAGGACCCAAAATAAAAAAAGGTTGACACTGTATTCCTGATAAAAAAAAACTGTTAAGAAAGTGCATTAAAATCAAAATTGATTCTGTATTTTGCAATAAGGATGTCACTGGTTGATTTAAGCCGGCACTCATCCTATGCAAACTGTTGGTTGCATCAGGGGAGCAAAAAAGACTAAAATAATATTGAGGACTACCAAAATGGCCAGAAACGTTTCATTTTGGTCCATGTATAGCATACATTCCACAGAAAGTGAAAAGTATCATTGAAATTAATGGAAATTGTTAGTTGTGTCTAAAATATGAATTAAGAAGCACCTTTTCAGAATGACTGGTATTTAGAATAATGTTTTGAGCCCCAATCCTATTCCCCCTTGGCTGGTGCAGCTGCACCAAAAAAGGAGCACACATATCCAGTATGCGTGCGTGCGTGCGTGCGTGCGTGCGAGAGGAGGCTTTGGAGGGGGAAAAGAAAGTTAATCTTCCACTATGTAATGGGTCTTCCTGGACCTGTGCCAGCTCTTTAGCTGGCGTGGAGGCTTGGACCAAAGGGATAGGATCCGGTGCACACCATGACTGCCAGTTTCACCCCTTCCCACGGCCTCCTTGCCCCCATTCCTCCCCTCTGCTCAGATTTGCCCTTCCCCCTCTCCATCACTGCCTTACCTGCCCTGGCAGCTGCAGAAGGGTCTGGTGATGAACGGGGTGGTGGTGGCGCTGCTTCTTGCAGCAGCACTTCTAAATGACACCTGACAACACACACTGTCAGCAACTATTTTGTGACAGTTCAACTCTGTTCCATTGTCAGAAAGCACCAGCCACCATTCTGCATAGGATTGGGCTGTTAGTATGTTAACAACCTCAGCTTCTTCGGAAGTGCAAGCTGAATAGCTAGCAATACAGGCAGTCAATCCTTTTGCAATACATAATAATATTTTCTTCTATTCATGGAATCAGTGGTGTGCATAGGTGGGCAGGGGGGACAAATGCCCTGGGCTCTACCGGAGGAGGGGATGGTGCAATGACCCACCTCTGCCCTTTAAAAACCTTTTCCCAACCCTCAAAATGCCTTCTGAGGATTCCAGGCCTAAAAAATTACTTCCAGTTTTTTTTGCAAAAACTGGAAGTGAGTTTCTAGATCTTCCAATGGCCTTCTGAGGGCAGGAGAGCCTGCCCATGGCCTCTCCAGCCCTCAGAAAGTCTAAAAAAATCACTTCCAATTTTTGCTGGAAACTGGAAGTAATGTTTTTAGGCCTTCTGGATGCCTCAGAAGGCCTTCTGAGGGTTGTAGAGACAGCCTGTAGTCTCCCCGGCCTGCAGAAGTCTCTGACTGGAGAAGGGATGGAGAAAAGGAGAGAAAGTGATGTGGGGGTGGCATTTTGGTCCTGGCCCCAGGCGGCAGAGGGACCAGGATCACCACTGCATGGAAGATACACTATTTGCATAAGGAGGAAGATGATCACCAATTGCCTCTTTGGTCTGCTGGTCGCGGTACAGCCAAGAAAAGGAGAGATCTGCAACAATTTCCCCTTCCACTCTTGCACCATCAGGGCTTCTCCCACAAATGGAACAAGACCTTAGGGTAAAACCTGAGAATGGAAATAAGAAGCGAAGACAATTGCAGATGTAAACCTCCCCACTGTGGAACAATTACCCTTCATTACTGTCAGCTAAAAATCTTTTATTGATGAAGCTCTTCCTATATGAACTGCCATTTTATTAGCTGAATAGAGTCTTTCAATAAATATCAATATTTTAATGAATTGAAACATCATCCATGCATTCACTGACTGTTTTCTCAGTATCTGGAACAGCTGCAGGTAGTAGTACTTTAGTAGAAGTAAAACTTCGTAGTAACTTTGCTGCTAAAATATATGTTTTTCAGTCATAAAAAGAAAGAACTGGCTGAGATATTGCTCCATGTATAATGATTTGTCAATGACTGTAAATACCAGGTGACTTCCTTAGAGATAAGGACGGGTATTGATTAGACAAATCAGGTTGGCAAGGTTATGTGGATATATGGATGCACAGGCCAAAAGGACTATCATGCAAGGAGAGCAAAAAGAGATAGTGGCAACTGTGTAATATTCTACTTCCCACAGTTCATAAATAACAATAATCATAATAAAAATGCTGCCAGAAGTTTAAGTATCCTGTTAATGTGAATTGATTAGTAACATTTCACTTTAAAGCGAGATTAATTAATGCTGAATAGTATGGCAGTTCTTATAGCAGTTCTATATGTATGACATCCAAATTAATACTAAATGAATTCATTACATGCAGATAATGACAATGAATGCCTAATGAATTAATAATAATGACAGAGCATTTAGCATTGTCTGCATACAAATATTGTAGAATAACCGACTGGCTGACTGTTTACAGCAACATCACACTGCATCACAAGAGTGTTTAATATGGGCTGGCTTGATGGATCTCTCAGACCAGCTCCCTGATGGCTCCAATCACAGGACTTGATCTCCAAAGTGTTCCACATACCTTCCAAGTTGCAGATCAACTACTGAAATGTTAAGATTTCTTTAAATAAATAAATAAATAAATTATGGCTTACTCCAAGTCATTTGCGAACATATGAAATGACTCTGGACCTATGACAGCAGAGCCAGCCTTAGTCTAATGATTAGCTCAAGGTAAGGGAATGTTTGTTCCTTTACCTTAGAGCTGCATTTCCCTTACTCCGGTGCTGGAATGTTGGTTAGGATTGTGCCCTCAGAAAGAACCTTAAGAACAAAATAACCACATAGCCCTCCCCGTGTCCGCTGTCCCATCTTTCCATATTTTCAACTATGGCTGCATTAGGTGGTATACAACCAGTGGCGTTATTCACCCGGTACGCTGGGTGGGACTTACCTTTGAGTGGCAGTCCGCCCGTTGCGTCACGCCGCGTTCCGCCGTTTTCCCGCCCGCCCCAGCGGGCGGGAACGCGGCGGAACGCGGCGGAACACAACGGGCGGACTGCCACTCAAAGGTAAGTCCCACCCAGCGTACCGGGTGAATAACGCCACTGTACACAACCCACCTGAAATTGGCTCACGACCTCATGGGTCCGGTTCCACAGTATGAGAAACACTGGCTTAGATAAAATAATCAGCAGGCAGTTTGTAATCTATTTCATCACATGCCATCCACAGAAAGAGGCAACCACTCCTGAAATCCAGGATGGTGGCCTGACTTGGAATCCAGCGGCCTCTTCTGCTGCAAGCTCCATGACTGAGGACGACTTGTAGCAATAGTATTGACCTGGTTCGTGTATAGTACAAAACCCTGTCTATGAAATTCGTCAGGAACAAACAAGGTGTGACAACGAAGTCAGGCCAGTTCAGGCATATCCTACGCCAGGTGATACATATCTAGGGTGATTTGCCAATACCTGGGATTATCAGGAAGAGTAGCCAGGAACAAGCTGTAGTGGAATTGCCTCATTGCTGACATGTAGCTCAGTGTCAGAGCATGTCCTTTGCACACAGAAGGTCGCAGGCTCAAGCCCTGGTGTTTCTAGGTAGGGCAAGGAAACAACCCATCGGAAACCCCGAAGAGGTGCTGCCAGCCTGTGTTGACAGTCCTGAGCTAGACGGACCAATGCTCCGACTCTGTGTAAGGCAGCTTCTTACATTCCACCCTACAATATGCCGTTTGACTCATTGCAATTAGAGATAATTCCATTCAGTGCAGGCACCAATGGACCAAGGATTATCTTTAATTCAAGTACTGTTAAAATTTTTTACTATATTCCCAACTGTATGTGAATCATGACACATTAAATGAACACTTCCCCCCCGTTCAACTTGATTTACTCATCCATCTCCACCTTCCCAATTATTAGGTAAAGCCTTTAAGCAAAATGTTTCTTTACCCAGCTTGTAATTAGTCTGTGGAACTCCTTGCCATGAGATGTGGTGATGGAGTCTTGCCTGGATGCCTTTAAAAGGGGACAGGACAGATTTATGGAGGAAAACAGGGTCAAGCTATGACAGGTATGTCCAGTCTGAGGTTAGCTGGTCACTCATCAAGAGGGCTAGGTAGGAATTCTTTTCTGTCATCTGAATTGGCCATGGATGGCAGTTTTTTTTGCCTAACCCAGACTGGGGAGGGATGGGTATACAGTAAGTTTCATGATTTACACTTGTGTTCAATAAAGTTAAACCCAACCATATTCTGATGTCTTCCTTGGAGATGGCGCAAGGGTAATAGGCTACTTTAGAGTGCCAGATGCAGGGGAGTGGCAGCAGGATACATGCATCTGGTCATGTGCTCCCTGAGGCATCTGGTGGGTCACTGTGAGATACCAGAAGCTGGACTAATGGGCCCTTGGCCTGATCCAGCAAGACTTTTCTTATATTCTTCTTATGCCATTACTAGGGGTGGGATTTTTTTTGGTGATCAACACAGAATGATAAATAATGAGAATTTCTACTGAAAATGCTACATAAAATGAAATTTAGGTCAAAATGCAGAATAACACCACTTTTGCTTATTTTTGACAGAGTTTGACACAAATTTAGATCAATTTCACAAAAATAACACCACTTTAGTTTTGACACAGTATTATCCACAAATAGTTTTCAGTAAGGGATCAGGAGGAGGAGTGGCAGAAACAGGAGGAAGCTTGCTTAAACTTGCATGAACTCCCATGTTCATTGTGCACAGTGCATGCTGGGTGACTTTAATGGAACGTAGAGGTAGTAAGTATCAGTTTCTTGACGCTCCAAGTAGCAACCAGAGTGTAGCTCAGGAATTTCTGAGCAGGTTATTACGGGCTGGGATGTGTGTGCCAGTGGTTGCTTGCCTTTGTAGGGCCATTCACCCTTATTTATTGTGAATTTCTATAATTTGCCATAAAAAATAAAAAAATAACACCACAATTTGCTATTTTAATTAAGAAATTTTGGAAAAAATATCACCCAAAAAACCCACCCCTAGCTATTACCATTGACATGCTTGCTTCTTCTGCAGTAAATAGCATGTGTAGGGGGCCAATTCAGTATTGGAAATGGGGGTGTGTTAATTCAACTTCCCGCCACGGTCCCAATTGGATCAGGTACGCTATGCATGTAAAGTTGTCAACCATCCAAAATTGGCCTGGTGTCTAAGAATCAACACCAATCTCCAGATGACTACTGAAAGCAATCCTGGAGATTTTAACAGGCCCTCCAGGAATTTCTATATCATGTTTGGAAAAAAAAATCTATATCCTATTTGGAAAAAAAAAAATTCTCTCCAGGAATAGGTTCATTCAGTGTTGGCAATCCTACAGGAAAAAAAGGTAAAGGTTTCCCCACGACCGAATGGTCTAGTCGTGACTGGCTAGGGGGCGGTGCTTATCTCCCTTTCTAAGCCAAAGAGCTGGTGTTTGTCCGAGGACAAGCTTCCGTGGTCATGTGGCCAGCATGACTATACACTGTAGCACACGGGACTCCGTTACCTTCCCACCGAAGTGGTCCCTATTTATCTACTTGCATTTTTACATGCTTTTGAACTGCTAGATTGGCAGGTGCTGGGACAAGCAACGGGGAGCTCACTCCGTTGCACGGTCTTGAACTGCCAGCCTTCCAGTCAGCAGCTCGGTGATTTAACCCTCAGCCACCATCCCAAGCCTCACATCCCAGCCTCACGTCCCAGCCTCACGTCCCAATCCTACAGTATATGTGTGCAATTTACAAAATAAAAAAAAACAGATTTCATCAGAAGGAATGACAGCTTCCTTTCATGTCTAAATAGCATGGACAAGGGTTCCTAGAATGGGACCAATTCCAATGGAGAACTCCTCTTTATTCCATGATCTTGATCTAGGTCACCTCCCTACATATGCTAATTACACAAGAAAAAGGCTAATGACATAACTAACACCAAGTCTACTTTCCCTTCGTAGTATCATCCCACCGAACTCTGTTTAACAGTCCATCTGGCCTACCCTGTATCCAGTGCATGGTTGAAGGTGGCTGCAGCACAACTTGGAGTAAGGGGCTTATGACCCCTTACCCTGAGTAATGCCCCAGCCACTGCAATGGGGCTACTTGGGTCTGTGTCAGCGAAATTGCTGGCACAGATCCGAGCAGCCTAGTATAATGCCAGGCTGCTTGGGGGGGGGGAATGAGATCTGGCCTAAGCACCCCCCCTCCTGGTCCTGGTCCACCCACTGGCCCTTCCTCCCTTGCCCTGACCCAATCCACCCTTGTTCCACCCTCCTCCCATCTTTCCCACCCACCCCCCTATGCAGTGGTGTCATCCAAATGATTTAGAAACCGGTACTCACTTTTGATTGGCACTTGTCCAAATGCCAAACAAATAATGATTTAGGCCAGCTCAACTTCTAGAAACCGGTACTTGCGTAGTGGTGCGTAGTGGGTGCATGACATCACTGCCCCTATGCCTCAGCTGATGCAAACTTACCTTTCTGGGGTGGAGGCTGGATTTGGCCTTTGTGGGCTGGTGCGAGTCCTTGCCCGGCTGACTCCTGAAGAGGCAGGCTTGTGACATTCCCGGGCTGGCATAAGGTTCTTATGCCAGCCCAGCATGATCTTCAAATTGGGCTCGAATAGCTCAGTCCTAGCCATTTCTGCTCAGAAGTAAATCCCATTGTAGTCAATGACACTTTCTTCCAGGTAATCATGCATGGGACAGCAAATCCTACCCGACTTGCCAGCACTGACGTAGCTGTGCCAATGGGGCATGTGCAGTGGTGTCATTCAAATGATTTAGGAACAGGAACTCACTTTGATTGAGTGATCACTTTTGATTGACAAGTGATTGGCACTTGTCGGGAACCCGGAACCAGCCATGGAGCCCGTTAGGATCCGGAACGCCTGTTCTGGTCCGTTCCCCCTGAATGACATCACTGGGCATGTGCTGCATCCTGCAGTTGGGGGAGGGGCAGTCACGGAGGCCTCCTCAAGGTAAGGGAATGTTTGTTCCCTTACCTCGGAGTTGCATTTCCCTTACCCCGGTGCTGCAGAATAGGTTAGGATTGCGCCCTCAATATATTTGCTCCTTGCTGGTGATTGCTCTGTTTGCCTCAAATTCTTGAGCATGCTTTTAACTATTTGGCTGGTGAGAAATCATCTTCTTCACTTGGGATTTGGATTTCACGACTCTGCTATGTGTACTGACTTTGAAGTTTCCGAATGTTTTCCTATTCGGAAAGTGGCATGTTGAGTGGCAATAAACATACACAGATTTACAGCATTGGTATCAGAAAATGAGCTTCCCGGGTTGTAAGTACAGTAGATTTTACTGTTGGTCCTGCATTTCACAATTCATTGGTGGGGCACATCAGCTGGCCCTGTGGAAGCAACTTGTTCACAAGTACACTATGAACCCCTTGTCATGGAAACAAATGTGCCTATTTGTCTTTGTTAAAAAGCCAAGGGTATGTATGTAATACCACTCAATTCATTCTCCACCCTCTCCTACAGAGTTTTCTTTGTGTTTTCTTATGTATCTGTATTTTGAGTGTTTAGCTTCACACTTCCTTCTTCCCACTGATTTGAAATCAAGCTATGTAGGCTGTCTGCTTGGGAAACACAAGCCACATGTTTGGGTGGGCAGGGGGTGTCCTACCGAGGCAGTTCCGCCCTGCAATGGAGGATTTTTTTTCTTTTTATCAGCTGAAGTGAACAGAGGCCATTGAAAACTGAGAGATCCATGGAAAGATAAACACTGACTCCTCTGTTTTCAGCTGTTTAGCAAATAAATGGCATCACTAATGATTATTTATAGTAAACTCATGCATATGGAAATTAACTTCAAGCCAGCATTTCTTAAAGACCAATTTTCTACCCAAATCAACATTAAAACCAGCGTTTAAATTTCAAAAGGACACAAATAATGATTAGTAGCCCTGCACTAAGTGGTTTATAATTTCTGTTATTCTTGTTTGCACTAGGATGGAATTGAGCTATGTTTTTTGATATTCCAACCCATTTTTTTTCTCCTCTCAGTCCAAAGCAAGTGTGGAGTCATTCTGTTCAAAGTCCGATAAGGCACCCCAAATTTACAAGGGTGTGACAGAGAGCAGAATTTAGCCATCTGTCTCTTCTTCCTGTCACAAAACCAACTTGCATCAATTGAAATAAGATCTTTTGTCTTCTAGTCTATTGCTGCGCCGTTAATCTTGCTCCAGCATCCCAATTGGGTACTTCCCAAAGCAGACATCCCCTCTCTCATTCGTCCCCATCCCCCTATATATTCCTGCAGCCTTCTCCACCCCATCCCTACCCCCCCCCCTTTTCCCTTTCTCTAGCCCTGTAAAAGCATGTCTCACACACTGGAGTGGATTGGTTCCTCATTTTATATTCATTAAAGCTGTTTTAAAAGTGCACCCTTTTCAATGAAACAGTTTGCTGTGTGCTTCTACCAGACTTTGATATCTCATTTGTTCAAATTGCCCATTTCATTGTCTAGGCTGTACAACCTTTTCTTAATAAAGACCTGGCTGCAATCCTGTACGCAGTGTCGGCTACTTAAATGCCACTGGTGGGTTTTGGTTTTGGTTTTTCTTTTTCTTTTTTTTGCCATTTTCCAATTGTACAAGCCTACTTGGATTCCTACCCATTAAAAAAAAAAAACAGGGTGGTAATTCATTCTCCCTCTTTATCTTAGTCATTTTAGAAAATCACCAATTTTTTTAAAAAGATGTTTTTGTGTGAATAGTAAAAAAAAAAAAGTTAATGTCCTCAATATAGTGTAGAAATGGGTGGCAACCAAAAGGCTCCTCACTAAATTACTGATGTGAACCTATTACAATACTGTGGATAGTGATATATTCTAGATTGAATGGAGAAGATGGGTGAACTACACAGTGGTCATTCTGTTTATTTTATGTGCTTGGAATTTGAATTGTGCATCAAATTTGAATTTGACGCTATTTCACTCACACAGACACACACAGACCCACACAGGCACAGAGACAGACAGACAAGACAGACAGACAGACAGACAGACAGACACACACACACACACACACACACATTGAACCCAAGCATTCCACTGAAGTTCTGTAGAAGCAGAGAAGCAGCATTCTGGTGTTCCGCAGCCTGGGGATAACCTTGTCTCTTGTGCTTGTAGACAGGGTCTCAGCAAGCGATGGTACCCAGAGCAGGTCCCTTGGAAACATCTCAGTAGGCAGTCCTTAATGTCACGTGTATAAATTGACCACTGGTTCTTTACTGTTAGTTTGTATCAGTGGTTCCCAAACCCTTTACCACCAGAACCCACTCTTAAAATGACGCTCTACTGGGACCTACCTAGCTTTACCAGGCTAAAAAAAAAAAAAAAAAGCAGCACGTTACCAGCTGCTGACGCCTCTGTTTTATCCTTTTTATAGGGGTGGGTGGGACCACCTTCTGGAGTATTTGTTGAATATACCCATTCCACATTCATAGGATCTACTCACAAGTGAACGTGCTTGTGTGCCTTAGAGTGCAATCCAGAAACAGAGATTGGTCAGCTTGTGCCGACTCAGGAGTGTCACAAATGTGCAGTAAAGCACCTTTGTGCCTCCTTTAGAGTTGGCTGAGCCAGCGCATGGACACACACTGACTCCTAGAGGCCGAATCCAGCCTCTGCTGCACCAAAATAAGTGGTGGTGGTGGTGGGTTTGGAGACAGTGGCAGGACGGTGGAATGGGGGCATTTTGGGGGGGGGGGGGGGGGGACGGAGGGGGGGGCTGGACCAAAGAAAGGGTGGGGCCAGCCTTGACACCCCAGGCTGGATCCAAACCCCACTCCCAGACAGCCGTGCATTACTCGGATTTGCGTCAGAGATTTCATGGGCACAGATCCAAGTAGCCCCGTAGGGGCGGCTGGCATGTAACACCGGGTAAGGGGATAAAAATTCCCTTACTTCAGATTGCGCTCCAGCCTTCTCCTGACCTGCGCTGGATCCGGTGCCAGTTGGTCCGATGTTTCCAGATTGGATTAGAATTGTGCTGTCACTTTCACTTTCTGTAGGGCTCAATGCATTTTCCTTGTCATCTACCAACTTGTCAGTTTCACGCCCCCACCAAAAATCAGGTCATGACCCATTGGTGGATCCCAACCCACATTTTGGGAACCGCTGGGTTATAAACCCAGTGATGTGGATGGTCGTGTACAATTATTCATTAAGGGATGGTGAATAATTTTGCAATCTTCTAATTTGTGGATTGGGAAATTTGGAGCACTGGTCTTGCTATGAATCTGTTCCTCCACAGTCTCCTGAAGACTTGGCAAGATCTGAGGGAAGAAAGAAAAGAAACCAAAGCATTCTTCAGCACCACTGTCGTCAGGATGTTTGATATATAATGAAAACATTGGTTGCTGGCTGGCAAGTATCGTTTCATAGTTCTTATTATGAGCCAGCAAAATAATTCACATATTTGCTTCAGGCTGACTTTCTGGACCTGATTTTCAGTATGTCAGCTCCTATCAGAGAAGATATGACTTGTGATCTTTGACTCTTCATGTATCTGTGAGGAATGCAGGCTTTAAAAATGTTGTCTTCTGCCCTATTTAAACTCCACAGACTTGATTTAGTTTTGCAAAGGTAAATTCTACATATCCACGAAGCTTTGAGGCCTCACCCAAACGGTAAGCCCAGCCCTACAACACACCACCTGACTGCCAAATCTAGCTGTAGGCAAGAGCTGAAAGAACAAATTAGGCTAATTCAATTTTATGAAACCGCAACTTAAAACAGATTGTGGAAACGTATTCCGGCATTCTATCTTCCTCTTGTTAGATGAGCCGCACCCTGATTCAAATGGAAATGAGAATAAAATGAAAGCTGGCGCAGATCCAATAGAATCAGCAATCTTTTCTGCACCTCTCCAAAAGTAGATAGTGTTTTAAAGGTGATTCCCTAAATGAAGATTTGATTGCACACTGGACATCCTTCATCTCCACAAACTTTTATTGCTTCCCGGAAGACACTTAGATCTTGCTCCTTCCTGTCCCACTGCTGGTTTCCCTTTTTCCCCCTGGGGAGATGGTAGTTTGTCTGCTCAAGAAAAGGCGTCAGCAGGTGGAGTTTATAGATGGGCTAGTTATTTATGAAGGTGGGGACCTTGTTCTTCCAGAATACGTTGCAATGTTGTTTTGAACACGGTAAACTTAAAACTGCAAAATAAGTTTGCTTTGTACTATGTATAAAACGATTCGTTTTAAAAAAAGGATAATTGTTCATGAAACTGTTATTGCTTTCCTTATGAAAGACATTATTTTTCTTATAGGCTTAGCATAATAGCTGTAAGTAAATAAAATATTTGAACCATTAATGCATAAAAATGTGAACCTTTTATTGCACATCAGTTGGTGGGTCTGCAAGGATACAAACGAGAATCCAAATTTCCCCTTCAGTATGAATCATTCCTGAGAATGATTCAAAAGCAATACAGTTGAGTCTGGGTATCTGTGGGGATTCTCCCAGCCCCCCCAGATACCGAAACTTGCAAATAATGAAATCTGCGGGTTATGGACTCACAGAGGCTCCAAATGCGACCGGAACTGGCCAAAAAATGTAAGCAAGCACACCCAGACTTGCAGGGACTTGCAGGGAAAGCACACATGCCTTCATAACTCAAGTTTTTCAGATTCATGATTCAATTCCGAGTCAATGGACCCAAATCTCGAGTTATGCCAGAGTCGTTGACATGCATGACTCGAGTGTACATGAGTGTACATGTTTTCATGACTTTGAGGGCGCAATCCTAGCCTGGAGTTAGGCTGGCACAGTTAGGCCAACAAAGTTTGGCTGGCACAAGGGACACCGTAAAGTATGTTTGGATCTCTCTCGGAGTCAGAGAGGCCAGCACACAGACGGGCGCCATCCTCCCTGACTCCAAGAGTAGTCCAAACACGTTTTATAGTTGCCTGTTATGTGCCAGCCAAACTTTGTTGGCCTGACTGTGCCAACCTAACTCCAGGCTAGGATTGCACCCTGACTTGAGTCACGTGACCTGAGTTTCTATCCCTGGTTCAACTACATGTGCATAAGGCTGTTTTCATATGTCCAGGAACTTGGCCAAAAGAAAGCTCGTGATTGTAAAGACAGAGCCCTGCATAAGTGTAGTTTGTGTGCACGTATGATCTATGCACAAATTTTGATGAACTTTTGGAGTTCAGAAGGGGGAATAGTGTGCATGATTCTGCTTCTGTCCCTATATGTTTAACATAGTGCATGCAAAGTGCTAATGTACCATGTAGATGTGTCAAAACTAAAAGAAAGTTTTAGTATTTTTTTTCTTCAAATGAATAGAAGAATTTTTTAAAAAAACAGAAGAAAAATGTGTAAAAATATCCTGCATTCATGGAGAAGGAAAAACAAACCTACATATGAACTGTACAGTATTTAGGGAGGTCTGGCAGAATTACCACCACCACACTCCTGAATGAACTAGCTGAAGGATGAAAAATCTGTGAGAACTTGGGACATGGAAAATCCCCTCCTCTAGTGTGACTGTTCACCCTTTTGTGGTTTCACACTCCCAGAATGAGTAATAGGGAGGCAACTTAGGTGTGATGGGAAGATTAATTCCCTTTTTGTACATCAGCAATTATGCAGAAACAAGATGTTCCGTGTTTTTCTTCGTTCCTGAAACTCCGCAGGGCCAATTTCCTTCCTGGTGGAATCCTAGTATAGTGAAAAAATACACTTAAGATTAATTTGACCCAGCTGTGGAAAAGTGACACAAGTGCAGCAAGTAGGTTTAGCTTTTTGTTTAATGCTGTGAGCAGGAATGAAGGAGAAAGGGGGGGGGGAAGCTAACATGGTTTGTACTAGCAAGAGGGTGTTTTTGTAGACTTGCTTTTGCTGTGTCAGCATGTCAAAAATACAAGAAAGGGCCTGGGAGATTGTGCAAGACAGAAACATGTTGAGTGAGTTTGACTTCAAAGGAAACTTTCATGCAAACAATAAATATTTCATCTGAACAATCTACGAATGGAAAAATAATGAAGTATAAACATGTGACTGAGTACATATTTAATTATTCTATTGCAGGTGGTATGATGCCCATCAGCTAAGGAAGCAATTATTTTTGCTTCCTTAACAGGGCCTAGGTAACCATCAGAAGTCATGAATGATGGGGGAAAGCCATACATAGTTTGAATGAAGGAGACCTCAGGTCTCTGGATCGGAAGGTCAGTCTGAGTGATGAATGCTTGAGTTTTTTCTTTCTTAAAATAGAAGCATACTCAGTGGTTTTTCTACAGGGAGGGCAAAGCTCTAAGTTTTGCAAGAAGCCTTACCTTGCAGTGGAAATCACTCCTCTCTTGCACCGTTTTAGCCAATCCTCACAGGGAAAAGCAACATCTTGGCGTTGCTTACTAGCTACAGCAGCAAGGGAGAGGAGGGATTTACATGACAGGGTAAGGCTCCTTGCAAAACTTAGAGCTTTGCCATCCCTGTAGAAACGCCTCTGAGCATACTGTATGAGGAGAGGTGTCTTAACCCTTTCCTCTCATGCCGCAGTCCTGATGAAAATGGACCTCCCAAAGCTATTGTAAGTTTGAGAGAAGAAGCTTCCGTGTGTGTGTGTGTGTGTGTGTGTGTGTGTGTGTGTGTGTTCACAAAATATGTTTTGCAATCCTCTATAGTGATAAGAGGATTGAGACTCTGTACCTCACTGGTGTGGCGAGTGGATTGCTTGCTGCTGCAGCCAGAACTTTTGTGGGCTGTAAGCCAGTGGAGCAGCTGCTTATTAGGCCGTCCCAAAATGGGCCTCCCGGAAGCAGATGGTGGTGATTTCATCACATGTGTGGCACCACAAGCACTCTTTTCACCAGAGAAAAGCGGTAAGGAGGGTTCAAGAAGAGGGGATAGGATCCTTCCCTTCCATGACACCCACTTGTCGCCAACTTACCAGAGCAGTGAAGCCTCTGGGAGCCCCTAACACATGCACTTGTGCATATTTGTGGCAGTGGCTTGGAAGCATGTAATGGCAGCCTGGCTAATGCACCACTGCAGGGGGCCTTGTGCTGCTGGAATGAGGATTGGATTGTGAGTCTCTCATAGTGCAGAGTCATATTTTGTGCATTTCCCATTGTCAGCACTCGTATCCCCTTCTCTCCATTTCAGTATTCCATGCTCACCCATGATCAGAGAGCAGGGCACCATTGTAATAGGGAATGGGGGGTGCCTAGAAATTTCTGTGGCCATTGTGAACTCTCTACCGCTGAAGGGGATATTGAAATTGATGGGGAAAAATATCCTCTAGACAGTTGTGGAATCCTGTGGAATCCATGACTAGAGATTCTGGTCTGCTAACCTTGCAGATGTTTTGGGGCTTGTTACATCAGATTGAAGATCTAGGGTCACATCCAAGTGACCTTTTGGCAATCCCATCACATGGCAAATTCTGCGTAGGGACAACCTGCGTGGCATTTGGCTGCTTCATACTTTTGTAATCTTCATGTCCTGGAAGAAACAGAGTGATCCTGTTTTCTGGAAGCAACCTTACTTTTTAAATGCCCCCCCCCATATAGGAAGCAACCTTACTTTATCATGGTGGTTTATAAAACCACAAATCCAGAAAGCCTGCGAATCAGTTATTTTTATACTTCATCCTAGTTTTAGAAATGTGTATCCTTGCTTTGTCTTCACTGCTTTAATTCACATTTGCATCCATACAGTTATATTTTACTGTAGAGCTATTACTTCCTCTGAGTTGGGTAATTTGGTAGAACATATAACCTATGACACTGGAGTAATAAAGTACATAGATACATATAATCTCTACCCCACTCCCAACTCCATTAGTTTCCATATCTCATTCCTCTAGCTATCCAGTTTAGTTTTTTCAGGTGCTGACAGCTGGTAATAGTGCTTAACTTCCCTCCATTTCTGGTAAGTTATGGATATTTTAATTTGGACCTTGGCTTCTTTTAAAATGTCAAAGGTCACGGATATCTCTTTTCTCCTCCAGGTTTATTAGTGTTTTTAAGATAGCGCTGTTTGAGGAGAGTGAATCTAAATGGCTGTTCAGTATCTTCTAAGACAAATGGACATTTATTGCATTCCTTATGACAACACTTCTGTTCAACTCGTGGGGAGAAATAAAATGAAAATTGTTTACCATATTATGTGACTCAAATAAAAAAGTTATTAAGATACGGATATCAATGAGAGGAAGTTTGTGGAGGAGGTAAGTTCAAGCTTAGTCTTTAAGATTTGTATTCATTCATAATCAGCAACGGTCCATAAATTTCACAGCCAGAAACAGATTAAAGGTTTGGGGCTATCTTTAAGCAAAGCACTCAAGATTCTGTGACCATTGTCAACTCGTATCGGGGACTCAGCTCCTTTGGCAGTGGCCGTGGCCTGGTCTTGCTCCATCCTTGTAGCTGTGGCAAGCAGAAACGTCTTAGCGCTGCAGACTGGAGCACAACTCAGCCATTCACATTTGCTATTATTATTTGCATGTAAACCACTTTGTCAGTGGCGTCATGCAGCCGGAACGCTGGGCGGGAGGAACGGGTGAGCGGCAGCCCGCCCGTTGTGTTCTGGTTCGTTTCGCCGTCTTCCCCGCCCCGTGGGGCGGGGAAGATGGCGAAACGGACCGGAATGCAACGGGCGGGCTGCCGCTCACCCGTTCCTCCCGCCCAGCGTTCCGGCTGCATGACGCCGCTGCACTTTGTGAACTTTTTGTTGAAAAGAGGTATACTGTTGATTGATGGAACTCAGGTTAAGAGAATTTTTTTACCCCATCCGCTGTGGCGCACCAGCTGCGCATTCCCCTCGCTTCCGAGTCAGAAAACAAGGAGAGCGTTCTGTTTGGTGGAGGGCAGCTGGAGCAAAATCGCGCCAGTTGCCCTATAGGAGCCCATGCGCTCCCTCTTTGTGACATCGAGTGCAAAATCCTAACCTGGAGTTAGGCTGGCACAGTTAGACCAGCAAAGTTTGGCCTGCACAAGGGCCACCATAAAGTGTGTTTGAACACTTTATGTGTTTGTGCTCGGAGTCAGGGAGGATGGCGCATGCATGTCTGTGTGCTGGCCTTTCTGACTCCGAGAGTGGTCCAAATATACTTTGCAGTATCCCTTGTGCTGGGCAAACTTTGCTGGCCTAATTGTGCTGGCCTAACTCCAGGTTAGGAATATGCCCATCGTGATATCACAACATGTGACATCATGACATCATGCAGCGTGCCTGGGGCGTGGAAAAGCCCTGGTATGCCTCTGCCTATCCCTTTGATTATGACAAAGAAATAGGAAAGGAGATGTGAGATTGGGGGCCCAATCCTATCCAATGTTCCAGACACCCCCCTAGGAATCCAGAGTCGCTCCCTTTAACCCACTGAGTGCCGGCCAACCAAGAAGAAAAGCTCTTTGCAGAGGAATTGGGAGGGGGGAGGAGGGAGAGTGAAGTGAGCGGAGTCAGCCCTAATTTTAACTAGTGGAACTGAGTTCCCCCGCGTTCCCCCTGCATGACACCACTGGTTCCAGTGCGGATGTAGCCATGTCAGTGGGGAATGCACTGCAACCTGTGGTGGGGGGCACAGTCACAGAGGTCTCCTCAAGGTAAGGGAATCTTTGTTCCCTTACTTGGGGGGCTGCATTGTGGCCATATCAGCATTGTAAAATGAGATTGGATGAGGCCCTGGAAGTATTTGTGATGAGCTGAACAAGGCTTGCCATGAATGACTACATGAGCCAAGCCTTCAGCTTCAAAAAGGAATGGGCACACAAAATAATTTTTTTCCCACACCTCTACTGTTTATCCTGTTTGCTCTGGAGCCATTTGATCTAGAGGAGTATTTAGATTATATGATACAACTGTCATGATCTAATGGGCTCAGTTACATTTACAATTCAAAGTGCTACCCGGAGCCCTATAATGCGTATTTGCAGCATGTTAGGATTGTTTGAGGGTTGGTACACAGAGAAATAGAATAAAGTAACCAAGAGAGTAATTATACTGAGGAAAATGAAACAACAGCAAATCGCCTGAGTCAAATATTCTCTGATGATATTTCCAAGTGCAAAGGCTAAAAGAGATTGTACGTCAGCTGGGCCCTTTTCAGTTTACACAGCTGCAGTAACAAGCAGAAACCAGGTTTTATGGGAAATATTGTCAAAATCATAGTTGGACTGCCTGGAAAATGCACCTCTTCTACTCCTTATCTGCCCTGATGGCTCAGTGGTAACTTAAGGAGGGCAAGGCCTAGACCCTGCAGCATGGCTAGAAGAAGTGTCGCCCCGGGGCACACATTCCTGGGCCTCCCCCTTACCCCTCCAAACATGACCGGAGCTGTGCCAAGAAGGCCTTCAAAATGTCTTCCGAGGTCTCTGGCAGGCTGAAAATGGTCACTTCTGGGTTTTGGCTGAAAACTGGAGGCAAAAACTTTCAGCCTTCCCCAGGCATCCCGATGGTCAAGAACGCTGTGTACAGCTCCCACTGCTATCAGAAGGCCTTCTAAGGCCCAAAACACTGAATATTATTGGCCTTCTAGTGGCCTTCTGAGTGCTGGGGAAGCCGCACACAGCCTCTGGATGCAACCAGAGCAGAGCTCCAGTTGTGTTTGGGGGGAGTTGGATGCGAGCAAGGGGGCAGGACCAGTGGTGCTATTCACCCGGTACGCTGGGCAGGACCTAAGAGGCTGCAGTGGGGGCAGAATTACTGGCCCCCCATGGAGTGCCGCCTGGTGTCATGTGACCTCTGTGATCCCCCCAGCTATGCAACCGCTAGACCTAGAGGAACCTGCTGGGGTTCAAACCACCAACATTTTGTCAAGCTACTGTATGCTGAAACGATCCTATGAAACACGCCTTTCAGTGTGAGTAAGAATAATTAGCTTGTAATAAGACACATTCTTTGAAAACAGAGCTGTTACTGGAGAACATAAAATAGTTTATAATATTGTGTCCAGTATTGACTCCATTTATATAAGTGAAAAATTATACCATTTAATTCAATGGACTTAGAACGTACTTCTTTGTTTTTAAGATCTGGATTTTTTTAGCCACTGGTTATAGTCAATGGATTCTGAAGCATACACACAGATCTACCCTACTCTTTGATGAATGGAGACATAAGGGGCAATCCTAACCTGGAGTTAGGCCTGCACAGTTAGGCCAGCAAAGTTTGGCCGGCACAAGGACCACCATAAAGCATGTTTATGCTCTTATGTTTATGCACCACTCTCGGAGTCGGGATGACGTCCCTTGTGCCAACCAAACTTTGCTGGCCTCATTGTGCTGGCCTAACTCCAGGTTAGGCTTGCACCCATAGTTGAGGTATACTTATGCACAGATAGCATCCCACTATGGAAGAAAACAGGTGAACATTTCCTTTTAGCACGCACAGTCCTCCGCTCAGACTATCACCTTCACTTCAGCACATGTTCTGCACATGAAAACCCTTAATGCAGCCTTATTAGCACTTTTGATAAATATTTGCAGAATGTGTCTCTATTAATTTCCCCCTTCACTTTTAAACAGATTATTTCTATTCAAAGACGTATTGCAGCGCTCAAGAAGTCTCAACTAATTCAGGCATTTCCTGAATGGCAGGGAAAATGTACTTCATTATAACCTGCTCACTAATGAAATCAAATCATTATTTTTATGTCATTCAGCAGAAATGTAAAATAAATGGGATTCCAAGGATTGGTGCGTAAGGTAAATGTTGGTGTTATGTCCTTTTAGTAACTGCATGTCATAAATTCGAAGTACTAGATAGCATGACATGATGTAAGAGAAGCTAAAAAGGAAGGTCCCCATTGAGAATTTCACAGGCAAATAGCAGCTACAGGGAAAGGGAATTTTGTTCTGGATTGCAACCATTGCTGGGGCAAAAGAATAGTTTTCCCCCACCCCATCCCGGTACTGTGATCCTGAATTGGACTGATCTCCTTCAGCTACAATTTAGAGGGGAAAAATCAAGGATGAGAACTAGCTTGATTCAACTTGTGAAAATGCCGATTTTTGGCAACTTGTGTCAACTCGAGTCATGGCCATCATCGACTCACAGGTGACTTGGGACTCGGGTCAGACATGGAAATGAGACATGACTTGTATAGACTCGAGTTACATAGACTCACTTTTTGTGTGCCTATGACTTGGTTGTGTGTGCGTACGTGCATGCATGTGTGTGTACGTGTGCGTGTGTGCCGGTTTACTTTTTTTGCCCCTTTTGCGTCGCACTGAAGACCTCATAAGTGATCTGGAAGCTGGTCTTCAGACCTGTGGTGGCAGCAGCTGTGATGGGAGGTGGGTAGGTTGCTTTCAGGAGGTGGGGGCTTGGGGAGGAGGGGAGGAGGGGAGGAGGAAGGTTTAATGAGAGTGAGCAGAAGAACCATAAGAAAATGGGGTCGGACTGGACATGATGGATGGAGGATTTCTCAGCCATCCTCCATTGTTATTTGGAAGGATGCCTCATTATTGCAACAGCACATCTGAGTAGAACTGCAAAGAATTGTGTCTTAAGCCTCCCGGCTGACCTTCCCTCTTGCCTCTTCTGTCCCCTCACACTGTCTGTCCCCTCATGCCGTGCCAAGCTCAGACATCTTCCTGTTGGTTTGTGGCATGTTGCTTAGCACACCTGGTGCTCCTGAAGGCAAAATCATGATCAGAACTGGGGAAGGGTTGCTGGGATTCATATGGAACCAATCATTTTTCTGTACTGCTACACTCGCTTGAATAACAGCACAGCTTTTGTTTGCATAAATAAAACGGTGGTTGAAGTGCAGCACCTCCCTTTTTCCTGTGGAATCGCGCCTCACCCGCACCATGACCATTTCTCATGATGACTTGTGACGCGAATCAAAATGGCTCACTTAGGGTCCCGGCGGCGCATGCTATGACTTGCACTTGGGACGCAGGCTGAATGACTGGAGCACAGCCCTGGGAAAAATCAAATAAGGATCAATCACACACTTAACATACTATGACATTTCGCCCTCAAGGTTTTGACAGACTGCAACTAATATCTTTTGCAGACGAGAGATGCTAGATTCCATATGTCCCGTCCTTTAATATTTCTGTTGCAAAACTCTCTTCTTTCTACAGTGGGAACAGAAGTCTCAACCATTGCCCCACAGTGTCCCACTTTGTTTCATACTCATGTTTCCAAAGCAAGGAAGCCCAGGCTGCTGTAGCCTAAACGTTAAGTATGAGCATCCTTTATACTAACAGCGAACTATTTTATGCACATGTGATGCCTTTGGTAGCTCTACTGGAAGAGACAGGCCAGGCTTTGTTTTCCCTCTGAAACGGAAGTTTGTATGGGCTACAGCCAAGCCAGTCACGCTGTTGGAGCTTTATGGTGCTTATTTTCAAGCTGCATGTTGCAGATCACCTGCTTTTCAGGATCCATGCAAATATTTCAAGATTTTTCAAGCATCTGCTGCAACATAAAACGGACTGCTGAATATTAAATGTGCAGATCTGGTTGTATTCTTAGAGCCCTACTTCTGTTCTTGCACACACTTTCAGCACATCCTTGCATACAATTGTATACGCAGATGTCAACGTACTAGACATCGAACGCAGGTTCAATGCAGATGTGATATGACAGTCATGAGTACGCATTTTTCTCTTTCATTTATATACTGTATAAAGAAGGTGGGGAGGGAGGGTCTGTTCCTAGGGTGGCTTGTGAGACATATGTGGCTCTTTGACATGTAATGTGCAGCTCTTAGAAATTTGTTGGCTGAGCTCCTTTTTTGCATCACAATTAATATAAAAGGTAAATAAGAAATGTTCAGGTTTTATAATTATTTACTGGATACAAACTGAGAGTCTAGTGCATTAAAACATGTTTAATGTTCATGGTGAGTAAATATTTTTAAAAATTTAAATGCTTCTTAAATATAGTGACTCTCGAACACCTGAAGTTTATCATATGTGACTCTTAGGTTAAGCAAGTTTGGCCACCCCTGGTCTATTCTTTACATCAGCTTTTCTCAAACTGTGGGTTGGAACCCACTTAGTGGGTCGCAACTGATGTCATGTGGGTCCCGGAAAGCTGGGAGCCACCATCTTGGAAGCTGCAGATCTTACTCTCGCTATGTTCCTTTTGTGAAAGTTAACAGCTTGAATTTTCAAATGAGGGTTTTTCTTAAAAGTTGTTCTTAGTTCAGTGCTTTTACATAATTTATTAGCACAATTGTGCTTTCTGTCAAGGTTGTGCAATTGCTGCAGTCCAAGCTTGCTAGTTTGTATTCCAGGAGTGACATCATTTCCTGCTTGCCAATGTCACTTCCAGATATGACATTACTTGCTGATTAATGACATCACTACTGGTGGGTCCTGACACAAGTGCCATTCTAGAAAGTGGATCCTAGTCTAAAACGTTCGAGAACGGCTGCCCTGCCTGAGGTGGGGGGTAAGATCTGACAGACTGCCCAGTTCCATCCTCCCTGCCTGCCCAGAAAACACAATGCTGGAAGCCCCTGCACTTATTGGCCACCGGCTCCAGGTGGGCACCTCCAGAAGCATGTGGATGGTGCTGGACCAGTGTGGGCAGTAAAGGCTTGTACCATCACTGCGGCTTGTACCACCCGCGCTTCTCCAAATAGTATTGAGCCCTTAATGACATTCACATATCTGAATAAGAATATTATCTCTGTTACTTGGAATTGAGAGCTGACTCATATTAACATCTTATCAGTTCCCTGCTGTGTCATTGGCTCCTCATTGCCAACACCTCATTGGCTCTCAGAACAATCAGTCCCATTATTCAGTTGCGAGTTAAGATAATCCACTTTTTGTTACATAAGGCAATTGTGTTTTCCTTTTTCTTTTCTTTTTTTGGTTATTTATAACTTTTGATAGAATTCAGATATTTCAACACTGTTCCTTTTATTGCATTCCACGTTAATGTCAGTCGAATGATATATAACATGATGGTATTATTCAAAAATACCAGGATTTTCACAAGTTTGGCCAGTAGTGGTATCATCCCCCCTCAGTGTGTCACCTGGTGTGATCCCTAGCACCCTACCTAATGACACCACTGCCAGTGTAGCCTACATTAACTGGTAGCAGGTCTTCGGGATTTCAAATTGGTGTTTCCAAGCCTTGCTGGAGATGCCATGGATTGATCTTATGTATGGAAAACATGTTCTGTACCACTGAGCTATGGCACAACAAGGTAAGGCAGGGAATGGGGCAGATATTGCTCTCCTTTCCTATACTCTTCATTTTGTGTAAAGAATAAGCTCCCCTTTCCTGCTTTATAAGTTAAAGGATCAGATACATGCCCGCTATGTCTAGTTTGGCCCTTAAGTGTATAAGGCTGTTGATGGTGGTGGGGCTGGTAGTAACAAGATTTACATACTGCTTTTCAACAAGAAAAGTCCAAAAACAGTAGGCTCTATTTTTCTTTTTGGTGCATTAAGAATTTAATATTGCAAGCCATGCATTATTGGCCTAATTTGCTCAGATAATTGCTAGGAAAAATACTTATGCAAACACT
Organism: Lerista edwardsae; assembly: GCA_029204185.1. Lineage (NCBI taxonomy): Eukaryota > Metazoa > Chordata > Lepidosauria > Squamata > Scincidae > Lerista > Lerista edwardsae. Next base: position 13,595,220 of record JAJKFI010000021.1, on the reverse strand, counting down.
GTTTGCCTAATTCCATGCTTACCACAGCATTTGCTCACAAATCTGTGTGCCGTTCTAATCATCCATGCCATTTTCTGAATCTAAATCCTCTCCTTCCTCACTATTAGTTGCAAAGTGGAATAAACAGAGGGCAGCCTCCTGCTATTACTCTTAGGGCGCAATCCTAACCTGGTGCGTGTGCTGCATTCTATGGTGGAAGGGGAATCAGGGAGGTCTCCTTAAGAGAAGGGAACTTGCTTACCTTGGGGTTACTTTGCAGTTGCATCAGCACCAGAAACATGGGTAGGATTGGGCCCTCAGTCACTGGGCCAGCGCAAGCACCAGCACCAGCGCATGTGCACCACTACACCTATCAGCTGCACCAGCCATGCGCTGGCTAAGTTCCACCAGGGCAGGGCCATGGCAAGAGCATGCCGGAGGCAGGTAGGTGGGGGCTAACAGGGCAGCACCATGGGCAGAGAGAGGGGGCTAGAGATGGGACACGGCCATTGGGCCAGATCCAACCCCCTGTCCAGCGGTGTTATGCTGCCGGAACATTGGGCGGGATATCCAGGTGATCGACAGCCCGCCCGTCGCGTTCCGGAGCGTTACGCCGTTTGCATAACCAATTACGCCGCTTGCATACGTTACGCAAACGGCGTAAAGCTGCAGAACGCGACGGGCGGGCTGTCGATCACCCGGATATCCCGCCCAGCGTTCTGGCAGCATAACACTGCTGCCCCTGTCCCTGGGTTGGGTGTCCCCGATTTGGGCTGCTCCCAGCTTGTATGGACTTGTGCCTGCTGTTTTGCAAGTGCAGATCCGAGCAGCCCCATAGAGTTGCTAGCCCTGCACTGAGCTGCCGCCGCCTCCTAACCTGCAGCCTCCCTATTCCAGCGCAGGTTAGAATTGGGCTGTTAAATAAATTTTATAAATAGTCAGGAGAGCCAACCAATGGATCTCCTACTACACGTGTGGCTTGGCCATTAATCATTATTTTCATGAACAAGACATGCCTAGATGTTGACATCAAACCAAGCATACTAAGAAAAATGTTAATTGGACAGACTACAGGGAGACAAGCAACAAAAAAGATTGTTGTGCTCATATGTTGGTGAATCTGTGGCATCAAGGAAATATTTCCTTTTTTTCAGTTTCCAGAAAACAATTTCTTTTGAAAACATACCTCAGAGCTTCAAAGAGGGACCTCAACTATCTCCTGTTCATCACTACCTTTTGTACTTGTCATTGATTCTTAAAATACACATTCAACAGCAATAAGGAGAAAAATGATTATGATGGAGCAGTAATGAAAGCAGGACTGAAAAGGGTTGTGGTACTCTGTTATGGCCCAGCATAGGTCATTTCACTTCTGATTACACTTTTTGATAGTCCATACTGTTTAATAGTCCATACTATGTATTGTTTTCTAACAAGATGGACATGGTTAACATGTGCAGAAGTTAACAGGTGATCACAAATAAATAGGCAGAGGAAAGCTTTTCTGGATGAACATACGTCATGGACAAAGAGAAATATGAGGGTTTCCCATAAATGCAATTATAGATTGGCAGTAAAGGATTCAGCACATAATCCAGATGGAACATTCGGAGGTGAAACAGCCAGAAACGATTTCACTTCTACAGCTAGGACAAACCCAGATTACAAGCTGGCATGGTGCTCTGCCGTAGGTGAAATAGGACATGCAAGGCATATAAAGCGGTATATAAATACTGTGTTCAAATATCTTTTCTACACAAATGGTTCTGTTGCTGTTGTTCAGAGGTAGAGCTTTGCATGTGGAAGGCAATAGGTTTAATTCCCAACAACTTCAGGTAGAGAAGAGAAAAATTCCTTTCGGAAATCCTAGAGAGCTGCTACCAATCAGTTTTGACAATACTGATCTGGACCAATGATCTGACTCTAGATGATGATGATGATGATGATGATGATGAAGGACTACCTTGACTTTCATCACTTTGCTCTTTCAGAAGTTTTCATTCATAACCACATTTCCAATTTCGTCCATAACCACATTTCTCTTTCCTTTGATTTCATCCAACCCTCCACAATGTTCATTGATATTCTTATGTTTATTTTGCTTTTAGTTTTGTTTATGTAGCTTTCGCACACATTTGCATATGCTATACAGTTAACTTACGTTTTTCATGGGCCAAAATAAATATGCAGGCCAAATAAGGCTATGCTTTGACAGTCATCCATTTTTTACTCTCATGCTCTGGTCCCTAACCAGATGAGAGTGCAAGGCACTGTATTGCTGTATTGCTTATCAGCAAGAGGTAAAGCAGTGCACACAGCCAAATGAATCTATGAATGGTTAAGGTAGCTTCAGTATAAGGTGGCTTCCTATGTTGAGCATTGATGACCAGTGTTATATGTTTTTCGTTCTAAGGCAATTGGGAAAGGAGAGCCAGCTAAGCCAGTTTAGGCAACAGTCCATCTCTTTCAGAACCAATTGTGAGTGCAATCCTAACCTGGAGTTAGTCCGGCACAGTTAGGCCAGTGAAGTTTGGCCGGCACAAGGGACATTGTAAAGTATGTTTGAACCACTCTTGGAATTAGAGAGGCCAGCACACTGATGTGCACCATCCTCCCTGACTTTGAGGTCCAAATATGCTTTACGGTGGCCATTGTGCCTGCCAAACATTGCTGGATTAACTGTGCTGGCCTAACTCCAGGTTAGGATTGCATTCTGCAGCTTGTTCAACACACCTTTACTTCAGTCACAGAAGCATTTTCCTTAAAAACATTTCTCTTGTAATTACTTGGAAATTATTAGCATGAAATCATCCTACACAATTTAAACATCTCACCCTCCCTGCTGTGAAAGACCTATAAACACATACTGCCACCTAAAGGAAATACGGAGAATGATCAGCTAAACATTCACTCTCCCTGTCAAAATTTGTTACTACTCGTCTACTGTATGTATTCTAAAGTTCTCATAAGAGTTTGCCTGCTCTTCCACAGGCAAGGCTGTGACGTTGTAAACAGCTAGTAACATGGACAGCTTTAGACAGTGGGCTCTCAGGGCATGTGATGCTACCCCATGACCAGTGGTGTCATTCAAATGATTTAGGATCAGGAACTCACTTTTGATTGGCACTTGTCGGGAACCCAGAACCAGCCACGGAGCCCATTAGGATCCAGAACGCCCGTTCTGGTCCGTTCCCCCTGAATGACATCACTGCCCATGACTTTCCAGGGCCCTCAAGACCCAGTTTGCCCTCTGTCAATCCCAAATCCCATCCGGAAGTTGTTCTAGGTAATCAGGAAGGGTCCTAGGTAATCAGGAAGTACCACAGTTGGGTACCACAGGAAGTAGCACAAGCATCTTGCCCCAAAATTGGAGGCTTCCGATTGGCTGGTAATCTTCCAGAATGGTGGAATTCTGGAAGGGTTTTTAAAGGACGGGGTGAACTAAAGGCATAAGAACATAAGAAAAGCCTTGCTGGATCAGGCCAAGGGCCCATCCAGTCCAGCTTCCTGCTTCTCACAGTGTCCCACCAGATGCCTCAGGAAGCACACAAGACAACAATACTTGTATCTTGCTGCCCCTCCCCTGCAACTGGCATTTGAAAGTAGCCTATTACCCTTGCACCACTCCCAAGGAAGACACCAGAATGAAGTTGGGGTTTAACTTTATTGAACACAAATGTTCAAAGACTCTTTTAAGCAAGTTAGTACTGCCCCTTCTGTCAATGATAAATGTATAGCCCTCCTGACATCAGACACCTTCTGGACAGCTCTTACAAGTCAATCAGGGCAAGGGTTGAATGAGAGTACATACCGCAATCTTGTCCACATCCTCAGGCTAAACAAAGTGAAAATAATCCATAATGACAGGTCAAACAGGTGCTGAGGGAACCTCCATGGGTGTTATCACCATGGAGTCCAGATTCTGATGGATATGAGTAATTTCATCTTCATGAAGTATCTAGCAAATTGGTCACAATGGACCAGTGTGTTGTTCACCTCATCGCTCAATGGACCAAGATGCAATAGGTCCCAAATAATGCTGTGACTCTCTGAATGATTCTCTACACTGATAGTAGCAGAAAGGTATACTGTCTTCACTGGCATCATCGCCACAAGGTAGGCTTGATAATGATCTCTAACCAACGTATGGCTGGACTTCTTGCACATTTCCCTCCACTGTAGCTCAAGACATCAACTGAGGCATTTCACTGTGGGCAAATTAGAGGAACCACTTTTTTCTCAGCAGAAGTTGCTCAGGAGTGATCATGTTGATAGCCCAGAGGTTGGCTGAACTGGTCACCCTGATGGCAGGAAAATCTCCCAGAGGCTGTACTAATAGTCACCTTGCTGAGTGTTCAGTCAGTTGATCTAGAGGGACAATACCTGTCTACCAGGCCCTATAAAGTCATAGGCTCAGAGCTTGCTCTTCCTCATCAGAAAAGATCTTTACTGCTTAAAAGTGCCTGATCCCTTCATCTGTACTGCTAGTTTTGAAATGGAACCCTGCCAGCCTGTCTCAGTCTACATTTTGAACCCTTAATTTCTATTTTTGGGACTTTATCTCTATGTACACTGATACTTCTTGGATTGACAGCTTGCTCAACCTGTAAAACCTCACCACTGGGGACTGATCCCTCTGGATCTTTGTCAAGGCCTTAATATTGAAAAGCTGGTTGTCTTTATGTTTGACTATCAGTGATATGCTGTTGGACATTTGCTGCTGGGTGCAGCAATCAATATTTCCAAAAGGGAATGTCCATTCCATATACATCAAGACATGCCCACTAGCTTTGCAATGCAGATGTGGATTTCCTTCCTGGATCAGGGTGATTGATTGGCTCCCAGTTTGTACAACATTCAAATAATCTCTCTCTCTCTCTCTCTCTCTCTCTCTCTCTCTCTCTCTCTCTCT
>JAJKFI010000021.1:13572615-13590319 GCA_029204185.1 Lerista edwardsae | reverse complement strand
CTCTCTCTCTCTCTCTCTCTCTCTCTCTCTCTCTCTCTCTCTCTCTCATGTTTTTTCCAAAGAATAAAAAAGAGAGGAAAAATAATAATGGGATTTAGTGTTGAGAATATTGGGGTGCAGCAAGTCCATTAGTGGGTAGAATTCATGAAAGTGCATTAATCAAAACACCATATGAATGGCAGTTTCCATTCGTTTTCCTCATGCATTCCCATCCAGGCATGCAAAACAGATAGAAAAGGGCAAAGTCTACAAAGCACACATCTATTCAGAGAATAAACAGACCGCCTAAATCAGTAGTGCAAAAATTCATAAACATAAACCTTGCCAAGGGTTCAGTTATTCTGGTTCAGTCTGTATATGTAGAATTGTTCTACTCTGAACTGGGACTATTTTGATGTAAGAGATATAAGGTTTCAAGAAATAAGAGTTCTCTTTGCCAGCAGTCATGACAATGTATAAACAAGACAATGTAGCTCCATGTAAACTGAAAATATGCTACCAGAAAAGATTATACGGAAGTCAGTCTTTTCTGATAGCATATTTTCAGTTTACATGGACCTACATTGTCTTTCCTAAAATATAACTGTGTAGTGTGTTGGCTGGGAGTTCGGTGGACACAAAGGATTGCTTATTTAGCACCAGCATGTATGGAGAAGAAGTACAACATACTTAGCACGAGAATAAGTAAATGTGATGAGGTCCATTTCCTAGTGGCTTAATATTCAGGTGAGCAAGACAATGTGGGGGAGAAACAGTCAGAAACTGATACAGAAACTGATACAGAAACTGAATGGGTGGTAGCATAAAAAGGCTGTGCGGGGGACACAGTGACGTCTTTTGTCACCGCCCCGACCCAGGCATGGTCAGAGCCTGCTCAGGTCCTAGTTCTATCCTCCTCCATCAGTGTTGATGCAGCTACACCCAAAAAGATGTGTGCTGCATCCTGTGGTACGGATGCAAGCAGGAGGTAGGTAAAAAGCTCTGGACGCCTATTTGGTAGCACATGTCTAAGGAAGGAAAAGGGGCAGAGAGATTTAAAAAGAGGGGCTACAATTATAAGTGGCTTCTCTTCCTCTCTTCTCCTCACCCTCCCATTCTCCACCAAAAAAAGCCCCCATTCCTCTCTCTTTCTCTCTCCCCCCCCCATCCCTCCCATCACTTGCTCTTACTGCTACCTTATCTGGTGCCAGTTGATTTTGTCCCTGGTGAGTGCGCACTATCAAGACTAGATTTTAGATGGTGATATTCTGCAGTGCTAACACATAAACTAAGCCCTAAATCTTCCCTTACCTGGCTTTTCTCTCCTGTTTGACAGTATTATCACAAGCCAGACCAGTATGTATATGTGACCGTGTTAGGCTACAGATAAGCATGTTTAAATCCCCCTGGTTTCAATACAAGAGATATAGTTAATGGTCCAATCCTATCCAGCAATTCAGGTCCACTGGTGCAGTGCCACTGCATCCTATGCACCGCTCAGGAATGGGGCTGACCAAGTGGGGTAAGAGAAAAAAAAAATGTTCACCTTACCTTCCTGGCTGCTACATGGTCCCTGCTGGGTGCATGTCCAGCTCAGGTTGCTGATTCCACCATAACATGCTCCAGTCTGCCCTGCCCCAATCCTCATCTGTCTAGCTGCAGAACCCACCAGCACCCAACCCAGTCTGTGCCATTTTGCTGCTGGTGGATGGCTTTATGGCTGCTGCATGCCAGCACGTTCAGCCTATAGGACTGGGCCATAAATCCATCCAATTAAAATTGATAGAACTTAGGTATGCTTAGCTCACATTGTAGCTATATTTTTGCTCTCTGTTCTGCAATATTTTGTATTTACATCCTGGTAGATTACCCAATCGCCTGTGGGTCACCTTGGACCTACTGTACGCCAACCATTTTGCTGGCATAAGTCCATCAAGATCCATGGAATGTTCCAGGGATAGGCTCAGGCACAAGTCACTGCTACTGGATTCCCCTGACACAACCTGGGTTCCTCCTCCTTCCTGCCTCTAGCCCGCCCCTGCTGCAAACATACAGGCAGCGATGGAGGCCTCTGGAATGACAGCTTTGTGTAAGTGCCACTGTCCATTTGCAGCAACAGCCTGGAAGCAAGTGACAGCAGCCTGGCTTTCATGCTTCCGTAAAAGATGTTGCACTGCCAGAACGTTAGTTCCGGCTGTGCAAGACTCCAGTAAAATTGGGGCCTAAGTTTTATGGGCTGCAAGTAACTTTTATAACAAAGTAGCTGCAGGCCAATTGCAATTTTGGATTCATCATTGGTTCCCTTTTAAGTACTGCAAGTGGGACCCAATTTGTGAAAAATATTTTAATGATCTTTATGGATACTGTAATCATTCAAAAAAGGGTCACACAAAGCTTAAGGGAATATCATTTGTGATTAATCTGTTCAGCCACTGGGTGCCAATGTTGTCTCATATTTGATAAACTGACACATGGGTTGGAGAACCTTCAAAGCTAGCCAGATGTCCACATATTAAAATATTTTCGGAAACAGAATATATCGAGTGGTGTTTTGTTTTGCTGGCATTTTTAAAAATCAGAACAAACTTGGAAATTGGATGTAAAAAAAAAAGCAACCAGCCAGCGATAGTAAATAATAAGGATTGTATGGTTTAGCAAAAGAATAAGGTCCATAATGAAATGGGATCACTGTAGAGTTATGAGTCAGTAAGGCTATTTCTTGTTAGTGATTAATGGCGAACTACTATTTTAACTTAGAATCATATAATGGGTTGCTTCTGAAAAGGATCATTAATCATCATAAGGAATTGGCTTGCCATTTCATTATTTCAGGGTAGGCACAGTTCAGCAAATTTCAGGGAAGACATATACTTTAGGCAGACAACGACCAGAAATAATGGGAATAGTAAGAATTCAATTCAGGTCTTTGGGACTTGCAAGCACTGAACAAGAATCTATTTTATGTGTTCAACGTTCCATTTTTCTTCCTTTGCATGAACAAACCCTGTTTGGAAGCTGTTCTACTATATTATAAAAAATGTACAGTATGTATTGTCCAGCACTAATTCGCTAATCAACCAGTATTTTATACTTCTATGGCTATCATCAGAATATGGCTGTTAGGTGCAATTCGTAATTGCTCACCTTCCCAGCCACCATTTTGTACCTTTCCCCAGCTGTGGATCTTTCCAGCTGTGGAAAACACAAACCTCTTAAGCCTGAGGTCTGGTCACCCCAGCTTTAGTAAGTGGACATATGAAATTCTGTTTGGTTGCACACTGCTCACTTTGTGAGAAAGTTAGAGTGGAAGAAAAAAAAGTCAAATACCTTGAGCTATCTTCAGTTAATCTGCCATGTTGAATGACAGACGAGGTGTTTACATGATTAAGGGCGCAATCCTAAACACAGACGTGAGCCATCTTCCCTCACTCCGAGAGTAGTCCAAACACACTTTATGGTGGCCCTTGTGCCGGTCAATCTTTGCTGGTTTAGCTTATGCCGGCCTAACTCCAGTTTAGGATTGCGCTCTAAGTGAAGGAGGGGCAGAGTGTCAATGTGACATGCAAAATGGCAGCCCAGGATAGCTACCCGTGAGAAGCTCTCCTTTTAACCAATGCCCCCCAAGCTGCCAAGTATGTAGGAGTTATGTCTGACTCCAAACCTTGTACACCGAAGGCCAGGGTGGAATCACAGCTGCCCCCTGCACATTAGAGGATCCATATTGCCAAATCTACCTTGGGTGGGCTCCAAACCCACAGTGATTTGTGGCAAGGAACTTTACCCCTGCTAACTGGGCAAGAGACATTTTTCACGTGGTGTTCCTCTTATGTTTAGCAGGGGGAGAGTAATTCACCCCTCTCCACCCCTGTGCAGTCTTTTCTAGTGGCTGTTGCTGGTGGTGTGTTGCATATTTTTAGATTGTGAGCCGTTTGGGACAGGGAGCCATTTAACTTTATTATTACTATTTGCCTGTAAACCGCTTTGTGAACTTCGTGTTGAAAAGCGGTATATAAATACTATTTGAATTGAATGAATGAATGAATGAATGAATGAGAGGGTGAGCAGGGAAGAGGGCCTCAGTGCAGGACTTTGTCCCATGGTCAATGGCAATCTGGCAATTATAGCAGGAACGTTACTATCTTTTTAATGATATACTGGTTTCCTGGGAGTCCAGGCATGAGCACTCCAGGGGAAAAGATGCAGCAGGTACCAGTTTTTTCTGGGGGAAGAACCCCCCCCACACACATACACACTGGTATAGCCTCTCTCTAAGACCATGCCTATTCAACATATCCACATGTTCACAAGTACAGGCATACACCATTGACTTTCTTGAGTTTGACCTCTCTGTTTAGTACCAAGTGCTGATAAATACAGGGCAATTCAACAGAAAAAGGCTAATTAAAATACAAGAAAGAGAGAAGAAAAGTAACATTAACTATGGAGATCCACTCTGTATAACTTGCTCCTCCCATTCTCTTATATAAAAAGTCCCAAAATTGTGCTGCCAAAATTCTAGATAATCCTAGATAAACTATGTTGGAATTAACTCGTAAGCACCCTTAAGGCAAAGCTAGCATTGCAGCATACTGATCGTCTCCAAATGAGCACAGTGTTTTTCCACTTTTGGAGAACCCTTATGAGAGACTTCCAATAGTGTACTCCTCTCATGTTTTGGAAACTGATGTGCTTGCCGCCACCACTCCAATGGTGCCTAGAAACAATGGAGGTGGACAAGTGACAATCCTTAATGTGACTACTATAGTTATAGGTGGCAGTGTGGACTCATGAATGGGCCCCTGTCTGGCTTACTGGGAAATAGAGGCAACAGGGATTGCAGAGTGGAGGAAGAGGAGGACAGTTCACTGTTGCCGCAGCTCCCCACTATCTTTTAGTAAGCCAGTTGGGGTCAGAGTCCAATGGGGAGCCTTACCCACAGGTTGGCTGCTGAAGGTCTCTTCCGGGTAAGCCTCATTGGTCCCCTTGCCCCAGGAGCTGCAACAGGTCAACTCAGATATGTGCGATATCTCTGATGCCAGTGATATCTCTGATGCAAGTTCACGTTGATCTGTGCAGGTAGATAAGGCAAGGGAAAAGGGTCAGAATTTGGTGCATGCTGCTGGTGCTGAACCTGACTCCTCCCAGGCCCGATCAACCTGCCTCCCTGCCTTGTCACCATCCTATTCTGTCCACCCTTCCCCATTCAACCCTTCCCCATCCCTATCAACCCTCCCTACCCTCCCACTGTGCAGGCTTACCTCCACCACCAGGTCTCCATTGACCTGCCAGCAGGTGCCGGAAGGTTCCAGCCTTCCCGCCAGTGCACTGGCTGCTTGTGCTGCTGCAAAATGCTGAATGGTGCTTTTGTGACAGTCAGCTCTGTAGGAACACACGTTGCTTTGGTTAGGATTGAGCCATGAGTAAAAATAAGGCACCCGGGACTTTTACCATTTCAGACTTCAGGTTTGAATGTGTCCCTGGGTCAAAAATATTGTGGCCTTGGAAAGCTCTCATAGCGGGGAAAAGGGATTTGATATGCTAGCAGGAAATGTTTCACAAGAGAAAGTATTAAAACACTAAAGGCCAAATCCTATCCAACTTGCGAGTGCGAGTGCTCTCAATGCTGGTGGACTCATCCCAATGCCGCCCTGAGGAAGGGGAACAAATGTTCCTTTATCTGGACTCTGTGTACACGCCTCATTGGCCAGTCAGCACCAGTGCTGGCAAGTTGGATAGGGTTTGACCCTAAAATAGTTGCAGCTTTCCATTATTTTTTATGTTCTGCTCTGCTTATTTACATGCAAATAAATGAATAATGAAATATAACGTATAAAAGTTAATACGTTGTTTTGCCCCTGGTTCTTTGGTGATCAAATAATTCAGAATTTCAGTTTGTTAGGAGCCACCAGAGGTCAGTATATTTCAGACAAATGTGCAATATTGCAAACATACATCTAACTAATCCCTATTCAGTTCAGATTCAGTTCTCCCATTCATTGTTCTATGGATATTGCCTGGTCGTGCTTTTTTAAATTTAACATGCATACGACCAATAAATAGGGTGCTCATGTATCTAACCATGTTGTGACTTACTATGTGTCCAAGGAAAGCATTGTATTTTATCATTTTCACTGTCCTATGTGAAAAATAGTTGCATTTCATTATATCATGATTTTTTTCCTGTAGAAAGAAACTAATTTGAGATGCTCATTTATCTCGTTTGATATACATTTGAGATGTGCCTCATTTATCATTTTTCTTGTGTTAGAAGCACAATCCCATCTGCCTGGTCTAATTATAGTAAGAGCCCAAGCTGATGCATGTATACTCAGAAGTAAGTTACATTATAGTCAATGGGGCTTACTCCTAGGTAAGTAAGGATTGAAGTCTGTCTTCTTACATTATGCAGAATTATATTATAAAAACATTGCAATATGCACAGCTTCATTGATCTGCAAGAGAATCAGGAGTATTCTCCCTTGAAAACCTGTTAAAAACTAGTCTAGTCTGTCTGCCCCTAGGAAGTGTTTTTGTTTATAAAGTGATGCTTTTAATTTGATTATTATTATAAAGCAAAGTGATGCTGAGCATTCATTTCATTGGAACGTAGTTACTGATGACAGCAGATTTTGAACGGTCCATGATGTGGAATTCAAGAAACATGAATTAATATTGAAAAGACTAACGTCTATCAGTGCAAGAAGAATGGTTCACCTTATTGGAGAGGAGTGACTAATAATTGTTCATGAATCAAAGAAATAGGAGTGGCTGCGATTCCATGATCCTCACTAATGAATGAAGGTGTTTTGTGATGCAAAGTGAAGCATCAGACCATGAGAGGCATGATTTTAAAAGATTCATGAAAGCTCTGGTTTCCTTAGCTACTACAAACAGAAATATATGTAGCTCAGGCTTCCATAGAATCATACATTTATGCTTCACTGAGGTTTGGAAGCCAACATTTATACCATTGGCATTTTTCCATGCAAGTTTCACATGTTTTCACTCTAGCTCAGCATTTCTCAAACTGTGGGTGGGTCATGACCCAATTTCTGGTGGGTCCTGCAGAGCCTCCAGTGAAAACATGGGTGATAGAAAGATTGGATAACTAATTGCCTCAAGCCCTGTGGCTATTCAAAAATCAGAGAGCTGCTAACTGCCCTGCAAAGAGCTGAGCTCCTGCAGTTTGCAAGATAGCTGCTGATTGCCCTGCAAAGAGCTGAGTTTGCAAGCTTGTGTAAATTTAGGGAGATAAATATTTGAGCATCTTGCGGGGGGGTGTTTCCCCCCCCCAAGTCCATCAATGAGAGGCAGTGGGGCCAGGTGAAGGCTGAGCCACAAAACTAAGCCCCTCAAGCTGTGAGGTTATTCATTAGGGCTGCTTCATTAGGAGAAATAGGTTGAGGGGTGTGTGTGTGTGTGTGTGTGTGTGTGTGTGTGTGTGGGCACGTGTGTGTGTGTGCGTGTGTGCATCTGCGCACAAACAAATAATTCTTGTAAATAAGTAAATTCTAGACAACCTTTTCCTTAGGTCTCGTAAAGTGAGGTGGATCCTGAAAGAGTGCTGTTTTAAAAGGTTTGGTCCAGGTACTGAAGAGTTTTGGAATCACTGCCCTACTTCAGCACTTTGTTTCTTAGTCTTGTAGAATATTTGTCTGTGGAATCCTTTGGAGCAGTGGTTCCCAAACCTTTCCCCACTGCGACCCACCTCATTCTCCGCAATGGGCCAAGATCCAGTGCTCAATGTTCTGCCACAAAGCATGTTTGGAAGCCTCTGGAGGTTGCTTCCGGATTATTCTGGGTCCTGCTACCCACTCCATTGGCCTCTGCGGGCCCCAGAATGTCTTGTGGAATCATCCAGAAGTGACTTCACTTCTGGATGTTTCTGCAAGGCATACTGGGGCCCACAAAGGCCAATGGAGTGGGATAAGACTCTGGAGGCTCCCCAAAGTGCTTTGTGGTGGAACATTGAGCATTGGATCACAAACCCATTGCACATTGGGTCATGACACGACCCAAAGTTTGGGAAATGCTGTTTGAGAGACAATGTAAATATTGAGGACAGTCCTCACAGCACTGGAGAAGTCACATATTTGAATGTAACCTAATATGAAAAGGCTTTTGAGAAGAGTTAGCTCAGCTGACAAGCACATGCCTTTCATGCAGAATGTTATGTTCACTCATCTCCTGGCAGGACTGGAAGAGACTCCTGCTGCCACTCAGTGTAGAAAACCCTGAGCAAGATTATCTGACTTGGTATAAAGCAGTTTCCAATGCTTTTGTCATATCAGGAAGAAAAATCTAGTCTCCCTTACGTGAAACTTCCTTCAAAGATTTTCTTCCTTGCACTCTAGTATTATTTGATGCATGGGACAATTATTTGATGCATATGCTCATTTGACCACACAATATTAAATAGCATTTCTGTGAGGATTAGGCCATCGAGGTGCCTTTGCTAAATGTCTGAATTCTCAGTTCTCAACTGACCCACAAATGATGCTAAACTTTCGTCCTTGTAAATGTTTCCAAAGAAAGGAGTTTGACACATTGCCCAATACTAACCAACTTTCCAGCACCAGAATAAGGGCAAAGCAGCTTTGAGGTAAGGAAACAAATGATCCCCTACCTTGAAGAGGGCTCTGTGACTGCCCAGCGGCGTCATGCAGCCAGAACGCTGGGCAGGAGGAACGGGTGAGCGGCAGCCCGCCCGTTGCGTACCGCTCCGTTTCGCCGTCTTCCCCGGGCGGGCTGCCGCTCACCCGTTCCTCCCGCCCAGCATTCCGGTTGCATGACACCGCTGTGACTGGCCCTCCCACTGCAGGATTAGCAAATTCCCCATTGGTACGACTGCATCAGGGCTTGAACATTGGATAAGATTGGGCCCATGAAGCACAGCAGGGCCACAGCTGTACCCAGCGTTGGCTTAGAGCATGTGAGAGGTCACCTCGGGGTAAGGGAACATTTGTAGCACCCCAGCCTCCTCAGATCTTTATAGGGCTCCTCAGATCTTTATTTATTTGAAGAATTTATATCGTGCCTTTCACGTGCTGAAGCAAATGCCCAAGGCGACTTACATGGGCAGGCTAGTCAAAACCACCATTTCTCATTGAGGTTTTTACAAATACACAGTATTCTGTGCTTCGTTGAATCCTCAGTCCCAGGTGTGCCTTTGCAGTGTGGTTCTTTTCTCTGGCTGCATTGCCACCGAGCATCAGCAAGCAATCATAAGTCAAGCCTGGACAGGTCCTCAAGGTCATACTCCATTTTTTTTGCAGGTTGGCCTAACACATTCCCATGCTGTCTAATCAGCTCCAAAGGGATTCCATTCTGCCACAACAAGTACTGCAGATTGTTGCAATCTGGCATTTCATCTCCTACCCAAAAACAGGACCAAAGATTCTCCTGCTTAGCTTCAGGCAGTACCAGAAACTCAGCCATCAGTCCAGTAGCCCTGTGTAACATGGCGAGCCCAGGACAGGGGTTAGGATACGTTGGAGGTATCCTGCTCCATTGTCCCTGCCTCCTTGTTCTGAACTGCCACCGTTCCCTGCTGAGAAACCTCGGGAATGCTTTCCAGCACCCTCCCCATGCCCTTCCACCCAACACAAACCTTACCTCCGCCAGCAATTGTTGGACGGGATGCAGCGCTCAAAGGATGCTGCAGGCCTTTCCACTGGCACCACTTACTCTCTGGGAAAAGTGCTTTATGATGCTTTTATGACACCCAGTGCCAGCACTGCCCATCAATAGGATAGGGTTGCCATTCTCTTAGCAACTTGTATTCAGTCATGAAGGATCTCAAGCATTTGCAGTTGAATGGCAGAGAAATGGCCAACAAATATGTCTTCGTGTGCCCAAAACTTATATGAACCTGTGCTTACCACTTCCTCCCCTCTCTGTGATGAAACTATAAAGGCACACAAGCAACCACCACACATGCAACCACCAAGACCAAATTTTTGGTCTGAATTTTCTGAAAGTCTTTAGAGCACAAATATATCCTAAAGTTAGGATGGCACAGTTAGGCCAGCAAAATTTGGCCGGCACAAGGGACACCATAAAGTATGTTTGGGCCACACTTAGAGAGACCAGCACAGAGATGTGTGTCATCCTCCCGGACTCAAAGAGTGGTCCAAATATGCTTTACGGTGGCCTTTGTGCCCGCCAAACTTTGCTGGCCTAACTATGCTGGCCTAACTCTCGGTTAGGATTGCACTCTTAGAAATGCAGTGTAGTTTGTTCAGTTACTCCAATGTCCTGAGATGAGGCTTTCCTGTTTTACCAAGAAGTCTCTCCAGCATTTTTTTCTAAAAAAAAGAAGAAGAAGAAGCCACGTTGTATATAAGACAGTTTGTTTCATGTTATTGATAGGCAAGAAAAAGGAAAAAAAAACACACACACCACAGCGTTACATTGGGGAAACACAGGTCCATGCATCACTAGATATCAGAGAAGGGTGCCTCATGCATCATTGCAGATAGCGAAAGCCCGGAGTCGCATCCTATAGCCTTTACACCAGAGACACGTTGCTTTAGGCATCACTTTTCATTAAGGAAACTTGGCCTCATGCATCATTTTGCAAAAAGTATGCCTGGTATAATAAATCATATCACCTCAGGGAAACACAGGCCTGCTTCACACCAAAGCGAAGGTGCTCGTGCTTTTGCTGATAGCTACGCAAGTGAAACCTTCCACATCATTTCACGCAGGGGGCGGGGGAAAGAGTGAGAGGGCTGATAGAGAAAAAGTTGAACAAAGAGGACGCCCCGTTTTTGTCAGCATTTGGCAATGAATTCTGAGACACCCAGTTTTGGGGAATGAAAAATGTGTGCTTTTTAAGCCATTTGTCCTTTTTTTTTTCCTTCTGGAAGGAGAAGGGAGGAAGGAAAAGTGCTGACATGGCACCTGAGAAGCTATTCTTCCGATAATCATAAACAGCAGGGGTGTCTTTGAACTTTCATCTATCACTGGGGTAATATCACCCATCAGTATGCATTAAGAAAAAGCCTTGCATTTTTTATTAGAGCAATAAGGATACTTTAATTATAAACTACCTTCTAAAGGATACTTATTTTTGCATTTCTCAAATATGAGACAATTTAGTTACTATTTTAGTGTCTATTTCATTTGCACACGCACGCACGCACGCACGCACGCACACACACACACACTGGTGTTCAGGCTTTAGTTTATTACATGCCAGAAGATTTTGATGCAAAAAGGTGTGGAAAAGAGTAGGTTTGTGCAGGGTTTTAGTATATAGCAACACTTGCATCATTCTTTTGCTATTCACAGTGCTCAAACCCTAATTTGTGAGCATTCAACCCACTGTTACCATTCAAGAGAGAGAGTGCAGTGTAATGGTTAGAGTGGCACCTCCAGGTAGGACTGGAAAAGAGCTCTGTCTGGAATGCTCAATATCCATTGCCAGTCACTGTAGACAAGTCTGAGCTAGATGGTCTGACAGCAGGTGTGTAGGCAGCTTCATATGCTGAACTTAAAAACAAACACCTGCACAACCATAATGTATGACATTTATAGCCCAATCCTCACCTGCACTGGAATAGACAAGCCAGCTGGCCCATGCTTTATCCTGTGCAGGTTAGGAGGTGGCTGCCGCTCAATCGGAGTATGGGAATATATACCCCTTTACCCCATGTCACACAGCAGCCAGCCTTACGGGGCTACTCAGATCTGCACTAGTGAAATTGCCCCATGTAATGCTGGACTGGCTAGGAGTGGGGTTAGGATCCAGCTTAATTTGACCAGGCTGGTCCCACCTCCCTCCTGGTCCTCCCACTGGTCTGCCCTCCCCCTGCCTGTCCTCCCACCACTTTCTCCAACCCCCCCACACCAGCCAGTCTCAACAGATGCAAACTCACTGGGTTTCAGCTGGATTCAGCCTCTGTGAGCCAGTGCACATTCATGAGCTGGCTCTGCTGACTCTAAAGGAAGCACAAATGTGCTTTATGACCATGCCATTCCTGGGTCATTGCAAGGGACTTGTGCCCAGGGACGAACAGAGCCCCGAGTGTGCCCATGGCAGGGCGACGAAACCACACCCCCAGAACATCGCCCCACCCCCGTGCGTCGCCCAGCCACACCTCCCTGCGCCCAGAATAGCTCCATTTTGGAGCGGTATGGACGCGAGGGAGGACGGGTGGACCAGACAGCTCACAGGTTACCACGCAGACTCCGTGCAATGGCGCCCCGCTGCTGCCGGCGCCCATGGCTCACGCCACCCTGGGCTATACCCTTCCTCCACCTCTGCTTGTGCCAGCCTATCTTCAACTCTGCATTGTGCTCTTAATCTCCATGTAGACCATGATTGCTTGCTATAGCACTTGTATTATTTATTTATTTAGTCAATTTATATCCCAACCTTCTATGCGAAAGGTACCCAAATTGATTCACAACACAGCTAACAAAGCATGATACATTACTGGAACATGTGTTCTTATGGCATGTCTGGACTGAACCACTTAGGATTGCATTGGCCAAGGGGTGCGTGCTCCCTCATTCTAAAATGCACTCCGACTTAGGAGGGCACAATCCTAACCAACTTTCCAGCACTGGAATAGGGGCAATGCAGCTCTGAGGTGAGGAAACAAATATTCCCTTACCTTGAGGAGGCCTCCATAACTGCCAACCCCCCAACTGCAGGATGCAGCACATGCCCCATTGGCATAGTTGTGTTAATGCTGGGAAGTTGGTTAAGATTGCACCCTGAATGTCAGGAAGACATTCTAGCTTAAGTCCGCTCAAATATACTATACATACTGCTCAAATATTTCTCTGTACAAGGCATTATGGGAGAACATTTAGGGCTAAATCCAGATTAGGATTGCACCCTTTACATGATGCCCTACCTGAAGTCTGACATACTACAGCCCAAACATAGCTTTACCACCTGTGTGAGAACAAAACCTAGATTTTGTCTAATTGCAGGTTTTGTGATGCATTACTCTAGTAGGGAGTTTACCTCTGAATAGGGCTACATGATACAAACTGGGACAGAGTGTCTCTACCTTTAATATAATAATATAATAATATTTGGTATTTATATACCGCCTTTTTTGGTCATCAGATTGCTCCTTTGACTTTAATTCAAGACGGTTTACATAGGCAGGCATTTTCTAAACCGCAAGGGTTTTTACAAATCACAAAGTTCTAATCTTTCAAGAACAACTACATACAGATGACACTGTTACCGTCCAGTCCTTCTTTCTCGCTGCATGATTGCCTTCCACCTGCTGATAATCTGCTTCTTTGCTTTCACCAAAGAGCAGCTGGCCATCTAGCACAACTCCCCCTCTCACAGGCAGCTGTTGTATTGAAGAGCAAATTTTGGCAGGTGCAGCTTTTACACTTTCCATGATGAGCTGCACCTGCCCAAATTCCCGCTGCTATACAATGATTAAAGGTATAGGCACAATGTCCTAGTTTGTATCTGGTAACCCTACCTTTGAACATAGACATATCTGGATTATTAACCAAATGAACTACATTCATGTGAGAGCACATGGTCTCAGCAGAACACAAATGTCATTCAGGTATTGAGTGATTCCCACTATGTTTCAGGCCGAACAAATCAGAAGGTTGGTCCATCTTGCTCAGTATTGTCTACATGATGGCGATTCTCAGACAAGGGTCTTTTCCAGCCTTTCCTAAAGATGCCAGGGATTGAAACCCAGACCTTCTACATGCAAAATCTGTACTCTACCACTGAGCTACAACCCCTCTTGACATAGCTGCCCACTTGCCCAATACTGATTGCCACTAATTAGTGGATTAATTTTGCAAACCTTTTTGTGATTAAGGATCAGAAAAATTAATTCTTGGAGCAATTACTTGTGATATTATATTCAGTGCACAATTGTGTGCACTGATGTTCCACCTAAATCAACTGAGCTCAGGAACATATAACTCTGTGCTGGATTGCAGGCTTACTCTGTGAATTCATTTAAGCATCACAGTACAAGAAAGCACTATGCATTGACTTCTGTGAAATTTCAGCCTTGTTCATACAGTATTTTTGTACTAACCAGACACTGTCTCTTGAGAACATCTGTGGTCTTCCTTTATCATTACTGTACGGTTATTTTCATAGCCGCTGGCTATATTCATTAGTTAGAACCACTGGCCACTCTGTAGAATGATTCACGGTTGTAATTTTTTTGCAACAATGACTGGATTTAAAGCAACAAACTATTCAGGAATAGGTAGAAAGAGGACTACAGTGCTTGAGCCACTTTCCTTGAAGCTGACCTAAGGTCTTTTCATTTAACATCTGCATGAAGCCACTCGGGAAGCTGTTCATCAGGTCTAATATCTGATATGAGCTGTCTTCAATATGTTGATGACATCCAGTTATACATCACACAGCTATTCCCTCCTTGATGGGCCCAGCCTTCCCCACTGGAAACAGCTTGGGGGTCCTACTGTACCTAACCTTGCATATAGAGGCCCAGGCGTCAGTCAGCCTTTGCCCAACTTTGATTGATGCACCAGATGCACCTGTTCCTAGCTTCAGGTTTCCAACCTTTGGGCCCAATCCTATCCAACATTCTAGTGCTGATGCAACTGCAATGAAGCCCCAATATAAGGGAACAAATGTTCCCTTACATCAGGGCATCTCTAAACTATGGCCCAGGGGCCACATCCAGCCCGCCAGAAGATTTTATCCGGCCCCCAGCAAATTAAAATATTTTTTCCGTTTCCGTTTCGTATACCTTTATTGGCATTAATACAAGTTAAAAACACAGAATAAATCATAAAGCAGCATCAACGAAATTCCAATCACCCCTTGACCTGGTTCGAGTTTCTTACTCGAGTTGGATTACTTTTCTTGATAACATTCATCAGGAATTCCGCAACTAAATCGGTAATAGTCTCGGAACAGTCCTCAAGGAGGTGGCCCAAGCAGGCTTCAGGGGGACCAGAGAAGATGGATAGTACCGGACCTAAAAAGATTTCATGAACCTTTCTGCGGGCGGGGCAGTGGCACAAGATATGAAGAACTGTGTCGGGTTCCTGAAGGCAGAATTTGCAAATTCTGCTTTCGAAAGGAATATTTTGGAACCTCCCCGAGAGGACCGCAGAGGGAAAAATGTTGAATCTGGCGAGCATAAAGGCTCGCCTCTTCAAGGGATTTACTAGTTTACAAAAGTAATTGGAATTATGATCCAAAAAAGGAGAGAGGTCAAAATAAGGCGGCGAGCAAGTGGGATTAATGTTCAAAGAAAGTGAATGCAATTCCTCTTCCCATAGTCTATTCTTTATAATAGAGTGAGCTTGGTTAAGGCCTAAATCAGTAAGGGATTCCAGAGTAAGATTTAAGTTTTGAAGCTTATTATATCTTCAAAAAGTTTAAACCAATTGGAGACGTAGGAATCTTTTAGGGGATCACTAAGTAGGGCATCGGGGTGAATGTTAAGATGAAGGCGCAACCAGAATTTGAAAGCCAAGGACCATGCTACAGTTGAAGGAAGGTGTATACCCAATTCAAGTACCAACCTGATTGAGTTGGGAACTCCCAAAATGCGTCTTAGGAAAGAAGCCACAACCTGGTTCAGCTCTTCGCCAGCAGCTTCGATCCATATTGGGGCCCCATACAATAGATGGTTCAGTGTCTTGGCTTGGAAAATCTGTAGGGCTGCAGGGATGTATTGATTACCATGGTTGAAATGAAAACGGGCAATTGCATTAAAATGAAGTGCAGTTGATGATGTTACTAATTTCCTATAGAGGGACCAGCTAAGTCGATGGTGAAAGGTGATCCCTAGGTACTTAAAAGACCTAACCTGTTCGAAATAATTGGAGCCAATTTTCCAAGGGACTGGTTTCCAAGACTTTTTTCCCACCACGCAGTCAGACAGTTAACATGTGCAGTTCTGTCTACTGCACTCCTTTCCATACACCTAGGGTGATGTCAACCTGGCTAACCCTCATTTTCAGTGACTTGCCTACTGGTGCAGTACCTCTCCAGCCACTTCTGTGACCATCAGGGTTTGGTCAGATGAGCAGTGCCATGTAGTTACCATGGAAGTGCAGCCAAGTACCTGCCATGCAGTGAATTACACACTACCACCAGTTGAGTTCTAGCACAGCCCTGCAGCTGTGCTCCTTCCGGGAATACTGCTGTTTCCAGAAGGAGCATTTAAAGAGCAGCTAGTTAGGAGCTGTAATTCTTGACATCCTGTTATCACTACATTCCCCAGTTGGGGATAGGTTGCCCAAAACTGATGTTGCCTGCCAGGGCACTGCTGAAGAAAGTGTTCATACTTGATCCCATGGACTGAAAGCATGGGGGAGTAACCTTGGAAAGTGCAAACAATTCCTCTCAGTTACTTGTGTCAGTTGTTGCCTAATATGAAATCAATTTTTCATCCTGGCTCAAAAATAGAAGACCATCCACATGGGCCGACTGTCTGTGTGGCTGAAACCAGTTTCATGCATCAGTTGGGTTTAATTTGTGGTCTAGAGTGGAACTCACCACTTTTAGAAACAAACTGTTGTCCAGAAGGAGAGAAAAGAAGGCCTCAAAGAAGGAAACAATGCTGGAGTGCAATCCTAACCTGGAGGTAGGCTGGCACAAGGGACACTGTAAAGTATGTTTGGACCCTCTCGGAGTCAGAGAGGCCAGTACACGGACATGCACCATTCTCCCTGACTCCGAGAGTGGTCCAAACTCCGAGAGTGGTCAAACTTTGCTGGCCTAACTGTGCTGGACTAATTTCTGGTTAGTATTACTCCCTTAATGTTTAAATCTGCCTCAAAAATCTAGCAAAAATTAAATTCCTCCTTAGGGATAGCAAGTACCAGCAGGTGTAGGCATCTGTTTACAAGCAAAACAAATTCTTCGTATGCTAAATTAATGGTAGAATCAAAAGGATGCCCTCAATTTCACCCTCAGGGCCCATTTTACAGAAACAGCAGCAGGCAAACCACTCTTAGATCACTTGCACAGGCCTCCAGGGGTGTGAGATGTCAACCCAGATCCTCCTTTTGCAACTGTAGATTATCCTGCCCTGGTTCCAGTTCTTTCAGCATCTTTTTATATCAGGATTAACAAAATAGTGTAGTCAAGTCAAACAGCAGAAGAGTTTTGTTTCCTTATATGTTAATAGGAGAAATGCTTATATGTCTATTTAAACGTTTAAATGTCTAGGATAGAAGGAGCTCATGATATTTTTTTTAAGCTGAAAGGTGGAATTTGCACTTCAAAATAGATAAATGAAAACATGTTGCTAATTTTCAGGGAATATGAACACTATCTATGGCAGGGAAGTCATTTGTCATGAATCCTTTCACATGAATAAACACTTATTTTAAACAGCTTATTGACTAGTTTTGGTGAGCTAGAAAGTTATTCTGGATTGTACAGATGTTCCTTATTCTCCACGATGAACCCAGTGTATTAATTAGATTATGTATTATCTAATAAATATCTTATAAACTTGGGTTACCAGATACACTGGGTCAGAGTGCCTAAACTTTTAACCATTGTGTAGAAGAAGCAGGAGCGGCTTTTGAAACCCTTCCATGATGAGCTGCAACTGCTCAAATTCCCTCTTCTATACAGTGCTTAAAGGTATAGGCACCCTATCCCAGTTTGTATCTGGTAACCCTACTTATAAATGTATTATCTTATAAATGTATTAATTAGATGAATTAATTCTCTCTCTCTCTCTCTCTCTCTCTCTCTCTCTCTCTCTCTCTCTCT
>JAJKFI010000021.1:13554826-13572101 GCA_029204185.1 Lerista edwardsae | reverse complement strand
TAATAATAATAATAATAATAATAATAATAATAATAATAATAATAATAAATGGCCCTCTGTCCCAAAAGGACTCACAATCTAAATAATGCAGAATGCCACCCGCAACAGCCACTAGAAAAGACACTGTGCAGGGGTGAAGAGGGACAATTACTCTACCCCTGCTAAATATAAGAGGAACACCACTTGGAAAAGTGCCTTTTGCCCAGTTAGCAGGCAATATGTAGAAGATAACTAAATACATCAATATACCTGCTTATTCAATAGTCAGAGAGGAAATGTTCGAGGAAATAAACTGTATCAACCATGAAGAAAAGAAAGTTAAACCAGAGCAACCAGCCATACAAAGTATTTGAAAAGTAGACATCAGCCAGTGGCACCCGAGCACACGATTTCCTCATATTAACAGTTATTACTTTCAAACCACAGTAATGGAAAACCACAGTTCTTTATGTAACCATACATATTTATATGTATATACTGTGGGTCATTTATAGTCTACCACAGTGTGTTTTATATCCTTCCTGGTTTCATTAAATCAGAGCTACAGGGGTTAAGCTGATGCTCAGATTTAAAACCTGGTGCCCAGAATATGCACACCAATTGTTTTGATAAATCAAACGTCAAGGCAGATCTCACCCTGAAATATAGTTCGCAACGTCCTCCCCCTTTCAAGAAAGGAATAAGACACAAGCTGCTATTTGAACAGCATGAAACAGAGAACTGCCCTGAACACATGCATCATATTCTAACCTCATGCATCGACATTCAGGAATGTTACAAACAAACTGAATTCTGAGCAGATGAGTGACAATTAGTGCTCCATTGTTGGAGTGTTGCAACGAAAGGCAAGTGCTTAGCATCTAAAGTGAAAAAATCCCTTTTAAAAAGTTACAACTTTGTGCAGTGTCATTTTTCAACAGGGGTGTCACAGGCACTGTCCAATCAGTTCCCTTTGACACTCTTTAATCCCATATAGCACTTGCAGCCTTTGCAATGAATGCGCATTAATTGTGCAAAAAAAAAAAAAAAGCCAACAAATGCACTATGACAGTGGCTCTCAAACAGTTTAGCACCGAGACCCACTTTATAGAATGTCAATCTGTCTGGGACCCACCAGAAGTGATGTCATGGCCGGAAGTGACATCAGGGTCTGCTGCTTTCCTGAGAATACAGCAATAAGTTGTGTTATTTCTCAGTCATTTTCCAATAGCAAAGTGAATCAGAAAGAAAAAAGCCTATTTACAGCCTATTGACACAAGCAAAACAACCTCACAGCCCTCTCCCTTTCCAGCATCCCATCTTCCTATATTTTCAATATGGCTGCTCTAGGTGGTCCGCGACCCACCTGAAATTGGCTTGCAGCCCACTGGCAGGTCCTGACCCACAGTTTGGGAACCACTGCACTATGAGATGTAAATAGAGTCGTACAGAAGGTCAGAGATAAGCCATGAATTCCATAATGAAGTCAGCTTTGGACTAGAAGCTGAAGATAAGATGGGATCAGGAAAATCAAAGAGATCAAGCAGTGACATGAAACAAAATGAACCCAGTCAGCATGACATGAGAAGATGCAAAGAACGCAGCAGAAGGCCAGCCAAATGGAAAATGGCAGTGAAGCCTGTCTTCCATATGGAACAAGGACCCATGAAGCAAATTGATTCTCTTCTCCGAATGCTCGGCCCATTCCTTTTAACAGTCAATTGAAGCAGTGCACATGATTCAAGAGGCAGATGGCTGCAAGTGTGCATGTCGCAAGGCAAGCCTACTTTGAGTAGGTGCAGAAGGGCTGATGTACACCAGAAGGCTCCAAGGACTGTATTTCTCCACAGGAGACGGCTGAGAGGATTTGGGTATATGAAGATGGGAAGTTCAAATCATCAGAAGACAAAAACAAATGCTAAATTATGTGGCGTCACCTTCTGTGCACTCCTTGAGAGGCCAGTCAATACTAATCTTAGAGGATGGGCAAAGTCATATTGCATAAAGCTTAAAATTACATTCAAGAAGCAATTGATCATTTTATCTAGAATGAAGATTTTTTTTTTACGTAACAGAATATGTTTGCTTGTTGATTTTACTTGGATATGTCAATTGATTTTTTTTTAAAAAAAATATTTAATCTCCCCAAAGTTTAATTTAATCATCTTCCTTTACACAGTTTATCTTGTAAATTTCACAAATTGAAAAACTTTTGAATGGCTTTGGAAGGAAAAAGAAAATGGAGGAAAGATGGAAGAAACATATTGGTTTTTAGCTGTTGGTCTTGCGGGTCGCACAGGATATCTTTGTGGTGGCTGCGAACTTGGAAGCAGAATACTTGCATGGTAGCCTGGACAAAGTGCTATCAATGTGCTCTTGGCTGGTGTGATATAGTGGCTAGGAACCAGAGCTGCAAATCAGGACTTCCTTGGTTCAGGCCTTGCCTACGCAATGAACTTAGCAGTGTCCTTAGGCAAGTCAGTCCCGCTCAGCCTTACAGTCCAATCCAAAGGAACTCCCCTTGTGGCAATGCAGAGAATCCAATAGGTTGTCTGCTGTAACCCTCATGGGAGTTTTGATCCTTGGAAGCCACCTCAGGACAAGCCCCTGCTAGCCTGGTGGGCAGGGACGAATGGAGCCCCAAATGCGCCCATGGCAGGGTGATGGAACCGCGCCCCCAGCACGTCGCCCCACCCCTATGCGTCACCCAGCCATGCCTCCCTGTGCCTGGAATAGCTCCATTTTGGAGCGAAACGGACACCAGGGAGGGCGGGTGGGCCAAACAACATGGGTTAGCTCGCGGGTTAGTCCGCGCAATGGCGCCCTGCCACCCTGCTGCTGCCGGTGCCCATGGCTTGCGCCACCCCGGGCTATACCCTCCCTCCGCCTCTGCTGGTGGGTCTACTCAGACCTGCAGCAGCAATATTGCAGGCTCAAGTCTTCATGGACTTGTGAAGAAACCTCAAGCCCAGGATGTGGGCTTGGATTCAGGAAATGCTGCTACTGCTGAACCCTTCCCAGTCTTGATATGCCCATCTCCATATTCCCATTGCCACCTACTACACCTCTGTCCTGTTCCCCCACCCCCTGCTTCCCTCCAACCTCCTGGTGCAGCTGCATATTATGACGGAGAAAGGGATAGGACTGGGCTGTCCATGTGAGGCTTTTCCTTTTGACTCTCACAGTGCAATCAGTGATGTCATGCAGGGGGTACGCGGGGGTACGCGAGTACCGGTTTCTAGGATTACAGCTGGCCCCGCCCATTTGCCCGCCTACTCGTCGACTCCGCCCTCTGTAACGTTTGAATTTCCTGCATGTTTGAGTTGCCTGCATGTTCTCAGAGCCAGGCAGGCAGGCAGGCAGCGAGCACAGCCTTTCCTTTCCTTGCCACTGAAAAATGAGTTGCTCTGGGCTTTTAACATGATGCCAGGCCTCCTTAACATGTTCTGGGGGTGCTGTGGAATACTGTTGCAACTGTTGGGTCAGTTTAAAATCATCTGAGGCCTCAAAAAGGGCTTTTTTCATGTCACTTCCTGCCACGACATCACTTCTGGCTTATGACGTCACTTCCGGTGGGCGGGTCCCGACATGTGCCAATCAAAAGTGAGTACCTGTTCTTAAATCATTTAGATGACACCACTGAGTGCAATCCTACGCATGCCTCTTCAGAAGTCCCAGTGAGTTCAATGGAGCTTATTTCCAGGTGTGGATAGGATTGCAACCTCAGAAACTTGGGGTTCAGAGGCATACCTGGAAGGGGATCACAATGCTAAGTTTTGCAGGCTACTGAACTCTGGTGTAAAGTGAATTACGTCAGATAAAGTACATGCAGTGCTTTGCAGACACAAGAAATACTATACAAATGCTAAGCACTGTTATTGTGGAATAGCAATAGACAAATATGCATGTTCCTCTTGTGACCTTATAATGTCATAGTAATACATGATTGAGAACGCAATCCTAACCTGGAGTTAGGCCGGCCCAGTTAGGCCAGCAAAGTTTGGCTGGCACAAGGGCCACAGTAAAGTGTGCTTGGATGACTCTTGGACAGTAGTGTCATTCACAAACGAGCTGCCGGAACGTGAGGCGGGACTTACCGCTTGATTGACAGGCAGTCTGTGACGCGTCGCTGCCTGCCCGCCCGCCGCGGGGGCTCCTTCCGGGTGGCATGCCCCTCCGCGGCTCGCCTAGGCACCCAGCGCGCTCCCCAGGCAAGCGGGCACCCCCTCCGAAGCCAGGGGTGCCCGCGCAGCGATCGGGCAGGCAGCAACGCGTCACGAACGGGCAGCCAATCAGGCGGTAAGTCCCGCCTCGCGTTCCGGCAGCTTGTTTGTGAATGACACTACTGCTCTTGGACCACTCACATGTCTGTGTGCTGGCCTCCCTGACTCCGAGAGCGGTCCAAATACGCTTTATGGTGGCCCTTGTGCCGGCCAAACTTTGCTGGCCTAACTGTGCCATTGTTGTAAAAGAAACAACTTCTAATACTGAAAGTGGTGTCTGGTTCCTTCCTGAGGTAGCTGCTGCTGACAAGGGTGTATGTCAAAGACTGCCTGTATACAACCTACAGTTGTTCTGTTTCAGCCTGCCACAAAGGAAAAGATATTTTTCTTCAGAAATCTGGATAATGGGCAGAGCTTATAATAGAACAAAGGCATAGAATGACAATGCTTACAGCAATAAAGGAGTTTGAAAGATCTGCTTTTCCCTCAGAATGTCAGCCAATCACTGATATGCAACTGAGGATAGGTCCTGACCTGAAAATAAGACTGATTGGAAGGATGCTGTGCTTAGAATAGAAGGCTCCCATTGTTCATGCCTTGTCCTTGAATCGTCAAGAGACCCAGACTGGCATTAGAGTTAATTATATGTAGACTCTATAAAAGTACTGACATTTAAAATGAGGCAGCAAACCTGCCAGAGAATGCCCTGTCCCTTTCTTAGGGACAGAGAGATTTCAGTATATTTGCTAGCATTCTGCATATAAGTGATTCCTCATCCATCCTTCTTTCTGACTAGTGCTTAATATTCTCTGTCTGTAGCTCTGTTCAGACACCAGGGCTTGTCCTCTGCTCCTGACCATATGCTCACTGAGATGCACATCAGTGCACAGACATCAGTGGACCTACCTGGGTTGCCAAGGGAACTGTTTGGGGGATCCTTTAATAAATATTTCTCCTGTAAAGAACACAGGATGGCCATCCTACCCTTCCCAAGTTGGACAGTAGTGAAGGCAAACTTGAAACAGCTCCTATTGATAGAGGAGTCTTAGAGCCCAATTCTATAGCCCATAACGCCAGCAGTACAGGTGTACCCCCAGCTAAAAGTATCGCAAACATTCCCAGCACCCAGATAGGAGGAAGCGTTGAGGCTGGCTCAGCACTGGTGAGCACCTGGCACTGAACAGACGGGCCGCCAGTGCTCCAGTAGCGCCAGTGACCTGTAAGTATATTTGGGATGGGGGGAGAGGTGGGGAAGGGGCTGAACTGGGCAGGGGAGGGGAGGATTTGGCCCATGCAGGATGTGGGACATGGGGCTATTCTCTATTGGCAAAATAACTGGTGGAGATTCAAGGAGTCCCATTACTGGAACCAGGGCTTTCCTCTTCCTCTGAGGAGACTTGGCAGCTTCTCCTACGGGGCAGTTTAGGATTGGGCTTAAACTGGTAGCAAGTTAATGCTGTGGAGAATAAGCAATTCTCCACCCTCCTTTAAAGAAATAGAATTGGGTGGGGGAGAAAGAGAGAGAGAGAGAGAGCCTCCAATTAAAAAGATTAAGGATTAATTGTAAAGGAACAGACATCAAAAATAATTAACACCAAATAATTTCCCTTTCACAAATGGTTCAATAAAAATGCAATACAAAACATCAATCAACACTAATAAAAGTGTGTGGGCCTGGCTTGCGATGAATGTTTGCAGGATGCACTTGTGCACTAAGAGTAAGAAAAGGGATATTGCTCAGGCAAAGGAGCCTCATTCTTTTGATCTTGGGCCCGAAGCTTGAGACTAGGAAGGAGGGAAGGGACAAAGGGAGGGCCAGTTGGGAGTGAAGAGGACGCATGTATAGCGACCTTCCTGAAGACGGATTGCCACACCTTGGTCCTAGGTTCCATGCAGCGTCTTGGAGACCTAACAATGAGGCAAGGACACAGGGGATCTTGGACTCATATTTGGATCATGAAATCCCTTGAGCAGACTCACAATATTTATAGGAGTCAGAGGGGATGCTTACATGCTGGCTGAGACATTGCCAGTAGAAGGACCCTAGCCAAATTATCTAATGCGCTCCTGGGATGATGTTTGGTTGATCAGATACTTAGGGATGTGGTCCTTTGGCAGAGAATGGTCGCACATCGCTGCGACTTACGCCAGCCTCCCAGGCATGCAGGAACAGGGCTTTATTGGGACTGTCAGCCATGGGATGAGGCAAGAGCATTTCAAGCTCATCATGCCCTTTGTCAGTGGGGCTCTGGCTGGTGATCTGCTTGTCTTATCTGCTTATCTACTCACTTTTCCTGACCCTCAGAGTGATCCTGCAACATGTCTACATAATTTTAGCCATTCATCCACAGCCTGCACTTAATCATAAACAGTTGCTATAGAGCAGAAGAAGCAAAAGAGGAAATTCTTAGAAGGGAAAAGGGGGCGCTTCATGGTGTGACATGGAGTGCTCATGCACTTTGCCATCGCTGCCTGGAATGGCTTTGACGGCAAGTGGGAGGGGCCATTTCCACAGTGCCTGCAGTACTTACTGTGCCACCCTTCAATAGAAATTCCACTAGTGGGGATGCTGCTGTGTACAGTGGCGTTTCTACAGGGAGGGCAAAGCTCTAAGTTTTGCAAGAAGCCTTACCTTGCAGTGGAAATCACTCCTCTCCTGCACCGTTTTAGCCAATCCTCACAGGGAACAGCAACATCTTGGCGTCGCTTACTGGCTACAGCAGCAAGGGAGAGGAGGGATTTACATGACGGGGTAAGGCTTCTTGCAACACTTAGAGCTTTGCCTTCCCTGTAGAAACGCCTCTGGCTGTGTATGCCATGTTACCTTTGAGAGCAGGGCCATGTGCTACCACCTGAAGTGGCCCACATCACTCTGCTTCATGATATGGTTGGCCCTGCCATTTTATCCAATACAACTGTGACCTATGAAATGTATATTACCTTTGAAATATTATATCTTTGGCCAGTTGCGCAATTGTGAACGAATGAGAAACATAATTCAAAGTCAACATAAAACAAACGGGTTGATTTGTAAGTCTCTGCATATCCACACCAACCCACCCTGCCATTCACATTTTAAGACGTGTTCCTCCACTGGAACTAATGAAGGATATAAGAGAGGATTAATACAACAATGAATCTGGCCTTTCGTGTACGTTCCTTTCAGCTACTTTAAATTGTAAATTACAACTGCTTCCATGCTACAGTAATAATTGATTAATGTTCTTGGGCAATTGTTGCCCACTAAGCAGTCTTGTCACACTTATGAAAGGAAAATTTATCTTTTTCATGATAAGTAGATTAATGAGTACGGGCTCTGATGGCTTTACTACTTGAAAGAGCCAGCTCATTTTGACACTTTCAAAATGCAATGCAGCAAATCCTCACTAGGGAACACTGAGTCTGATTCTGAAAGTGGCTGATACTGCCCAGAGCAATCAGTGGCTAGTCATGATGAGTGCTTGGTACTCCAGTATAAGAGCCAGTGTACCTTTGAATACAGTTGCAGGGCAACAATGGTGGGAGAGGGGCATGCCTTCATCCAGTAGCATCCCTACAAGGGGGACGATGTACTAGGTTGCATGGTAAGGCTCCTTGCGAAACGTAGCACTCCATCCCCCCCCTGTAGGGACACTACTACCTTCATCTCTTGCTTGTGGGCTACCCAGGGCAATTGCTAAGCATGACCCAGTGACTTAGCAAGCATGAGGGGAGGGTGGTCCGCCCTGGGAATGAGCCATAAGAGGGCACCATGTGTCCCCAACCTCCTCCTCCTTCTCTTTGTGTTTCAGCAACTTTGCCGTCTTGCTACTGACCCCAAGCTCTCATAATGAGAGTCTCCAAAGGAGGAGGAATGGGGTGCAGCAACCACATTGCAAAGCCTCTTCCTCCTCCTTTTCTGGGAGAAACCAGAAGTCACATGATGTCATGTGACACATCATGATGTCATCTCCGCCCTGTTTGTACTGCTCCTAGTGACGCTCCTGGGGTGGCCATTGTGGGGGAAAAGGAGGTTGGATTAGATAGGTCTTCGACCCGTTCCAGTAGAATTGTTCTAATGTTAAATAAAACAGCAAATTGCTGAATTCTTGGAGGCTGAGATACTGCAGACCAGAAAAGCAAGAATGGCAATGTCTAAAGGAGAATGCCACACATAATGGAATTTTGCTGAACAGCTTAACCTTTTGCTGCAAAATCCTAGTGCTTTTCAAGCTTCGGTTCCTCTAGTTCCCTAGTCTCCGTCTCTGCTTCTGTTTGTTTATGTCTATCAAAAATGCTGTCATTTACAATAGGCAGAAAGCTGCTTGTGCCACTGAACAGTTTTCCTGCCCATATGGCGTGAGTTCTGCGACTGTGTGGATTGGCGGGGCTGCCAGTCAGAGCTCCAGATGATTTAAATCAGTTTCTTTTTGGCAATTTGCTAAGCCCACTGTGTAGCATTATGTCTAGGGAAAAGAAGATGAACACACATTTTAATAACTGAAGCAGCATGTGCTTGAATGGGAATGGCAGCAGTTGGGGGACTTACACAGAAATGTTCCTTGCACACCAGGGAGCATAATGTGACTGCTGCAGACGGTGTTTTGTTGGTCCAGAAGGCCACAATTCCAAATGCACTTACATTGAAGTTAGTTCCTATGAAATCAATAGGGCTTATAATTTTTGGGGTTTTTTGGATCTAGTCTTTTCATCTTCTGTCTTCTTTGTGGAAGGAACACATACATTCTCACAGGACATTCAGCGACATGCATGTGATGCTATTGTTACTATATTGTTATGAGGTTTGGGTTGCAAATGATGGTTATCCAGTCTCTTGTTAGGCAATTTCCATAGGGGAGCCATATTCAGTGGCGTTCCCACAGGGGCGCCAAATGCTGAGTTTGTAGGAACCTGAGCTCCTGTGTAACACTGCCCATCCCCCTCGCCTCCAGAGCCATTTGCGGCTTGGAGACCAAAGTGCTCTGTGATGTGTGCTGTTGTTGAAACATGTCATAGAGGCCAGAAGATACCCAAATGAGTAACAGTAAAAAGAGCAAGAGGAAGCAATTATTCCGAAATCCAGACAAAATCTGAAATCCGGACACATTCCCATCCCAAGCAGTCAGTGGTCAGGGAACAGGGGTAAATTACCCCAAATGGGGTAAAAATGAAATTCCTGGGGGTAATGGACGGCAGCCGGGCATGCATATGAATCTAAGCGATTCCCTGCAAAGGCTTGTTCCTCCGCGTGCCCGCTGTCTGCACCTCCGTCTCTCTCTTTAAACTCGGGTGACAAGCCCTGAAGCGTGTGTGTGTGTGTGGGGGGGTTGACACACGAGCAGAGCTGAGCTACGAATTTTCCAAATTTCTGACACACCAAGCCCAAAAGGTTCGCCATCACTGTTCTATACGCATGCCCGGCTGTGTGTGTTACAGTACTGTAGTGTACAAGGACCTGACGCAGTGCAGTGCGTCAGGCCCTTGTGTATAACACGCTTCCCTGTGTGATGCCCCGGGCCCCGCCTCCAAGTCCGCCCACTTCTTCAGTAGAGTCAACTAGTTGCTGAGCCATTGAGAGAGATAGGACAGAGAGAGGACACCTATCTTTCACTGGTAGTTTTAGTAAGTACCTGTATTAAAAATCAAATCAAGGGGGTAACATCGGTGTATCTAAATATATTTTGGGGTAAAAGGTAAAAACGTTCCCTGACCCCTGGGATAAGGATAGTCAAACCTGTATTACAAATAAAAGGCACCATAAGATTCTGGTCCTCTGTCCCATAAAGGAAGCCAGAAACCTCCTGGAACTTCTCATCACCCAGGGACACGAGACTGTATTTATGCCTCTCAGGGTGCAGAGAGGCATTAGAACTGAAGTAGCACCGACACAACAAACAGAGCTCCCAGTGCGGGCGCTGAGCCGTCCCTGCGCCAGACGAACGCTGCTGGCGCTGGTGCTGTTCTGGGTGGGCGGGATGGCGTTTCTGGGTGGACAAGCCAGTGGGTGGGCCGGCTTGGGGGCAGGGGTGGGTTTGGGATGCGCAGCCTCCTCGGACCTGCGCCCGTGAAATTGCAGGCGCAGCTCCAAGGAACACACAGGGGAGGCTGGAGCAAGGGCACGGACATGCTTTTGTGCTGGGGAGGCTCCAACGGCCTCCCAAGCTGTGCTGGATACAGCACAGGCCTGCCGGCCAGCCTGCTCCAGCACAGCTTAGGATTGGGCTGCCACAAATTATATACTTGAAGAAAGAAAATAATTAGGAACCCGTTTCAGTAACCTTTCACTCCCTTTCCTGTGAAGTGTTAATATAAACTCCTATAGCGGTGACTCAATTTCTCCCCAGAGGTGGGCAAGTAAAAATAAATCAGACTTCAGGATGGGAAAATTTGTGTAGCTGTATTGATTTTCTCTGATTCACATGTTAAGAACTGGTGCCACCTCAGCATTACTCAGCACATTGGCTGTTCAGCCTCAATTATACAAACTGCAGCTCTTTCAAATGGGGTCACGTCCTCCATCTGTTTATTCCAGTGGCCCAATTCCCTGTGTGGGGCAGCTCCTCAAACAGTAGATATTACTTTGTGTTCCCAGTGGCATTCGGAAAAATTGAAGCTGTCTTCCATGTATGCTTACGTACACATGAGATCTTTGTATAATGAGCATCATACACCTATGATACTTCCAGCCAAAGCTTCATGAATTTTACAAGACACAAACCATTTTTAAGAGCTGCAGCCTTAAAAAAAAACAAACCAAAAACCTCTTAGCCATATCAGCTAGCATGCTATGAATATTGTATTTGCTAGGAGCAAATCTATGCAGTAAGGAATTCAAGAAATGGATGTGGAACAGCCATGATGGCACCTGAATGCAGGTGAGGGATGTATGACTGCCTTCCTTACACCAAATCTCCTGCCTGTGGAAGGCTTGCTGAGAGACATCAGAAGACTTGCTTCTTCCCATAGCTTAACTTGAGTGTTCTCCCTTAGAAGCTTCCCCATTTGCCTTTGATTCTCACTATTCGTCTCACACTTTTCAAACTATAGCCATTGCTGAGAAGAAACAAGTCTGGCCAGTTTCCTTACAGTTTATCTGCTCAAACATCTGGCAACAAGAATTATATTTGAAAATGTAAAAAGGTGCTGGGTAGGATTGCGCCCTTAGTCCTCTAGATGTACGGGCACCCCTCTGCATCTGCGGGGGATACGTTCTAAGCAGTGGTGTCATTCAAATGATTTAGGAACAGGAACTCACTTTTGATTGGCACTTGTCGGGAACCCGGAACCAGCCACGGAGCCCGTTAGGATCCGGAACGCCCATTCTGGTCCGTTCCCCCTGAATGACGTCACTGGTTCTAAGGCTCCCTCCCCCACAGATACAGAAACTGCAGAGACAAGAGAACCTGATTTCTGTGCACTCCTGCTGCCCCTGCCCACACCATGTTCATTAACTTCAGTTAGGTTCTTACCACTGGTGCCAGATGTTAACTGCTTCCTGTTAACATTCTATTAGGGCCAAACCCTGTCCAGTTTTCCAGCCCTGATGTAGCCGTCCCAATGAGGTGTGTGCCGCATTCTGTGGTATAGGGATAGTCAGGGAGGCCTCTTCAAGGTAACGAGACATTTGTTCGCTCCTTGGGCTGCATTGCAGCTGCATCAGCACCAGAAACGTGGATAGGATTGGGCCGTTCATCTCTTCAAATGCTCAGGCTGCCTGCCTGCGCATCCTGCTATAAGCTCGTATGTTTACAGCATCTTGTAAAATGAAGGAACATTTTTGTTTGGCCACAGCAATAAGAACCTAAATGAAGTTAGTGGGTGCAGGGAGCATGCGGAGAACCACAGAGATCCAGGTCCATGGATACCAAATCTGCGGATACGGGGAGACACCTGTACAACCTGCAAGGTAGCAGGTCAGGGCCCTGAGTGTCTGACCAGGATCTCAGAGCAAAGAGTGGCTATTGATTCACCAACATGTTGCATTGCAAAATTGGCATAAGCAGGCAGGCCTGACATCAATGCTTGGTGTCACAGTCCATACAGACTATGAGTGTTAGGAACTAGAAAAATGATGACAGGGCAAATCTGACAAATTTTTTTGTTTTGAAAAACAAGGCATTTCATTAAGCAAGCAAGGCATTTCATCTAAATTTCAAATAAACACAGCAGAAATATCAGGAATGTTCCAAACATCAATTATTTGATGCAAACAAGGAACTCAACACTTGCTGTCTCATTGTGCACAAAAATGCATCAATACCCCTAAGATGCATAAGATGCGTAATACCCCGTTGTGGGTTCTCTCATGGACTCAAACTTCACCATTCTGACTGAACGTCTTTCTGCATGCCTGGCACTTATAGGGCTTCTCCCTTGTGTGGGTCCTGTGATGCAATGTAAGGCTGCTGCTGACAGTGAAGCTCTTTCCACACTCCTGGCACTTACAGGGCTTCTCCCCTGTATGGGTTCTGTGACGAAGCTTAAGTTCACCGACTGAAGATCCTTCCACACCGCAGGAACTTAGAGGGTTTCTCCCCTGTGTGGATTCTTTGATGGCATAGAAGACTGCTGTGGTTACTGAGGGTGCAATCCTAAATTGTGCTGAAACAGCGAGGCCGGCAGGCCTGCGCTGTGTCCAGCACAGCTTTGGAGCACTCAGGAACCTCCATGAGGCAGGGGCAAGCCTCCCCTATGGACTCCTCAATCAGCCTCTGCTGTGTTGCAGGCGCAGAGCTGAGGACATCACATGGCCCCAGGGATGGAGGCTTGGACGAGGCCTAACGGTTGTATCCAGCGGCGTCATGCAGCCAGAACGCTGGGCGAGAGGAACAGGTGAGCGGCAGCTCGCCCGTAGCGTACCGCTCCGTTTCGCCGTCTTCCCCGCCCCCTTTTTATTTCAAAAAGCTTTTAACTGTTGACAGGCTGGCTGACTGGTGTGTTATATTTTATAT
This sequence comes from Lerista edwardsae, assembly GCA_029204185.1. Lineage (NCBI taxonomy): Eukaryota > Metazoa > Chordata > Lepidosauria > Squamata > Scincidae > Lerista > Lerista edwardsae. Next base: position 13,558,969 of record JAJKFI010000021.1, on the reverse strand, counting down.
CTTATGATCCACAGGGCTTGTTTTTAAATTCTATTGTTTTGTTTTAATTTTATTTTTACTATATTGTTTTAATATTGTTTTAATATTGTTTTTTAATGTTAAATTTTATATTTCCTTGTAATGCTGCCTTGGGTGCCTTCGGGCATAAAGGCGGGATAAAAATCTAACAAATAAATAAATAAATAAATAAATAAATAATAATAATAATATTTTATACCACCTTTCTTCAGATTTCACTGGTGGTTTACATTGGCAGGCTGTTCATAAACCCCATTTTTTTCAATTGGGTTTTTACAACTATTGTTCTATGTACAATTCATAGAACCCTCAATTTCTTCAGACGTTTCCTTTCAATGTGTGGTCATCATCCTGACTGCAGTCTTACACCTTCAGAGCCTTCACAGTCCACCACCCATCACCCCTTGGCCTGCTCTCAAGATTTTATCTGTCTTTTGTCAGCTGACTCCTCCACACTCCTCACATTTCTCCATGAGCTCTGATAGCGACTTCCGGTCTCCCATCTAAGGCTAATCCAAAGCTGATCCTGCATAGCATCTTTAGGCAGGGCAACAGCTCAACCTCCAGACCACACTTCCTACATTCAGCAAGCACCAAAGCTGATGCCCAATGTCTTTTGTTTTAAAGAACAGCTTGTTCATGGAATCTTTCTAAAATGGATATTTTACAGAAAACCTTCGTACTCTCTATGCCTCATTAATGTAGTAAATATCACCTTGATCATTCAAGAGAAAGCCAGAGGGGAGCAGAATATATTATATCAGTAAATATGAAAATCAATCACACTAGCTGTATATAGTTACTGTTAAGGCTGAAGTCAAATATATTTTCTTTCACATGATTGTGGTAGCTATGAAGGCACTCACTTCTGGGAATATACGAAGCAGTAAGTATTGCATTCCTCTCTAAACTGAGAGCAAAGTCCAAAGTCCAGATGAAATGCTTGCGGGACTTCCTCTTTGCTGCTGCTGCTGCTGTTACTGCTCACTCTGCCAAAGACCTTCAACAACTCATGAATTGTTTTAGCAAGGCCTGCCAAGATTTTGGACTAACAATCAGCCTGAAGAAAACACAAGTCATGGGTCAGGATGTGGACTCACCTCCCTGTATTACAATCTCTGCACAAGAACTGGAAATTGTCCTTGACTTTGTGTACCTTGGCTCAACGATCTCCGACACTCTTTCTCTAGCTACTGAGCTGAATAAACGCATTGGTAAAGCAGCTACTACATTTTCCAGACTTACAAAGAGAGTATGGCTTAATAAGAAGCTGACAGAACATACCAAGATCCAGGTCTACAGAGCCTGTGTCTTGAGAACACTCTTGTACTGCAGCAAGTCTTGGATCCTTTGCACATGGCAGGAGAAGAAGTTGAACACGTTTCATATGCGCTGTCTCCGATGCATTCTTGGTATCACCCGGCATGACAAAGTTCCAAATAATGTAGTCCTGGAATGAGCTGGAATTTTTAGCATGTATAAACTACTGAAACAGTGACATCTCTGCAGGCTTGGGCATGTTGTGAGAATGGCTGATGGTCGGATTCCAAAAGACCTCCTGTATGGAGAACTATTGCAAGGAAAGCGCCCTAGAGGAGACCTCAGCTGCGATACAAGGATATCTGCAAGAGGGATCTGAAGGCCTTAGGAACGGACCTCAGCAGATGGGAAACCTTGACTTCTGAGAGTTCAGCTTGGAGCCAGGCAGTGCAGCATGGCCTCACCCAATTTGAAGAGACACTTGCTCAACAGGCTGAGGCAAAGAGGCGGCCCTGAAACCAATGAAATAAGGGAACTGGACGGGGGACAGACTGTATTTGTCCTCAGTATGGAAGGGATTGTCACTCTTGAATTGGCCTTTTTAGCCATACCAGACCCTGTTCCAGGACCTCTATTCAGAGCACGTTACCATAGTCTTTCGAGGCTGAAGGATGCCAGTACAGTAAGTAGTGCATTAATTCTGAGTGTAAATATTGCATGAAACTTTTAATGTACTTTTCAAATCAACATATGCCTGCTCAAGACAGATGCACCAGCCTGGATTTCTAGCAGCAATTTGGAGCGCTTGTGCAGGATTTGGAACATTTGTATAAATGGACCGATCTACCATGCACTTGCCATAGTAGGTATTAGAGTAAACACACATCTTAGTGCATCAAAAAGAATACTATGGATCAGTTGAAAGAGGATGTGGAAGGATGGAAAAGCTACATTGTGCAAGACTCACTTTTATTATGTACTGTATGTTTATGGTTCTAATGATTAAAAGCTGCCTTGACCTTTTTTTTGAGGATGATAGACATCCTCAAAATAAACAAACTCTTTTTGTTGTTGTTCCAATTACCACAACTTGGAGCCTCATTCCAGGACTGGATAAAAATAATGAGTAAACTGGCAAATTTGGAGTATTCTTTGGGATTACATATTTTCCCAAATTATTCTTTACAAATCTCTCCCAACATTCTTCCATGTATGTTTGAGCAAGAGGAATGTGCAGTCTCTGTTTTTTGGTGTAACCAGGAGTGATGTAATGCCTCCAAAAAACATGAATTACAAACAGAAGGGATAGAGTCGATAGAGCGATGTTCTTTTCCCTCTCTCACAACACCAGAACCAGGGGACATCCGCTAAAACTGAGGGTTGGGAGAGTTAAAAGGAAATACTTTTTTACCCAGCAGGTAATTAATCTGTGGAACTCTCTGCCACAGGAGATGGTGATGCATCTGGCCTAGATGCCTTTAAAAAGGATTGGACAGATATCTGGAAGAAAAGTCCATTGTGGGCTATAGGCAATGATGAGTTATGCAACCTCCTTACATCAGTAGTAGGCTACTTCAGAGTGCCAGGTGCAGGGGAGTGGCAACAGGATGCAAGCATCTTGTTGTCTCATGCCTCCCTGGGGCACCTGGTGGGCCGCTGTGAGATACAGGAAGCTGGACTAGATGGGCCTTTGTCCTGATCCAGCAGGGCTCTTCTTATGCACAGGTCATAAGCACCATTGCTGCAGATGCCATTGGTGTTACATTTAAAAAAGGCTTCATACTGTATACACATACATATAATAATCAAAGTCTACACTAATAAGGGGGTTGGACTAGACAACCTTCAACATACTTTCCAACTCTAACATTCCATTGTTCTAATGGTGCAATCCTATCCCCAGCCAGCTCAGAGCAATGGTGGCATTGACGGAGTGCGTGTTGTATCCTATGGTGTGTGTGTGTGTGTGTGTGCGTGCGTGCACACGCGCGCACGCAATCCTAACCTGGAGTTAGACCGGCACAGTTAGGCCAGCAAAGTTTGGATGGGCCATCTTAAAGTATGTTTGGACCACTCTTGGAGTCAGAGATGCTAGCACACAGACATGTGCCATCCTCCCTGACTCTAAGAGTGGTCCAAACATGCTTGAGAGTGCTATCCTAAACTAGAGTTAGGCTGACATAAACTAAGCCAGCAAAGTTTGGCCTGCACAAGGGCCACCATGAAGCACGTTTGGACTACTCTTGGAGTCAGGGAGGTTAGCTCACGTCTGTGTACTGGCCTCTCTGACTCCAAGAGTGGTCCAAACATACTTTCCGGTGGCGCTTGTGCTGGCCAAAATTTGCTGGCTTATTTATGCCGGTCTAATTCAGTTTAGGGACATAGTGGCACTGCGGGTTAAACCTCTGCTGCTGGCTTTCTGACCGGAAGTTTGGGAGTTTGAGACCACGTGACAGAGTGAGCTCCCATTGCTTCTCCCAGCTCCTGCCAACCTAGCAGTTCAAAAGCATGTAAAAATGCGAGTAGATAAATAGGGACCACTTTGGTGGGAAGGTAACGGCATTCTGTGCGCTATGGCGTATAGTCATGCTGGCTACATGACCATGGAAGCTTGTCCTTGGACAAATGCCAGCTCTACAGGCTTAGAAACAGAGATGAGCACCGCCCCCTACAGTCAGTCACAACTAGACCATTTGGTCATGGGGAAACCTTTACCTTTAACTCAATTTAGGATTGCACTCTTAAGGTGGCCCTTGTGCCAACCAAACTTGGCTGGCCTAACTGTGCCAGGGTAACTCCAGGTTAGGATTGCACCCTCTCTCTCTCTCTCTCTCTCTCTCTCTCTCTCTCTCTCTCTCTCTCTCT
>JAJKFI010000021.1:13539122-13554816 GCA_029204185.1 Lerista edwardsae | reverse complement strand
TCTCTCTCTCTCTCTCTCTCTCTCTCTCTCTCTCTCTCTCTCTCTCTGTGTGTGTGTGTGTGTGTGTGTGTGTGTGTGTGTGAGAGAGAGAGAGAGAGAGAGAGAGAGAGAGATCCTGGAAGATGTAAAATTTGTTTTACATGCCTATCTGTAGGTCAATTGACCTCCAATGGGAGTTCTTTTGCAGGTATAAGTCTGAGGAGGGCTAGGAATGGGGTGAATAGGATCTCAAAGTGCACATAATAAAAGTAATACTAATAATTGGAAACAGAAGAAGGGATTAACTAGTTCATTTTAGCCAAGTAAAACTGTAGGAAAAATTGTATGCAGTAACATTTCAATCCACTTTCATCACTGTATTACAGACCTTAGAAACAATGGGCATTGGCTGCTTCATTGAAAACTAGCCAAATGTGTTTTACTCATGCGCATGTGCATTGTCATAAATGCATTCAAAGTTAATGGACTTTGGGCATGAATGGGCATCCCTTCCCAACCATTAGTCCATTAAATTGAGGGTTCCCTCTGTTTATATCCCCTGTCACTGCTTCAAATCTTCACATCAAAAACAAGTGATGTCTACTCTGGTTAGGAGCTTGATAGATGCAACAGCTCCACAATTCTTGTGTGCGCAGAGCATAAAAGTGGGAGAAGTGAAAAGACCTGTACAACCCTAATTAGAGAAAGAAAGCGACTTATTGATTATTTTATTTTTCAGTAACATGCCAAATAGCAACGACCTTCTTATATTGCTGTGTTGAGTAGTATCCTTTGCTTGGGGGCTTGCAGCTCTCATGGTTGCGGGCTGCTGTTCTCAGCATTTTTTACATTCAAGCTTTAGGAGCTGCCATTGCTAACACAATAATGCAGAAAACTAACGGTCCATTCTCCTTTCCTATATTCATACCTCCCACTGTTCAAGCTGTAATAATGAACATCTGCAAACAGTGAAGCCGGTGAAGTCATTGTCTGTGCCGGGTGATGCAGAAGGATGCTGTTTTGCATAGAGAGCCTGTTCTTTTGTCACCTCTTCCTATATCATTTCAGTGTGTGGTGAAGAGCGTTTTGGGGAGCATCTGTTACAGGCGGGATCTTATCATGTGTCCTCACATTGTGCTCTCCTGTTACAGGAGGGGCTGGAAGACCGGAGGCGTTTAGGACCCAGGGGGATGAGAAGAGCTCCGCACGCATCCTCCCAAAAATGCATAGCCCCGTGGAGCCAAGCTCACTCATTCACAGTTCTGTAAAGAGATCTCAGGCTGAGGCGTACAGAGAGAAGAAACCTTTCTTTCCACCCACCCACCTTAGCGGCAAGGATTACTGCAGAGAACCGAGCCCAAAGGCAGGCTGGATGGCGCTCTAAAGGTATTTGGGATTATTTTTTCTGTGCTTGCAGTCGGTTCGCTTTCCCCAACCCCTCTCTCTTTTTGTTGCAATGCCATGGCTGCGGCGTTTCAGCACTACCCTGCGCGGACAGCTCTTGTCTGCAATCCATCTGCACTTGAGGTCCCTTCCTCCTTGCAGCTCTTCCTCCCGACTTTCATCTATACTACCTCTCTCTGCCTTTTTGTTTTCCCTTATTTGCTTAAACGCACCATCTTGCAGTTCCCAGGGGGCACCTAAAAAAAGAGAAGAAACAGAAATAAAGATGCGTTCAAGCCTGGGAGAGCACTCAAGTTGATCAGGGAAGTTCAAGTGAAGGTTATCATTTCGAAAACAGGCTGGGACGCTTGGGATGGGGTGGGGTAACATAGAGTCCCCCTGGCTGAAAAATGTGCAGAGAGAAATGTGCAGTTGCTGCTGCTAAGCAAATTGATGGCTGCTTCTTTCAGGCATATTAAACCTGAAATGAGGGTGTTCTGGTAAAAACAAGCAGGGTCGATTGAATTTTCTGCTTTCTCAATCGGAAATTATCACTATTAATATGGGGTAGGGAGGTGGCAGCATGAGTCACTTCCCGCCCAGCCTTCCCTTTTTATTTTACTGTAGAAAGTAAATAACTGAAACATCCTGAAAGCTCTCTCTCTCTCTCTCTCTCTCTCTCTCTCTCTCTCTCTCTCTCTCTCTCTGTGTGTGTGTGTGTGTGTGTGTGTGTGTGTGATGCTAAACTAGCAAAGATTTACACACACACACACACACACACACACACACACACACACACACACACACACACACACCAGTCCAAATGCTTCTGTTACACTACTGTCATTTTGCAATTCATTTCCAGGGCTGAAAGCTTCTCTGATGGTCAAGTGCCAATGCTTGAATATCTGATTGGAGAAAAACAGACTCCATAATATTAAAGTTAAAGAACAGATGGCTGGTGATTGGTTTATATTGGGAGAAAAGATAAGCTCAGAGAGAGAGAGAGAGAGAGAGAGAGAGAGAGAGAGAGAGAGAGAGAGCTTTCAGGGTATAATCAGATAACACAGATTTTCCTGGTACAGAACATCAAAACTTAGTGCAGTGCCAACAAGTAAAATGACGTTATATAACAGCATGACATCATGCACAGAATAGCAAAGGTTTGGGCTTTCACTTTCAAATGATGGCACTTTATCCTTTTAAAATCCTTTTATTGATTTGTGAAATTCCGACAGATAGATTATTACACTTTGACTTATTTTTCATAATTAGACATTTTGGCAGCACTATAGTCTTAAATTTTTTGTTGACTCATTCCTGTTCTGAAATCACAGATGTTTTCAAAGAAGAGAAGAACGTTCTCTTAATCTTAAACAGGCATTATGGTTGTTGCGTGTGAACATAGCAGGTTCCTTTCATTTTTCACAGGGCCTTTGCTCTGCCACCTTTTCTCATCTAGAGTAGCAACAGCTCATCTACTGTATGTATAGTAGTATTAGTACTGAGTTCCATAATTAGAAATGGAAAAATTGGGCCTGCAGAACAACATTTCACATAATGATGCACATTTACAGTCTGATTTCATGTGTAGTATGTACCCATCGGTTTAATTCAGAATGGTTTGTTGCTGTTGATAGGTAGCTCACCACATTACTCAAATTTGTTAAATCAACCATTGCAACGTCTGTCTTTCTGTGTATGAAGCTATTTTACTATAAACAATATAAGACAGATACAAGACAGAAGAACAAGGAACAAGTGAGAAAATCAGACAAAATTGTGTCACTTGCTGAAAGTACTTGGCAGTTCTTGAGATGTAAGAAATGTGATATTGCAAAGCTTTATTTTCAAAATTTTCAGCTATGCTTTGATAAACATCTTCTTGTACCCATAAAGAATGAAAACAAGGAACTTTGGTTATTAGGCTTTACATTTACCAGTAAAATTAGAAAGATTGCATCTTCTGTTACATTTTCCAGCTGGTCTTGGTAAATGTCATGATTTACTAGTAATGGAAACGTGGGCGAAATTTGACATACCAGCCTGGCTTCCTGCATCTCCAGTATTTAGCATAATGCATAGACACACCCACAGTGCAATCCAAATCCCGAGATGGGCTGGCACAAGTCTCTTGTGCTGGCCCAGGAGTCTCACAAATGCCGCAAAGTGCATTTGCAACTACCCAGGAGAAGCCAGCACATGGACGTACACTGGCTTCCCTGCACTGCTTCCTGGGCTGGCAAAGCTCAGGTAAGGCTGGCCTAGGGAAGCTGGCATGGGGGGGGGGCTGGGGAGTGTGGGGGAGGGGGGAGGGAAAGCGGAACAGAGTAGGGGGACAGAAGGTGCATGAGTCCATGAGTGGACCAGGCCGGAGAGGGTTGTGGGGCTGGCCTCTGGCATTTAGGCCGGATCCAAACCTCTGTCCCCAGCCTGGTCAGCCCTACATGCGCCACTCCAAGAAGCCCTACTGAAGCTGCTGGGGAACTACTCAGGGTAAGGGGAATGTATTCCCCTGACTCCCCAGTTGAGCCACATGCCGCTCCAGTCCTGTGCTGAATATGGCACAGGCCAGTCAGCCTACCTATTCCAGCATGGGGTTAGGACTGGGCCGTTCGTTATGAAGAGTTTTGACATAGAAATACAACTGACTGAGACAGCATGAATTATCGGAATGAATTATCTTCCATTAAATGCACAATTCTAATACTGATAGAACATAAGATCATTTACAGAACATTAGCATGCATATGTTGAGATTTGTGCCAGTTCGGAGGAGTTTTCTGGGAAGATGGTGGAATTTCATACCCCTAAAGGCTTTTTCTGAGATTTTGTTCATTCCAAAGCACTCAGCAAGGTACCCTTTTGCTAAAGGAATAACCTATTTGTGAGATTTCCAGATCTAGATATGTGAAAGAACTTTGGCCTACCAATTCCTGTTCTTTGGAAAGTAATTGGGGAGGATATTTTGCCTGAGGCTGTCTCATGCAGAAACCTGCCCCACAGATGCTTCATACAATCAAAATGAAAATAGTTTAAGAGCCGATGCTTATTTGGAAAACAAGGCATCGTCCATCATATCCTAAGCCCGTCCCGGCAGTGCCACACCGAGGCCACTGCAACAAAGGCCAAATATGAAGCCTCTCCTGTCAAAGCAATGCTGGTGCAGCCCTTCCTAGTAATACCTCCAGCATTCATGGAAACATTGACACAGCCTGTTATCCACAGAGCAGTGCCCTGGTGGCAGCACATCATTGCCATGACATTGGTGCAACATTGGTATGATGTCCATGTGTCATTATTGTGACATTGGTGTGTACCATTGGGGTGAATTTGATGTATCATCCATGTAACATGGATGTGTCATTTGTGTGATGTCCAAGGAGCCAATCACTGCATCCAATACTTACATCCTTACAATACTTACAAGGCGCCAATCAACCCCACAGTGCAATAAGTTTCACCATCACTGGCGGTGATTCTGGGTGGGTGGGGAGGAGGGCAGTACTGGGCAGGGGGAGGGGAGGAGCAGGAGGTGGGATCGACCTTGGCAAGGCAAAGGGAGGGGAGGGCAAATGGAGGATCAGTACATTGTGGCATGGGATTCCCCTGTGTGAGAAACATTCCCCAGTTGGGGTGGTGAGGTGGTTTTTCCAGTTGGAATCTGTTTGCATATAGATACCTCTTGGGGCTGAATACTTGCAGTATGAACTCTGGTAAGGCAGGAGTTAACAAAAGACCTTGCTATACATTTTGTGATATTGTGCTGGCGGAGAACCGAGTTTGTTTCAAAGATTCGCACAGAGCAAGAAAGAGGGCAGGAAACATTTGATTCTCCAAAAATTGTGGGGTTTGAGAGCAGAATCTAGGGGCTGCTTCATAAAAGGTCATTTCACTAGGAGATTGGAGAGTTCAGCTCTGTGCAGGCTGCTAAGAGCTCGCATTGCTTGCATCCACCAGTCTTACATGGTGCTTGAGCCTTGATGAAACATAGAAGCAGGTAAGGCCTGTGCTGCTCACATGCACTTTAAAAGGGGCAACCACAAAATAATATATGACTATGCACTTAGTGTCTAGCGCAGCCAGAGGCAGATCTAAGGGAGGGCAAACTCTAAGTTTTGCAAGAAGCCTTACCTTGCAGTGGGAATCACTCCTCTCCTGCACTGTTTTAGCCAGTCCTCACAGGGAAAAGCAACATCTTGGCGTTGCTTACTGGCTACAGCAGCAAGGGAGAGGAGGGATTTACATGACGGTAAGGCTCCTTGCATAACTTAGAGGTTTGCCCTCCCTGTAGATCCGCCTCTGAGTGCAGCATGTGTGTCCACAGACACTTGGGCACCTGTGCAACATTTTCTCATGTGAAGCAGCTTTCAGGGATTATTCACAACTCTTTTAAGTTCATATGGCTCAAACGAACATAATAAGAAAACTGCTGTGAGCCGCACCAGCTAAGGACCCTGCTCATCAGTACTATACAGGTTTTTTAACAGGATGTTGCCGTGATGCCAGGAGGGGAGTGTGTGGGCAGGAAAGGAAGCCAATTTGTACTGATGCAATATTACAGTATGAACATTAGCTTAATGAATTATATAACGTATGAGTATAACATAAGATGAGCCCTGCTGGATCAGGCCAAAGGCCCATCTGGTCCAGCTTCCTGTATCTCACAGTGGCCCACCAGAAGCCTCTGAAAGCACTGAAAACAGCATGATGCCTGTATCCTGTCTCCACTCCCTTACACCTGGAATCCAGAGATCTGCTATCTCTAAAACTGGAAGTTGCATACATATAGTCATCATGCCTTGTAACCTGGGATGGTCTTTTCCTCCTGAACAGCACAGTCCTAACATTGCGCTGGGCCGGCATAAGTCCCTTACACCAGCCCTGGAGTGTTGCAAATGCGCTGTAAAGCATGTTTGCTCCACTCGTGGAGTCAGGGTGGGGTAGTGCACTGGCATGTGCCATCCTCCCTGTGCTGGCCCAAAACTTATGGAGGCCAGCACAGTGGGCTTGGGAGGCCAGTAGCCTCATTTGGGCAGCTGCATGTTACCTAGGGGAAGGGTATTTCCCAGATTGCGCTGCAGCCATTCCCAACCCTGGGTTAGCTATGGGGCAGGTATGTCAGCCTACCTATTCCAGCCTGGGGTTAGAATTGTGCTCTCAATCTGTCCAATCCCTTTGGATGGGCTAATTTGGAGTAAAGAGGGGACCTACTGGTATTTTTGGTTCTTTTTCAACTCTATAGGCATAGTTTACAGGCGAGCTGAAACCCAGTGGCTGAAAGACATGTCCTGAATATATGCTGAAACAGCTCAAATATCTCAAAATACCTGGAGGGGGTCTTTTGTACAGAGGTGTTATTTTAAGAAATGATCACACAGCGTGCTGGCAGAAGAAGTGAGCTCCAGGAAGCAGGGTGCTAAAACCCGACTGCCGTAGTTGATTAACTAAGAGGAGCCTCTTCAAATTGTTGAGAGCAAATTTTAATTGGTGGGGCTGCGAATTAAGGGCAAATTGTTTGCAGTTTGGTTCTGCTGATTTAACACAACAGATGCTTGAGAGCTTTCTTTGCAGTGTCTTTCTAGCATGTCAAGCTGGTCTGAGACTCTGTTCTTTGGGGAGGAAGACACAGAAGTTTCTCTTCCCCAAGTGCTGAGAATTTCTCCTTCTCTGTTCTTCTTCAGTTAGGTCCAGGTTTGCCAGACTCACAAGTGGTTGATGGAGGCAAGTGCAGCTACTGGGCCTTTGGAATCCCTTGTCGTGCTGTCCCTCTAATTGATCCCTAGACAAAACCCATCTCACATTTTATTCAAGAGCTCAAAAAGTTTCCTATTGGAGGTTTTGGTAATAGGCCAGTTTACAGGAAGTCAATCAATTGACTGGAATGTTAAAATGTGGATAATTAATCACAATCCCATCCCCCAGAATTGCCAGTGATACAGCAATGCTGACGGAGCATGTGCTGTATCCAGTGGTGTTGGTGTTGGGAAGCCTGCCAGGGGTCAGAAAAAAATATTTTCTCTAATACGAGGGCCTGTGGGTCTACAGTTCTAGTGGACATTTTTATGAATGAAATCATCATGGCGGGCAAGTCATGCAGAATATCTCAGTGAAGTAATAGTAGTTAATGACACTCACTAAGCTTTTAGGGAACAATGTTGCTGCTCAAAGCTTATTGATTGCTCTGGCTGTCTATATATTGCTTTAAAGTTGAAAGAAGTAGTGTGAAAGAAGGCTGGTGAGAACGAATGATGCACCAGTGCGTAAAATACAATAGAATGATTTTTTTCTAAAATATTTTGATATACAGGTGTGCCCCTTTATCCACTGATCCAGTATCCACTGTTTCAATTATCCATGGATACCATGGATACTGGGATGCCTATGAAAAAGATAGGGGAACATTAAACAAATCTCTTTTTTTTTAACCTTGTTGTAGCAAAACCACTGATGTTCCCCTATCTTTAAAAGATGTCCCTAGTGTCCATGGTTTCAGGTATCCATGGTGGGGTCTGGAACAGAACCCTAGCTGATACCAGGGCATGCCTGTAGTTACAACAAGAGTATACATGTAATGTGAGATATTTCACAGAAACTGGAAACTTGAACTGGGGTATCATATGGCAGTGATCAAGAAATAAATATTATTCAAGTGGTACTAACTTTTCCATAAAAGCCCTCATGCATCAGTGCATATACTAATCTGATAGCTGACACTGCCAACAATGAATATCACATGTACACACTCACTTTACTCACTCCATTGCAGAATTATAGTGCCATTTTTGGTGAGCCTTTTCACTTTAAAAAATGGCAAAACTCCTTTCATGGCATGTTGTTCTGAGGAGACCTGCCAGAAAAGTTTGTATGGCGTTAATAACTCAGGCCTGTCCTAGTATGGTTTGTTTTTTTCAAATGTGTAGTGAATTCAAGCAAATGTGCCTTTGTTGATTGCAATGATCAGAACAGATTGATTGCATGCATCTAATCTAGAAAATTGCTGCCTTGTAGATGTACCCAAATGTACATGTACCCAAATGTGCTAAAATTAAATTATTAACAAGAGAGAACAGAAAACACAGGGCATTGGTATGCTTGTATGCTGTGATCATCAGAAATATCACTGTTAAGCATTGGCAGCAGATTATTTACAGCATCAGACCCCTGATTCAGTTCTCAAACATACAAGAGAATTACATATTATAAAGGCATTCTATGCACATACTATGCACAAACTTGGGAGCTATTAAGTGAACATTACATCTCCAATGAATAATATTTCTAGAGCTGGAATCACTGCTTTTAAAATAAATATAGTTTTAGAACATCCCAGATGTCAGTAGAATTTCCCTTTTAAATATGGAGTTGAACATAAATCTTATCAAAAATAAAATGGAAGCTTGTAAACACAGCATTGCTTGCAATAAAACTAATCCAGAGTCAAAATGGAATGTGGGCCTGCACATTTGGACAGCTGAATTGCATATTTGGAACTCTGCAAAGATTCTTACTCTTGTGAGCCTAGCAACTAGGTTATCAGTTTGCTGAAAATGACCAGCTTTTTGCATTCTTCTCCAGTGAATGGGTGGCAAAGGTACATCCCGAGTTATTTTCCAATAGTCACTTGTCTCTTTCACCTTACCACCAGGTCCATGATGGTGTTAATTTTTCCCCACACTTTTCAAGGGGTGGCAGTCTTGTGGTGTCACCAAGCTCTACTTCAGAAACCTCAGGTTTCTAGAGGCATCTGGCCTGGAAACTCTATTTTAAAGAAACATGTAAGATAAATTAATCTTTAAAAAAGTGACTGTTCCAAAAACCCCAGTTATTTTAGGTCAAAAAGGTTTTGCAACTGGGTTTCAACATGAGGTTCCAACAATGTAGCCATTGCAATACAGTGGTTCTCAAAGACCCCTCGCAAGAGTGGTTGTGAAAAAAAGAAGTACCACCAGCCAATGCGCCATGACAGTGTGTTATCTGAAGAGGCGCTTGTGCTAGGGATGTGCATGAGTTGTGGGTTCACATTTAGTCTACACATGCCTTTCATTTGATTGCCCTACGAATGATACAAAAAATGCATGACTAGTCTAATGCGTGAGTGACTGTGTTTTCAGCTGGTGGTTCTTTTGAACTTGCAGTGAGTGTGGCTACTTAGGTATGTCGGTTTCATCTGGAATGAAGCTGCAGCTGCTACACAAGAAATGAACATCATTTGTTGCATTGCTTTTTTAGACTGCTGCAATAAGGACTTTCTTTAGCGAAACTACCATATGCCTATCATGAGTTGATGGCATTGTCAATGTCTTTCATTATTATCCACATTATAATTAAATAAGGGATTTTAATGTCGTGTTAAATATGTGCAATTTCTGCTTTGCTAAAGGCTCTCTTCAATTATAAATTCATCAAGCTGTGTTCATAATGCCTTTAGATTATGCATGCAAGCTATATAATGATAGCATTGGAGTAACTACCAATTCTAAATGTGTTGGGTTGTTGGTCTTTACATTTTTAATTGGATCTGCAGCAACAATGCTTGGAAATGTGCTCATTGAAGCTGTGTTTACATACATATGATCTGTGGTTCTCGTATGTTTTTCAGTGGAAGATACAAGTGATTCAATCGGTTTCTTTGACTATGAACTGACTGTGAGACCATCTTGCATGGATAAGAAAAACACCAACCAATTATATTTTTGGTACAATATGAGCATTCAAAGCATCTGAATGGATTACACTTTTAGTTGAATGGGACCAGTGTACCTTCTAATCATATATTTGAAGTTAAAAATTTGGAAGAAAGACTTTTGCAAAGATGACCCATTTACATGCTGGACTCAGTCAAGAGACTATAGAGAAAGCCCGCCTGGAACTCAATGAAAACCCTGATGTTTTGCACCAGGACATCCAACAAGTCAGGGACATGATCATCACAAGGCCTGACATTGGTTTTTTACGTACAGATGATGCCTTCATCTTAAGATTTCTCCGAGCCAGAAAGTTTCACCAAACAGATGCCTTCAGATTACTGGCTCAGTACTTCCAGTACCGTCAGCTGAACCTGGATATGTTCAAAAATTTCAAAGCTGATGATCCAGGGATCAAACGAGCTCTGATTGATGGATTCCCCGGAGTTCTGGAAAACCGTGATCATTATGGTCGGAAGATACTTTTGCTTTTTGCAGCCAACTGGGATCAGAGTAGGTAAATGTAGATAGTATACTTATTTTTTTATACGCAACATATGAATGATTGTTAATAACTTTTCTTTGCCAATATATCGAGAAAATAATATTCAAATCCTGATTTGACTTCTTCAAAGCATTTTACTAATCTGATAGTGGGATCTGCAAATGAAGAAGTGGAACGCTGGGCGGGACTTAGGCGGGACTACCGTTTGATTGGCAGCCCATCTGCTCCGTCTGACGCCGCCCCCCCGCCCGCCGCACGGGCTGCCCTGGCCTCGGAGGGGGCGCCTGCTAGCCTGGGGGGAAAGGTGGGGGCGGACGGGCTGCCAATCAAATGGTAGTCCCGCTTAAGTCCCGCCCAGCGTTCCACTTCTTCATTTGCAGATCCCACTACTGGTTAAAGGGTGCAATCCTAACCCACTTTCCAGCACCAGAGTAAGGGTAATGCAGCTCCAAGTTAAGGGAACAAACATTCCCTTACCTAGAGGAGGCCTCTGTGACCACTGCTCCACTGCAGGATGCAGCACATGCCCCATTGGCACAGTGCTGGAAAGCTGGTTTGGATTGCGCTCAAAGTTGCGCATGAAGAATTTACTTCATTGGTGCTTCAGATGTGCACTAAGAGTATGCTTCAAGCCAAGTATCTGTAGGAAGTATGCAGTGCCTATGGGCAATAGGCATTAATATCAAGATAAATGATTTGATAATTGTAGTCACAATTAGTATATTGAAAACTAGACTTAACAAACCATATTGACCTACACTGGTAGAGGCCATGTGACTGTGAGAGCTCTATTTTCTAAATGGAATAATATGAGGAGCCCAGGGGAAATGCTTCTTTGGTCACAACCAATCTTTCCCTAGCAGCTGGTGCCCATAAATTCTGCTTTATTAACCCAAAAGTTGTAAACGTCAGAGATTTAACTGCTCTGCATGAAAGTGCATGAAAGTGTACAGAGAGCTTGTTTTAAAGCGCAAATGTTACTTTAAAGGGCAAACGTTACTGTTATGTGATATTGCAAGAAAAACCACTGTAAAGAGAGTGATTAAGTCCAAGTGACCGCCTTGCCCAAAATGCCTCTTTTCAGGGACTAATTTGAGATCTATTTTTAGATGCTGATTATTCCCATGCATGTCAGTGATAATCATTGGGTTTTTAAAAAAAAACAAAAAAAAAAAAACAATGAATGGCCACAAAAGTGAACTTGCCCAGAAATAGTTGCCATTATATAGGTTTGCATTGTCGCTATTTATGCTGGGGGCTGCTGCAAGGTGCAGTAAATTACAAAGAGTTTTGCAAAACGTCACATTCCACTTTTTACGGCTGTGTTTTGCTAGAGGATTCAAAAGTGCCAAGACGACTGTCTGTGGCATCAGCACAGAAGTTATATGTGACAGATTGAAACCATTAGTTCGGAGCAATTAAGCTTGAGTTAAAACAATTACATTTTTTCCTGTCTATGGTATTAATAACCTCTTTGTGGGTGGAGAGAAAAAGAGAGTTAAAGGGAATAATATGCTGATTCAGTGGCATGTGAAGAAAGGAATGGATTGAATCGGAAACGCAAGATTGGGGGCAGTGGCGTTTCTACAGGGATGGCAAAGCTCTAAGTTTTGCAAGAAGCCTTACCTTGCAGTGGAAATCACTCCTCTCCTGCACCGTTTTAGCCAATCCTCACAGGGAACAGCAACATCTTGGTGTTGCTTACTGGCTACAGCAGCAAGGGAGAGGAGGGATTTACATGACAGGGTAAGGCTTC
This sequence comes from Lerista edwardsae, assembly GCA_029204185.1. NCBI lineage: Eukaryota > Metazoa > Chordata > Lepidosauria > Squamata > Scincidae > Lerista > Lerista edwardsae. Next base: position 13,542,506 of record JAJKFI010000021.1, on the reverse strand, counting down.
CTGCAAAACTTAGAGCTTTGCCATCCCTGTAGAAATGCCTCTGATTGGGGGTTTGATTCCAGGTTAGCACTCTTCTTGTCTCATTTTATGGATCACAGTTAGCTGTAATGAAATGGCTTAAGATACAGAATCAAAAGAACAAGATAGTTAGAAGGGACATACAAGACATCCACAGCTGCTGTCCTCTCCTGTTTGAACGGCTCATTGGCCAAGGCTGTGATAGTTGTTGTTGGCCCTTTAAGACAGAAGTTCTTACCCTGTTTTTGTATCACTTTCACCTAGGTATGCAGATACCCCCTGCTTCAGCCTGCCCAGGAGCAGTGGCAAGAAGTGCCCCACTACAAGCCAAACTGTATTTTAATAACATCATTTTCCCCCCTGTGCTTCAGGGGGACCAATCTGATTTGGGAACATGATAGGGAAGGAGGGATTTAATCCATCTATGGTCCCAATCCACATCACATCACCTATGGCTGTTATTTGCTGCTATGTAACACACATGTGCAGTCACACACACATGTGTGCACACACACACACATATACGCACATCATGGTCAAGCATGTTATGCTTGGGCCCCAAACAGAAGAAAGCAGAAGCATGGAGTGAAGGGTGACGCCCCCCTAGGAATCCGGAGTCGCTCCCTTTAACCCTCTGAGTGCCGGCCAACCAAGAAGAAAAGCTCTTTGCAGAGGAATTGGGAGGGGGGAGGAGGGAGAGTGAAGTGGGCAGAGTCAGCCCTAATTTTAACTAGTGGAACTGAGTTCCCCCGCGTTCCCCCTGCATGACATCACTGGTGAAGCTGAACTGGAATAAAGATGCCTTGCAACCAGATACCTGGAAAGGTTTACCCCATAGTCCAGTCCAATATACTGCAGAAGCAGCCCATCATATACCCCTGACATGAAGGCTGCAATCCTATACACATGGGCATCCCAATCCTAACCTGCACTGGAACAGGCAGGCCAGCTGGCCTGCAGTACAACTCAAGGGGAATCATTTCCCTTACCCCATACTGTACGGCAGCCACCCCAATAGGGCTACTCAAATTTGTGCCAGCGAAATTGCTGACACTGGCAGGACCAACTGGATCTAGCCTAGGTTGCCCAGGCCAGTGCCCTTCCCTCCCCACCCCATGCCCTGATCTGCCTTCATTTCCATCATGCCCGCCCCAATCCCCCTCACTGGCCTCTCTAGGCTGGCACAAACTTAAGAACATAAGAACATAAGAAGAGCCCTGCTGGATCAGGCCAAAGGCCCATCTAGTCCAGCTTCCTGTATCTCACAGCGGCCCACCAGGTGCCCCAGGGAGGCATGAAACAACAAGATGCTTGCATCCTGTTGCCACTCCCTTGCACCTGGTACTAGTAGCCCACCACCTTTGTAAGGAGGTTGCACAATCCATCATTGCCTATAGCCCATGATGGACCTTTCCTCTAGAAATCTGTCCAATCCCTTCTTAAAGGCATCAAGACCAGATGCCATCACCACCTCCTGTGGCAAGGAGTTCCACAGATTAACTACCCGGTGGGTAAAAAAGTACTTCCTTTTATCTGTTTTAACTCTCCCAACCCTCAGTTTTAGTGGATGCCCCCTGGTTCTGGTGTTTTGAGAGAGGGAAAAGAACATCCCTCTATCGACTTTATCCCGTCCATGCATAATTTTGTATGTCTCAATCATGTCCCCCCTCAGGCGCCTTTTTTCTAGACTGAAGAGCCCCAAACGCTGCAGTCTTTCTTCATAAGGGAGGTGCCCCAGCCCCATAATCATTTTTGTCGCTCTCTTCTGCACCTTTTCCAACTCCACTATGTCCTTTTTGAGATGCGGCGACCAGAACTAGACACAATATTCCAGGTGTGGCCTTACCATTGATTTGTACAATGGCATGATAATATTGGCTGTTTTATTCTCAACCCCTTTTTTAATGACCCCAAGCATGGAATTGGCCTTAATTGCTGACGCACACTGGGTCGATACCTTCATTGAATTGTCCACCAGCACCCCGAGATCTCTCTCCTGAGCTGTCACAGACAGCTCAGAACCCATTAGCCTATAGGTAAAGTTTTTTTTTTTTGCCAAAGTTTTTGCCAAAGTTTTGGTTTTTTTTTAAAGTTTTGGTTTTTTGCCCCAATGTGCATCACTTTACATTTGTCTATGTTGAAACGCATCTGCCATTTGGCTGCCCATTCCCCCAACTTGGAGAGATCCTTCTGGAGCTCTTCACAATCCTTTCTGGTTTTTACCACCCTGTAAAAACTTACCAGCTGGTTTTAACTTACCAGCTGAAGTCCCAGAATTGGTACAGAGAGGTTTGTGCACATCCTTGTTCTGGCCTCCCTGACTCGAAAGGAGGAAACATAAGGCATGTGTGCTCCTCCTGCTTGGCTGGCACAAGAGACTCAACTCACTCTCAGGATTGTGCTCCTAGCTGGCATTAAGTCCCATTGAACTTACTTCTCAGCAGACATGCATAGGCTTACACTGTAAGATGATTACAGGACACATGGCATGAGATAGTTCAGGCCAGTGTGCCAGTAGCCCTCACAGGATCCGTATCCAATGCATTTACAGTATTTGCTTTTCTATACTTGTTATATATGTCCTGTAGAAACTGCTGAGCAGTAATAAATGGATTAGTGAATCATTTCAAAGATAAACCAGGGAGTGCTCAAATGGTCACTTTTGTTGTAAGAGTAGGGGATGGAAAACTATTGTCACTATCTCATAGTGACTTTCAGGCCTCTAAATTTACTGAGTGTTATTTTGCAGTATAGAGCAAAGATCAGGACAGAGCAGGCACATTGTGAAATAGAAGACTTCTACTTGGGGTGGTCAAAGTTCCAATTTTGGAATGAAACTAGTAAAATCTTAAGCTCTGTTGACAAGATCACCACTCCCACAAAGTGCTTGAGTCATATGGTTATAACAGGATCAAATATCATTCATCCAATCCAAAGGAGCCATCAATGACATTCTGGGGGTGGGGGGTGGGGAATGCTATGTTTTGCAGGAGCTTGAGCTCTTGGGTAAAGAGGCTCCTCCCTCCCCTTTGCCTTCACAGCCATTCACGGCTTGCAGCCGCAAATAATAGCCATAATAGCAGTCCCAAAGAGACTTAAGCAATATCTCAAAACACTTGAACTTAGGAAATCTTGGCTATGCAAATACAAAAGGCAGCTCTTTTAGAGACTGCCCATATACTGAAGAAAAAGCTCTGAACATTCCAGCTCCTTGGGAAGGACCTGATGTTTGGAGTACACAGGCCACTACACCAGTAGCAACTGTGCTAAAGTATCATCATCATCATCATCATCATCATCATCATCATCATCATAACAACAACAACAACAACAACAACAACAACAACAACAACAACAACAACAACA
>JAJKFI010000021.1:13527875-13539112 GCA_029204185.1 Lerista edwardsae | reverse complement strand
CAACAACAACAACAACAACAACAACAACAACAACAACAACAACAACAGCATCCTCCATAATAGTCAATAGGAGCATTGCCTAGAAGAGGTACTGATGTAATTACCTCTGGAAGGTGCTCACATACCCTATGCCTGAACAGTGGTGATTTGGGTCTTTTGGCATGGCACTGCTGCCACCAGTAATAAGAGGTTGTGGCAGAGCTTTTTTTGGAGGCGGGGCTTGGGCACCAGTGGAATTCCAGTGGGGGAAACATTGTTTTGCAGGAGCCTGAGCTCCTGTGTAAAGCGGCCCCTCCTCCTCGCCTTCAGAGCCATTTGCAGCTCAGAGAGCTGGCTTGGAGGCTTTGCTCTCCGAGTCACGAATGGCCCTGGAGGCGAGGGGGCGAGGGCCTCATTACACAGGAACTCAAGTTCCTGCAAAACGTAGCATTTCCCCTTCCCCTCTAGGTACGTCACTGCTGGACACAGACCTTAGGTTTTGCAAAACAACAGCAAAGTATCTGGGAAGTTCCTATCTAAGAAATGAGCCATTGGATGCTGAATTTAGACTAGTGGGCACGTAGCACATGTAGTGCTGGACTCTACCATCTCTGCAAGAAGTTCATTGACATCTTACAGCACAATCCTATGCATGTTTACTCCAAAGTAAATTCCATGGTATTCAATGGGATGTACTCAGTGATGTCATCCAGCGGGTACGCGGGGGAATGCGATTACCGGTTCCTAGGATTATGGCTGGCCCTGCCCACTCGCCCGCCCACTCGTCGACTCTGCCCCTGTAACGTTTGAATTCCCTGCACGTTTGAGTTGCCTGCATGTTCTCAGAGCCAGGCAGGCAGGCAGCGAGCAGAGCCTTGCCTTGCCTTGCCACTGAAAAATGAGCTGCTCTGGGGTTTTGGAACTGTTTGGTCACTTTAACATGATGCCAGCCCTCCTTAACATGTTCTGGGGGTGCTGTGGAATACTGTTGCAACTGTTGGGTCAGTTTAAAATTGTCTGAGGCCTCAAAAAGGGCTTTTTTCATGTCACTTCCTGCCACAACATCACTTCTGGCTTAGACGTCACTTCCGGTGGGCGGGTCCCGACACGTGCCAAACAAAAGTGAGTACCTGTTCTTAAATCATTTAGATGACACCACTGGATGTACTCCAGGAAAGTGTGAATAGAATTGCAACCTTAGTCAGCCAGTAGCAGCTGGGTTTAGGCTGGCATGTATCCCTGTTAATGAAACATACACATCTATCCTTAAGGACTCCTCTAATGAGCATTTTGCCTGTGTATCTGAACACAGGTACCCAGGATAGGAGCAGAGCCATCATGGGATCTGATGATGGCAGGACGATGTCATGATGTTAGCGCACCCCTAGTGCTTCTGCCTTTCCCCCCGTGCCAGCCTGCTACACCCCAGCATCCCAAATTGCTCCATTTATGAGTTATTCCAGATGCAAGGGAGGGCAGGTGGGTGACACAAGGCGGCAGCCCCAGTATCTCTCCACAAATGGCACCCCGGGCAACCGCCATGTGTTGCCCCACAAATGGTCCATCTCTGGAAAGGAGGGATTACGTGGATTAGAACACACTTCCAGACCCTTTTCCCTTCTGAGGGAACAATGACTTCATTCTTCCATTTCAGGCTCACTCTGGGACATAGAGAAAGTGGAATTGTGGGTGGAATCGCTTGTACTATTTAAATTATTGTTCTTGTCTATGGGGAATGAGCACGTATCCTGTGCTTGAATTTGTTCAGTTCAATCACACTTAAGATGCAGGCCAGTGGTAATAGTAAAGAACTACAATGAAAGGAAAGGAGCAAAAGAAAACTACCAAAATGCCTTCTGGATTTTGAGATGTCGCTTTGATGCTATCCATTTGTAGCTACCTGCACCAATCTCAAATCAATTTTACTTTGATAACACTATTAATTTTGTACCTTAGGGAAGATGCTATAAGGAAAATTGGTGGCAATTTGAGAATGCCATAGATAGTTCAAAGAAATGGAAAAGATAGTGTGTCTCTGTGTGATATATGATTATTCCTTAAAAACATAAACAGTGAATTCTCATGATTCTGTCCATGTACGCAGTTTTTTTTGCTGCATTTTTGCTGGGAGAAGAGTGTTACACCTAGTGCTCTGATCAAGGGAAGACCAGGAAAGAATCATCCACCTACCTGTCTACCACAAAGCGACATGAGTGATGAAGAGGGGAATAAGCCCAAACTGTCCCCAGGAATGAATGCCGTTTTGAGAGCGCAGTTCTAAGTTGCACTGAATTGACAAGACCAGAGGGCCTGTGCCAAATCCATCATCCCTTCAATCCAACTTTCCAGTGCAGATGTAGCCACAATGCAGCCCCAAGGTGAGGGAACGAACATTCCCTTACCTTGAGGAGGCTTACTCATCATTATAAACTTCAGATGCAGCACTTAAGATGCATCTATTCTAATATACGAAATCTTAGGTTGAGGGGCTGTCCTCCAGGTGCCTGCATTTTGCTGCTGATTCTATGAATGTTCATGTTTATACCATGTGCTTTATGTATCTAGGTTTTTTTGTTTGTCTTTTATGACCTAATCCTCTCTGGGCCTTGCACTGATGGAACTTGTGTTCTGTCAGTGCAAGGCATGTGCTGCATGCAAAGCCACTGCACTAGCACATGAGCTGGGGCAATTGGCTGGTGGCGGCAATTGGCTGATCAACCTCTGGAGCCCTTGCCAAAGCAGGTAAGTCGGTAGAGGGGGCATTCTGGGGTGGGGATTGGGGTGGGGATTGGACAGTGGCGGACCCAGCCAAGGTTCTGTCCCTGCTGGGTCGATGATCGCCACCCCCTAGTGCCGGATCTCCGCTTCCGGCACTGCCCCCACCAAGCTGCTCTACATTTTGGAACGCTCAGAGCACAAGGGCAGGCGGGCCGTCCAAACGCCACTTGCCTTTGTACCTGCGGCAGCTCGAGGAAACAGGAAAGCAGTGGCGGTGGCAGCTGCTCCACTGCTGCTCCGGCCCATGTGACCCACTGGACCCCCCCCCAAGGTTCACCACTAGGATTGGACCAGTCTGGGACATGACAAGGATGAGCCAAAGTGAATATCAGGGGCAGGACCTACCCTGCCCTATGCCCCCGCTCTAGTCTCAACATGCCCCTTGGATCCACTCAGATTTGCATTAGTCAAAGACCTGGTTCAGAACCAAGTAAGGCTAGTGGGGCCCAGATATCAATGGAGTAAAATGATGGAGAGGTAAATAAAGCTTCTACTTGTACTTATTTCTCTGTTTCTGCCTGGAGGCTGTACCAGCATGGCTGCTTGCTCTGGACCTGCCCAGGATAGGAGATAGGACTAAGTGACTCTTTCAGGTTTTTATTTTGTTTATATTGTAGCTATCTTATATTTCATGCCGCTGCTTTGGGCTTAGTTTTATGAGAAACAGTATGCATGTTATAAATCAATACATTACACTTGGTGCTTCAATTCACCAACCTTTATAATGGTTTGGTGGCTTAGGACAAATGTTATTTAAGCCATAATTTTAAGGACATCATACTCTTCCTATCAGCTTAAAAGGCCTTGTTAGAAAACCAGGTTCCACAGGTAGCTGAGCTGCTGAATTTGACTTGCTTCCTCCTCTGACTCAGCTTGAAGGTTACTAGAGGTTGTGCTTTATATTCTTCCTCGCACATATACTGAAGAGACCAATTTATTTTGTCCCAGTTACAAAACTGTTTGAGCTGCCAGCCTCACTGTGACGCACTCAAAAGGCTTTTGCTAAATAAACTCTATGCTACAGAAAAGCACGTTGTTGTTGACACCTACCAATTTACTGCAGGCTGTATTTTGCTCACCAGGGATCTTAGATATGTAAGTCCAAGATCTGTTGTCATTAGCAGCTTCTGAACTACCTTATTTGAGAAAAGTAGGGCTGATCTTAATATAATAAATTGAATTGTGGGAAAAATGTTTCTCATTTGAGGGTGAATGACACTTCATTAGGGTCGATTGAAGCACCTCGCTTCCTTTCAGGCCTGTTTTCATGAGAATCATAAATGCCCTTGTTCTAAGTGATTCTGCCAAATTCGTATTATTTCCATGCCATTCTTCACAGCCCCATTTTCCTTCTTAGCTTTCATGGAGCTTAGCCTCATTCACTCACACTACCCTATTTCCTATTTACTGTATTGTATTTTCTCAACCGTGTGGATGATTGCGATAGGATGTTGTGATCTTGTATATGTACGTCAATACTTGTAATAAGATGTTGCAGAATCACGTTGCATATTCTTTCCTGGCCTTGAAGTGGTTAATCAAAGCCTGGTTATTTTGTTACTCTTTGAAGGATAACTAATTCTGGGAGACCTCTTCCACTGTGGTTTTAGACAATTTGGTTTTCAGTTGATTGCTGTGATATTTTTAATTTGTTTTTTTGTAATGTGTTTTTTTATATTGTGAGCTGCTTTAAGGCTTTTTGCAAAGAGCAGCATAAGAAGTGAATGAACGATGTAATAATACTATACCTTATGCCAGTGGTTCTCAAACTCTTTAGCACCAAGACCCACTTTTTAGAACGACCATCTGCCCAGGACCCACTGAAAGTGATGTGATGGCTGGAAGTGCCATCATTGTGACACCAGAGCCTGCTGCTTTCCTGAGAATGCAGCAATAAGTTGGGTTATTTCTCAGCCATTTTCCAGTAGCAAAGTGAATCAGAAAGAAAGAAGTCTACTTACAACCTTGTCATAGGCAAAACAACCATACAGCCATCCCCCTGTCCAGCATTCTTCACAGCCCCATTTTCCTATATGGCATATTTTCAATATGGCTGCCCTAGGTGCTTTGCAACCCACCTGAAATTGGCTCGCAACCCATTGGTGGGTCCCGACCCACAGTTTGAGACCCACTGCCTTATGCAATTATGCCATGGGAATTTCTGAATGAATTCACCTGGGTCACACAGCCAAGCAGATTAAAAGTCAGTGTAGGCAAATGAAGCTAAAGGTCTCAAGGGCAAAGAATGAGAAGGAAAGTGGCTCCGACAAGCATCTATTGTCTCCATGAGAATGAAAGGGCATCTCACAGCAGGTTGGGGAAGGAAGGACAGTGTTCCCTGTGAGTATTTGTGACTCTATGTGGGATGGGTGCATGAGAGGGAGGTGTGCTTGTGTCCATTTGTGCATATATGCAAGAGAGAGGGAGTAGGATGCAGACAAGCACAACCTGGAAGGAGCCTCCACGGACTCCAAATACGGCTTTTGGGGGCAGATTTGAGCATTTCATTGTGACCCACTGCAGAGCACAAAGTGGGTTGCAGTGCTCAAAAGTTTGGGAACCACTAATCTATAGGATGGCTGTATTCGGAATACTGCATTCATTTCTGGCCACTAGTTTTCAAAAAGAGTATACTAGGAAACTCTGGGAAAGATGGTTCCAAAATGATCAGGTGAGGAGCATCTTCTTCAGATGGAACAGCTAAAGCATTTGAGACCCTTTTAGATCAGAAAAAGGATGTTTAGGAGTGACATGGAAGAAGCCTTTAAAATTATGAATGGTGTGGAGGGAGTGGGAAGAGAGAATTGTGTCTGCTTCCTCCTAGAAATATGGGCCATTCAATGACATTGGCAGCAGATTTAAGACAAGAAAAAAGCATCTTCCCACATTGCATAATTGAACGTGGTGTTCACTACCACATGTATTAGATGACTTTATCATGGATGGATACAAATTCACATGGCAGTGCCTATCAGTGGCTGGCTATTTGTCGTGATAGTTTAAGCTCCATGGTCTGTGAATCGCCGAGGCTGGGAAAAAGCAACAAAGAGGGCTGATGCCTTCACGTTCTGCTTTTGAGCTTTACTGAGGGCATAATCCAAGCCCCAGGATGGGCCAGCACAAGTCTTCTGTGCCAGCCCTGGAGTGTCGCAAATGCGCCGTAAAGCACGTTTGCCAAGCCTCAGGAGGAGGCAAGGCCAGCCGGCTTTCCAGCACTGCTTCCTGGGCCAACAAAGCCCAGTAAGGCCAGCCGAGGAAGGGCAGCAGGGGGAGGGCAGAGAGATGGCTGAATTGGGCAGGGGAGGGGAGCCCTTGGGTGGACCAGCCCGGGGAGGGAAGTGGTGCTAGGCTCGGGATCCTAACCCTGGTCCAGGGCAGCACTGGAGCTGCTCAAATTTGTACCGCCAATTTTGTTGGCCCAGATCCGAGTAGCCCCATTTGGGCTGCTGCTGCATCACGCTGGGTAAGGTGACTCTATTCTCCTTGCTTTGCGTTGCACTGGCACCAGTCCCAGCCCTGTGCTGGATGCGGCAGAGACCAGTCGGCTGTCTATTCCAGGACGGGGTTAGGCTTGTGCTCTGAGGCATCTGGCTGGCCACCGTTGGAAACAGGATGCTGAAGCAGGCAAACCCTTAGATCTGACCAAGCAGGGTCATTCTGATGTTTTCTGCATCAGCTGCCTGCATGCTTGTTTCCCATCTTCACAATTGGCCCACTTGTAAATGAACAGCTTCTAATAAGAGGCACAATAAGGCTCCTCTGTAGCAAAAGACTGTCTTGCAACTTTTCTAATTTAGAGGAGAGCCTGCCATAACATCCATCTTCTTCTGATGAATGCCTCCCATTTTTCATAGTTTTGTGACTACTCTTGGTGTGCAGCTTCCACTCTGCTGTATTTTGAATGTCTTCTTTAGCTTGTCCTTGGTACTTTCTGGTTTCAAGAAATACTACTGGATTGTTTTATTGTTGTGTAAAATGCTTTATTCAAAGTCTGTCACTGCTGTCACTGAATGTATTAATGGAATGATAGGTCAAAGTTCTTTGAATGAAGAATAACCACAATGTTTCAAATGTACCACTAACAGCGCTAATTCACTGCATGTTGTGAATCTGCCAGTAGATTTAATGCTAGCACAATTTCCTTTTGAAAGCACTGTTAATATTTTTTTAACAATGTTTGTGACCAAAGTCAAAGCAACAAGAAGTCTAGAAATGGAGCATACAATTTTGAGGTCAGGGAAGTGATCAGTTTGTCTCCATGTCTATTTAGTTGATTCTACAGCAACTATAACCCCATGCATACTTCCTGGGCCATGTGGGACTTACTCCTGCTTTCTTGCAACCGTGTTTAATAGTGTCTTGTGGAACTTAAACGATCAATGCATTTATTGTGGCCTGAACATTTCTGGCAAGAATGTAAAAGTTTGAAAAGCCATTTCAATTTATGCTTTGAAAACCTATTTTACTTACAGTTCTCCAAATACAGCCGAACTAAATGACTACTGCAACTGATGAAACAAAAACCAGACTGACACAGGGCTGGCCTTAAGCCAATGTGACCAATGTCACTGCATTGGGCCCTGCACTTCAGGGGCCCCTGCATCAGCTCAGTGCGCAGATCGCCTGCTGCTGCAGCCGGGATCTCTACGGGCTTTAAAGTCAGTGGGGTGAGCAGAGCAACTTTACCTTGGGCCCTCCCACCTTCCCCTGCCTCCAAATGGGCCTCCTGGAAGCAGTCAGTGCTGATGTCATCATGTCACCATCAACTGCTTCCAGGTCACCATGTGCTCTTCCTGGTGAGAGGGGCCCCCAGGGAGGGTGGTGCCCCCCCGAAGGAATGCCTTGCATTGGGCCCTGCCCACTCCTGGAGCTGGTCCTGGACTGACGTATGCATTTCCCTCTTCAATGAACTCATGTCATTCAAACACCAAAATGAATTTACGAACAGAAATTTGTGAAATAGCGGCTGTTTCAGACAATCTTTTTTTTTAAAAGCAAACCCCCATGTTATCATTGCATTTCTTGTGATTTGAAGATAATGACAGTCCTTTCCTTCTTTCTTTTATTCCGTTCCTAGGAATTCTTTCGTAGACATTTTACGCGCTATTCTGCTGTCCTTAGAAGTTCTCATTGAAGATCAGGAACTTCAGATAAATGGCTTCATTTTAATTATAGACTGGAGTAATTTCTCTTTCAAGCAAGCCTCCAAATTAACACCCTCTATCCTCAAACTGGCCATTGAAGGCTTACAGGTATGTGGAGTGGGAGAAATATGCATGTGGTACCCTGCATGTGGCTCTGCCTGCGGTACCCTGAATGCTTTTAGTTCGGTGATTGCCAGATAATTACTGTTTTTCAGCATGCAGAAAGGAACAAATGAAGAAGAAAAATACTGAAGCTGCAGCATAATCAGCATTTCAAATGTTTAACTTTATTTGTTGCTTACAGTTAAATGGTAGGTCATCCCCACTCGAGGCATGCAGTACTTATAACAGCAATTAAGAATAATGTTTAGAGATTTGAGATATAATCCATTTGAGACTTCCTGGGGATTTAAAACTTGCAACATCTGTCTGATAAAGCACATGCCACGCGCATGCAGGGTCTATGCATATGTGGTGTCCAAAGGATAAATAAGTGTTAGCAGACATGTCTGAACCAGTATCATTTATGCCTGTATTGCCAAAAAGCCTATGGCTTTTAAAAAATGTTAATTAAAATCAGAACAGCTAACAATATCTCTGCACCAGCTGATTTTTAAACAGACTTTCCTAGCATGTTGGGAATAGTGGTGTGTTTTGCAGTGACTTTCATGTCTTGTCATTAGTGAAGGCTTCACTTTTGAGAGAGAGATTGAGATTGAGATTGAGATTGAGATTGAGATTGAGATTGAGATTGAGAGAGAGAGAGAGAGAGAGAGAGAGAGAGGCATTTTTCATCATGCAGTTGAAGACTCCTTGTATAGATCTGCTAAACATTTGAACAAATGCTAGATTCCCATTGCTTTTTAGAGCATTTATGCATTGTCGATCCAAAGGGCACAGCGACTACTCAGAATGGGCTCAAGCGTCTGCCTACAAATTCAACACAGCAGGATCAACCAAAAGTGCCCGTATATAACGCACAGAGTTACATTCGGAGTCCAAATTCTAAATCAATTCTTTGCACATCCCAACTAAATTCCCCTGTGCTGATATAGCAGCACCAACGCAGCTTGCACTGCATCCTGCAGGGAAATTGTGCATGCTGGAGGTCTCCTAGAGGTAAGGGAACATTATTCCCGTGCCCCAGGGAAACCCCAGCAGCCATGATGAGGCCACTCTATCCTGGGCCTGCTCGATTGATGGCACAAGTCTGTTCCATTGGATCAGTCCTGGGAAGAGGGATACAGTGTGCGCTGTTGTCACTGATTCCCCCCTCCTGGGCTTGATTCAACCATCCCTGCCCCATTATATCCTGCCCTCTCCTATACTTCTCTTGCCCCTGCGCTGGCTGGTGGAAGCTCACCCTGTCCAGTGCATGCTGCTTCTTGTGCTAGCACGGGCGGGATGATGCAGGCGTTCCCGCTAGTGCAACTAACTGATGCAATATGCTTTATAGCACATTTGTGACAGCAGCTGCTCCTCTGATGCAGAGGCCCCATAAGATTGTGCATAACTCACTACAAGGTAGCTTTATATATTTGTATGACATCTAGAACTACACCAAGGGTTCAATCCTAACCCATCTTCCAGCACCAGGGTAAGGGCAATGCAGCTCCTTGAGGAGGCCTCTGTGACTGCCCCCCCCCCCAATGCAGGATGCAGCACATGCCCCCATTGGCACAGCTGTGTCAGGGCTGGAAAGTTGGTTGGGATGGTGACCTCTTATTATCATAGTCTTTACCTTATCAGAGCAAAATGTAGAAAGTATGTATTTATTTTTCACATTTTTATATTGCCCTTCCTCCAAGGAGCACAGGGTGATGTATGTGGTTCTTTTGTCCTCACAACAACCCTGTGAGTTGGGTGAAACTGAGAGAGAGAGAGAGAGAGAGAGAGAGAGAGAGAGAGAGAGAGAGAGAGAGAGAGAGAGAGAGGAAGCTTTGTGGCTGTGGGGGTTGAACCTGGATTTTCCAGGTCTAAGACCAACACTGGAACAATTACAACATCTTGGCCAGTGGTGTCATCCTGGCGGCCCGGCCCGGTACACCATTCTGCCAGTTCTGCGGATGGGCCCGGGCCGCGCCACCTCTCCCGAGGACAGGCGAGCTGTTTCAGGGCCTGCCCGCCCTCCCGTGCGTCCGAATCGCTCTGAAATGGAGCGATTCCAGGCGCAGGGAGGCGCAAGAAGGCGTGGCTGCCCTCCGCCATAGGGGCGGAGGGCTGCCAATCATCCGGGCATTCCGGTTCCTGGCGCGCCCAGATGACATCTCTGATCTTGGCCCTTGGATAAGTATATCGTTTAAAATTTCTTAGCAGGCACATAAAGTATGCCTGAATTGCTGTCTGTGTCCACAAACCCATTCAGTAAAAATACATTTTTTGTATCCATTTGAAAAATGCATATTGTTCTGAAATGTTTGTTCTTTAAAACTCAGTATTAGTAGAGATATGCTTGAAGTCAGTGCCACAGAGCAGCCATATGTAGAGTAACTACATAACTCAAGCTCTAATGGAGAGCATTTTGGTACGGACTGAAACAAGGTCAGCTTGACATATTTGCAGCAGCTGCTGTGATACAATGTAGAGTGGAGTGTTCTCTGAGCTGTCAGTCAAAGAGACCTTTGAAAAGGTGACTGGGGATCTCTCTTGGTATATAAAAGAGAACAGAAACAGATTTTGCCTGCTGCAGAAAAAGGTCCAAGTTGGGTGCCTGTCTATCTGTCGTTTCATTTAGTCCAGATGGTAAGAAGAGCACGAAAAGATCTTATACAGGAGACTTGTGGCCTAATCCTATGAACCATTTACAACAGCGGATCTGTCAATCCACTGTCATAAACAGCCCTGCGCCAGCACCAATGTTGGACCTCTGTGCATGCTATGGAGCTGCTGGGCAAATTGGCCACTAGCTTTGTGCATAGAACAGACTTGCCCAGACACTGCGTTGGCCCAGATAAGGTGGCAGACGGAATGGCTCACGGGAGGTTTGGGCAGGGATGTAGGGAGGGCAGGCTGAAAGAACTGGAGAAGAGACCGTTAAGAAGCCACGTGATAACTATATAAATATCTGGAGCTTTCGAGTGGAAGATGAAGTAGATTTGGGGCGCAGTTCTAACCCCCCAATCCTAACCTGGAGTTATGCAAGGAAGAAGCCATGTGAAAAAGTAGAAGGCTGTATCTCTGCCTCCCATGTGGTTGGAGGGCTGTGGTTTTGTTGGTGGATCGCCTTAGGCCATCTCTATCCTCTGGGGCTTCTATGTAGAACACACACACTCACACTCACACTCACACTCACACACACACACACACACACACACACACACACACACACACACACAC
>JAJKFI010000021.1:13513302-13527865 GCA_029204185.1 Lerista edwardsae | reverse complement strand
CACACACACACACACACACACACACACACACACACACACACACACACCAAAGTGCATCAGTTCTGATGACAAGGTAACTTGGTGTGTTATTTGGCCTAAAGAGAGGTGGAGAAACTGTGAATTGACTGAAGGCCCTTTGAATGGTGCAGAGCATAGGCACCATCAAGGGGGGGGGCTGCGGGTTTTTCAGCCCCCATGGGTTTTCCCATGGGGCAGAGCACCCACATTAATGCCAGCCCCCCCCGGCAGCCAGCACCCATGCCAATCAGTGGCATGAGCACCCAGGCCCGAGGCTGAGGCGTGCGATCGCTGCAGCGAATGCCCGCTCCGAGCTCGGAAGAGAACGCTGTGGCCTGACAGTGGCCGCCGCTGAGTCCGAGGTGGGCTTTCGCCACGGTGAACACCCGCCCTGAGCTCCTGAGCGGCCACTGTCAGGCTGCAGCGACCGCCTCCAGGGCAGGTGTTCGCCATGGCGAATGGCCACCCCAAACTCCTGAGCGGCCACTGTCAGGCCACAGGGGCCACTTGCAAGCCCGCTCCGAACGCCCGCTCCAAACTCAGGAGAGGCCTCTGTCAGGCCACAGCGGCTTCCTCCGAGCCCGAGGCGGGCGTTGACTGCAGTGAAAGCCCGCCCTGAGCTCCTGAGCAGCTGCTGTCAGACTGCAGCGGCCACCTCTGAGCCAGGGGCCCAGGTCTACCCATTATAAGTATAGCCGTTAGACCTGGGCTCCGTCATGGCCACATCAACGTCAGGGGCGTGGCCACGTCAACGTCGGGGGCGTGGCCATGGGCACCCCCGATTAAAAATGCAAGTTGGCGCCACTGGTGCAGAGTGGTTCTGAGAATCTGATGTGGGGGACCAAATCTACTGTGTTGCAGAGTGTATCATAGCCTGTGCTTGTATGTGTGTATAATTACACACATTTGTATGTATGACAATGATGTTGTAACTCTCAAGTGTTTTCTCTTCCAAAGGAAGCCAATTCCCACCTACTAGCACAGTCCCTAGAACTGCTCACTACTCAGGGAATCAGGGAGCAAACAACACTACTATTTGCCACTGCATAATGTTTTGCTCTATGCTGGCTGATGGCAAGTCTTTCCTTGGACTCCTACCAAATTCAGGAATGGCCACAATGGCCTTTCATAGGATTGCCCCCCTTTTTTTCCTCCATGGGAGCAAGCCCAACTACCTTGGGCACATACTTGCACAGATAATGTAGTGTTGCAAACTCCATATCCCCATCTCCTTTCACGTTTTACTCTTTTCCTTATTGCTTCTTAAAGTTTTTTCTCTCCTGAACCATATATGAAAACCAGGGGCAGGGAAGTGGAAGGAATGGCAGAATTGTACAGCAACTAAATGCAAGAGAACAGTTAATGTAAAATAATAAATGGTTTGCTGCTATAATGAGATCCAAATTAATACCTGTACTTCAAATCAATGCAATGATACTATAAATTAAATGCTTCCTTTCCATTATAAATGCCTTCATGAATGCTTTTTAAATGCCTTTATTAATGTTAATGAGATTCCTGAGGTCTTTGTGCTGAAAGGACAATAAAGAAAGATTGTGGCCTACAAAGAACAGCAAAGTATAACTTGGATGGAGTTGCAAGGGTATTTGTTAATGATAATACTATACCCTCCAAACCCCAAGTCCATTTTTTACTCTCCCTTTTTACTTTGAAACGCCGATAAAATTGCTTGCTCCGTACTTGCCCCTTGGGCGTCTTTGGCTGGATCTAAGTCTTGAATGCCTCTTCATCCATGCCAAAAAGGGAGCATTAAAATGTAATTAATATAAGTATAATTTCTAATGAATGCATACGGCTGAAAATACTCATGGGTGTGCATGCACACACTCACACACATGCAGGGTGCAATCCTAACCTGGAGTTAGGCTGGCACCGTTCGGCCAGCAAAGTTTGACCAGCACAAGGGCTACCATAAAGTGTGTTTGGACCACTCTCGGAGTCAGGGAGGATGGTGCACATCTGTGTGCTGGCCTCTCTGACTTCGAGAGTGGTCCAAATATACTTTATGGTATCCCTTGTGCCAGCCAAGCTGTGCTGGCCTAACTCCAAGTTAGGATCGCACCCACACACACACTTCATTCATTCCTCAAGAAATTGAGGAATCCAGACTGAATGCACAGGATTCAATTTGTGCAAGAATTTTGTACATGTGAAACATGTCATTATTGAAGTACAGTTATATCTAGAATCTGTGTTCAGTGCTAAGGAACCAATAAAGCAACTGAAGCTGAATTGAGTTTTCACAAGGCCCAGTTTTTGTTGTGAATGTTGCTATTTGGGTGTGGGGACAAGAAGATTGGGGGAGGGAAGTGCCGATCTTCTGTTCTTTTTGCACATTTGTGTACTGGTTTGCAGCTGTGGTTAGACAGCTTCTGCTCCATGGGTGCCATTATGTATGTGGATGCCCTTTCCTCCACATGTTCCCATCCTAGCAGGAGTAATGAGTGGACAGTCATAGAGCATCCTGCCTGTGCTTGTCCATGCAAAGACTGGGAGAATCAATGTCAGCTGACCTCAAATTCATTGAGGCTTTTGGAGATCAACTGTTAGATTAGCTCCACAGAACTTCTTGGCCATTCACTTGTGCTCTCAGTGATGGACTCTGGTGTCATCATGTTTTGAACCAGTGTTTTCCCAGCCTTGCCGGAATAGGAATTGTGTTGGGAGAACACACATATGAGTCTAACGTATGGACCAACATGTCTACAGCTACCCACATGTCTTTCTATTTTATTCCTTGGTCTGGACTTGCCTTTTTCCAACAGTCTGTGCTTAGGTCAGGCAACTCTACAATATTTCTGCACTGTTATGATTTAGTTATGATTCCCAGGGCGTGTGTCTGTGGGCACATGATACAGCTACCTTGGCTAAAGCTAATGGTCTGGTCAGTGTCTGGTTGGGTGACTAGTTGGACATCCTGTCTATGCCACTGAGTTCCATGATACAAGAAAAGCAGGGTATAAATGCAATAAGTACAGTAGTTGTGATGCAGCAGAACTACCCACTCACCAAGGAAGCTCATGCACTAGACTACCTCGGGCAGGAAAACCTCTGGGGGCAAGTGGTTTGTACTGGCCATACAAAAATTTTATGCAAGTCCCCTGTTTTAATTCAGGAAAAAATGGACTTCAGTGATGGTAGCTTTGGGTTACAGGGTTTCAGACAAACCTCAAAACGAACCAGTGGTGTACCTAGGGGGCTCAAGGAGGGCAAATGCCCCTGGATGCCAACCTGCAGGGGGCAGCACCACAACCCTCCCACTGCCACCACCATTGCCAGCTGCGCAGTGGCACACAGCCACTCACAGGGAGCAGCCTCGCGCCACTAAAAGGCGCCCTGGTCCTCTGACAATTGGAGGAGCTGAGCACCCTTTGCAGCAGCACAAAGCCGCTCACAGGGAGTGACTTTGCACTGGTGGAAGTGGCAATCACCCCCTCCAATTGTCAGAGGGGGTAGGCACCAGTTTCAGGAAGTTATTGTGGTGACACAATGACATCACTGCAATTACTTCCGGGGCGAGGGGACGGCCAACTGGGGATTTGCCCCAGGGCAGACAAGACCCTAGGACTGCCACTGAAACTAACTTGCATTCGTGCCTTTCCCCTCCCCACGCACACTCCAAACTAGCAGTCACCTGAATGCATCCATTAAAGACCAAAACATCATGAAGCAGATGGGATGATGCCATTTATAGCTTGCTCAGCATCCGAATTATGCAAATGTTCTTCATGTCACTCTAGTAAATATTAATAAGCTTCCCGTCAGGCGACAGTACTTGAAAGACATGTACATCCGTTGGCTGTGCCAAAGGCCCAGGAAGACACACTGTTTTGCCTAGTTTTTTTTTAATTGTTTTTATTAATTTTTAAGAAAAGAGATGGGATAGGGTTACAGAAAACAAAGGAATGGGTTAAACAAAGGTAAACACATTAGGTAAGTACCTTGCAATGCATCATAATATCTTAAAAATATCATCAATCCAATTAAAAATATCATTTCTAAGGTTACCTATTTCATACTCAATATATCAAAAATCTTTACTTATAAATTATGAAATATCTTAATATTCAACGTTGAACTATGTAATCAGTACTAATCTTTTATTACTTTACCATTCAACATTGCATATCTATCCAATCATAAAACATTTTCCAGTATTGTTTAATCTTATTAATCTTGCCCTCTCTTAATCTTTCTGTTAAAATGTCCATCTCTGCCACTTCATAAATTTTCCCTATTATTTGTTCCATATTTGGGGTTTCGTCATCTTTCCATTTCTGTGCAAATAGTAATCTAGCCGCCGTTGTTACATGAATAACAATATGTTTCATATTTATATCTTGAATTTCTGTTAAAATATTTAATAAAAATATTTCTGGTTTGAGTGGAATATTGAAATTTAATATTTCTTGCAGCATTCCTTGTATTCTCTGCCAAAATTTCTTAGCTTTCTGACAAGTCCACCTTGTCAGAAAAGGTCACCTTGTAGTTGATTGCTGTACCAGTCATAGTCTCATTCAAAGTCTTTTTCTTAAAAGCTTGTTTCTAAACATTTGTCACCTTCAAAAGGATTCTCTTTATTCAACTGCTGGGACAGGCAGGATATTTCACTGTTGAAAATTTATCGTTTTTAGAAGATAATGTCAAAAAACATGCGCACACATGGTAATTGTAAAATTATAACTCAGTCGTAAGTTGGTTAAGAGCTGTTCATCATCTTCTATGGCAGTGCTTCCCAAACGTTTTAGCACTGGGATCTTCAAATGACAATCTATTGTGATCCCCTAGACCAAAAAAAGAGACCTAGAAAGAAATATTTTATGTATTAATAATTAAATTATTAATTAAAAACAATCAGGGCCCTGTGCTTCTGAGGCCATTTCTAGAGAGAGTCTAGCAAATGTCTACACACAGGACCCTGATTTTTTTAATTGGTGCTGCTGCTATTGTTAACAATCAATCAATCAATCAATCAATCAATCAATCAATCAATCAATCAATCAAATAGTATCTATATACCATTTTTGAACACAAAGTTCACAAAGCAGTTTACAAGCAAATAATAAAGTTAAATAGCTCCCTGTCACAAAAGGGCCCACAATCTAAAAAAAAAAATGCAGAACACCAGCAGCAACAGCCACTAGCTACTGCGCAGAGGTGAATAGGGAAAATTACTCCCCCCCCCGCTAAATATAAGAGGAACACCACTTGAGCAACAACAACAACAACAACAACAACATTTCCAGATCTCTTTTGGAAGAGGTCTGTAGTGGCTTGTGATAGATTGACATTATAAAAAGTGGCTCCCGGTGCTAAAATCTTTTGGGAAGCACTGACCTAAATGTTATTTGATTGACTGACACTTTACTTCACATGCTATGTTAAGGATTGTACCTAAAATGTTGAGCATGAACACATAAAACATAATTGTACTTAGAGCCAGCATGGTATAGTAGGTGTGTGCTGGGAAAGTGTTGTAGGTCTGTGATACACACCTCCTCTGCATGCACAAAGCACCAGATTCAGGGCGCAATCCCAATCACCTGATAGCATTGATGCTATGTGGTAGCGTCGATGCTATGCAGTTAGCACTGACTCAGGGGCGCCGAGCAGCACCCTGTTCTGCCAAATTCCCTTTCTTCAGTCTTATGTCCACAGACTAATTAGCTTCCCTTTTATCCTCAAGCAAACAGCTCAGAACACCCTAAGCTCAACCAAGGCAACACTAAACCCCATCACCAAACAAAGGCAGTCAGCTTGCCTGTTGAGCCACACCAGCTTTCCTGCCTCCTCCACTTAGTGGCTCCAGGGACATGGCAGCCTCACAATAATTCCCTACAGCAACCTTAGTTGCATCCACACTCACAGTCCCAATAACTTCAAGTATCCATCCATCCATCCATCCATCCATCCATCCATCCATCCATCCATCCACTTTCAGTCACTTTCCACACGCCTTCTATTCCTTCATCCAAACTTCCTGCTCCTACACTGCTCCAACACTGCTCTTTCCAGGAGCTACTTTTTCTCCCAGGGCCCTTGTTATCCCCAATTGGCTGCATCTGTGAATTCGCTTCAGCTGTGAACTAGCTGCGGCCAAAGACTCTGGGATTAACACCGTAATTCCTGGCTGAAATAGACAAGGGGCCACTGCTGATACAATTCCCTATCTCCTTGGGGTAGTCTTCTGCCTTTTCCAATACACATCCCCACGTCGGCGCTAATGCACCAAAATCAGTGCTAAAACGTTTGAGAACCACTGGTATAGAGAGACAGTCATCATCAATCTCACAGGACCCTGACCAGATGGAAATGCAGTCTCATTGGCCATGCTTTACTGATGTACCCCACTGGAACTGTCCCTTACGACGACTAATGAAATTTTTACTTGAGTAAGAACTGCAGACTTATGTCTCCTGAGATGAGATGAAACCCTAATGGGATTTTTTTGGCAGACATTCAAATATTTCCCAAATGCTACTCTAATCAATTTCCAGCTTAGTCAACATTATTTTCATAGAACAAGAACAGCTTTATATTTTATGGCTGTTAAAACTAAGGATTACACTTAAATAAAAGTTTTTCTTCGGGCCATGCACCATTTGTTTTGATCATTCTTAAATTCCTTAGCAGCCCTGCACTGAATTTCTCGCTCATTTTCATTGTACTTTAAATACTTCCCATAATTGTCCTCCATTTTTTTTCAACAGGCAATATTATTTGATAGTCACATCCTCCTGATACAAAAGGCTTATAATTGCATGCAGAAGGCTTTGCATGCATAAAAGCATGCGTGCAAAGGTGGCCCTGAGGCAGAAAATTCAATCTGCTCCTTCCTCCCTCCATTTCTATGTTTACAGTGCTGTGCTCCAGGGTGTTTTCTTTGTGGACACACAGCTGGGGTCAAAGCTTAACCTGAACCTCTTTTTATGGCTTGAGTCAACTGTGAACAATCTGGAATAATAATAAAGATGAAGGTAGGTCAGAGTGTGTGCAAAGAACATTTCCTTTGCCACTGAAAGCCAGTTCACACCACTCTGCTTCCCAGGTGGGAAGTGACTACGTTCATGCCTGCTGTTCTCACCACCCCCAACGCTGATATACGCACTAATTGAACTGCCTTAGAGGCTGTGACTTTGGTGTTTCTGTGTTTGGCAGAGACTGTACATGCATCTGGGCATGCACAGAGTGGTCGCCTGCTCTGAGCAAGAGCTTGGGCGATGACCTCCAAGGTCCCTTTCAACCCTGACATGAGTCTATGAATCACCATGCAGTTGGGAGCCCTCATTGCCCTGGGTTCTTGGTTGCATGTTAAGTGTGTAATAATCCCTTCCACCATGCCTGGCCCAGCCATGTTGCAACTTGAGGTGGCTTATGTGAGTGGCAGATGGCGGAAAGATCAGGGGTGGTGGATTCAGGTGCCTCTTCCTCTGAGAACGCAACCCTAACCTGGAGTTAGGCCAACACAGCAGGTCAGCAAAGTTAGGCTGGCACCAGGGACACCATAAAGTATGTTTGGACCACACTCGGAGTCAGAGAGGCCAGCACACAGATGTGCGCCATCGTCCCTCATTCCAAGAGTGGTCCAAATGCGCTTTACGGTGGCCCTTGTGCCAGCCAAACTTTGCTGGCCTAAGTCCAAGTTAGGATTGCGCTCTGAGTCTGCTACTTCTTCCCTCCAACCCACCACAGGTGGGAGCTGTACTGAGCCACTCCCTAAAAGCAGGCAAGAATTGGATCATCCACTTCCCGCCCCATGTCCTCCTGACATAGGGTTTGAACCTCTCATTGTTCCACACAAGTGTAATCTTTAAAGATTACAGGGAATGTGTCTCTTTAAACCCTGTGACCAGTGAGGAGGCGAGGAACTGCTTTTGAGAGAGGAGGTGTGCATGTGCGTGCGCCCACCTAAAGAAGGTGGCAGCCGCGATTTGAGAGTTGTGCAGTAGACCTGGGTGGGCCTGCCCTGCCTTGCACACAAATGTTGCTGGATATGCTGCTGGCAAGCTAGCAGGTGCTCCCCCACAGATGGCATAGGAAGTGCCACTTACCTGCCATGCTCACTGAACACATGGAGTATTTTGTGAACACCCTGAATAACTCCAGTCTATGCAGTGAGCATTCAGGAGCCAGATCAGGGTGTCACTTCTGGGCACCTCTGTTCTTGCACATCTCATCACGCTGTAGGCATGATTTCTTGGGAGAAGAGAGGGGGAGCAACAAATGGGATTGAAGAAAATAACAAGATTCCACTTGCAAGCAAGTTGTAATACTACATTGCTGTCTAGGATGGTGGGAATTTTGTCCAAAAGGAGTTAACGCATCAGTCACGTGCTACACTAACCATATATTTTGACATGTTTTTTCCACTAGCAGTCTATGTAAATAGGAGTCTGAGAACTGGACCAATCCAATCCTGTTAGCTGTGCAGAGTCCTGCACGTGTGTGAGAGAAGAGAATAATCCAGTATGCAAGTCATACTGCGAGCAATTACCAGATACAAACTGGGACTGAGTGCCTATACATTTAAGCATTGTATAGAAGAGGGAATAGGGCAGGTGCAGCTCATCAAGGAAGGGTTTCAAAAGCTGCATCTACCAAAATGGTTACAGGTATAGGCACTCTGTCCCAGTTTGAATCTGGTAACTCTAAGTATATTCCACTGAATCAAACAATTTTGCATAGTTCAGTGTGCTCTCTATGACTGGGAGGAGCATTTCAGGGTTTCAGACAGGGTCCTACGGGGTCTTGCCCGGAGAAGTCAGGGGTAGAATCGGGGGCCTTCTGTATGCAAAGCACATGCTCTCTATGGAGCTAGAGCCTCCCCCATAGACATGCTGCCTTGATTGGGGGGGGGGCTGTGGGGGAGTACTAGTGCTGCGGGAGTGAGGTTGAGTGCCCCCATCCAAAGTTGTAGAGTGTGCACATTGTAAGGCTGCATGCTCTGTCTCCCTGCATGCATGCAACATTGCACAAGTGTTACTTCTCTCGCAGACAGATGATCAACTTATGCTGTGCCAGGATTCATTAAGCAAGACTGATGAATCCCTAGAATGAAACAAGTCAGATGTTTCAATAAGGTTTGAGCACCAAGTTTCCTTCCAGTTTTATACAGGCAAATTACTTTCATAATGATATACTCTGTGATATCGGTTGCTGGGGTGGATTGTAGTGTTTGTAATTAGTATTGGGTGGCAACGGAATTGCTTAGCAATATTATTCGTTCTCAGTGGGTAATTGCTTATTTTCCTATTGATCCAATGAGTATAGACCTGTTTGGAGAGCCATGCATTCACAAGTTCTCTTGCAAAATAGTCACTTGAGTCTCTAAGTTTGCGGTCCAAACTGGAGATTGCTGCAGTGGGAAAAAGTGTTCCCGGTGTGAACAGCGCTTTCCATTCCTCTGGGTATGCTTGCTAAGATCCTGACTACAGTACCCAGGGATCTTTGCGGCCAGCTGCATCTGGGGTCTTCCGCCCCAGCAAGCATAGCACCCAGTGTTTTGTGCAGATGCGGCTGAACATGAGGACACCTGTGGGCTGGTCTTTGCAGGCATCCCGTTCATGCGCAGCAAGATGCCAGATCTGGCCCTGGGGCTGGAGTCTGGCAACTCCCACTCAAAGTAATTATGCTCCATACAGGATATGTAATTTGAGACTTCTGGTTTGTTTGTTTTTTGGATGTGTGAATGCTGCTAATTTAGGGAAAAGGAAATCTAGTAACAGAAAATAATCCTCATTCACAATGATGGGAACAATATTCCCTATAATAAATGCTACATATATAGATGATCATAGTCCTAATTTTAGCCTAATTTTCACGTCATTATTCAAAGTATAACACCTTAACTCTATCCCCTGGGTGAGGTTTGAAAAAAAGGCCAGTTAGGTATCTCATAGATTTCTCACTTGGATTGCATCAGCTGTTTTATATTAGATGGTTTAAACTAGTGGATCTTAAAGTTGAAGGTTGACCAAAAGGTCAACAAAGGCAAACTTCTGCCTTGAGGAAGGACCATTCGTCCATAAACCCTGTTCCTCATTTCCACTGATTCATTTCAGACCACATATGTGCTACAAGCAAAGAATAAAGACACAATAGAATGGACTTGTGGGGCAAAACACAGAAAGGTGACTCGGGGCACAATCCTGACCTGCACTGGAACAGCCAGGCCGTACATAGTGCTCTAACCAATGCAGGCTGCTGGAGGTCATCTTGGGTAAGGGGAGCCCCAACCTGTCCTTTAGGAGCGACTCAGCGCAAATCTGAGCAGTCCCTGTAAGGCTGCCTGAGCTGGGAGTGGGTGTTGGGAGATGCTGTGCACTATCACCAATGGTCCCACTCCCTCCTAGGCCTGATCCAGTAGTGTCATCTTACCAGTACACTGGGTGGGTCTTCTGGGTGATCAGCAACGGAACGCAGCGAGCGCGCTGCCGATCACCCAGAAGACCCGCCCAGTGTACCGGTAAGATGACACTACTGGCCTGATCTGCCCCCATTCTACCCTCCCTGCACAGAAATGCCCACTACCAACCCCAGAACATCCTTCCATCACCCTCTCTAGCCCCCTGCACTCCCCAATGCATACCTCCCGTGCTCAGCCAGCCAGGGACGGGATCTGGTGCCAGTGACCTGGCGTGGGCCTCCAGGCCAGCCCAGCCAACTCCCAAATCGGTGCAAATGTGCTTGACAGCATGGTTGTGACACTCGGGGAGAAACGCTTGCAGGCTTAGGGGGCCCCCAACTCAGGGGGCCTGCACCAGCACAGGTCAGCTTTAGGATTGGGCCACCCAGCTAGCAAGAGAAGCCAGATGTTTCTGGATGCTCAGAAACTACCACTGGTTCTTCAAGCTATAAACAAATGATTACTGGGGAAGACAAACAACCCAGTGCTGGTTTCAACAATAAATCAGAAATAATGTGGTCATAAAGCTGCTTCCCTCGGTACCCCAAGTCATGCATCAAATATTCAGTTCAGTGGGAAACACTTCGTTTCTTCAGTGGATGTTTATGTCTACAAGCTTCGACTTTGGCATGGGATAAATTGTGTGCGCGTGCGGTAGTATAAGATATATTTTCAAAACCCTGATCATTATTAATCTATGTAAAGAGCAGAGGCCTGTTATTCTCATTTCTCAGGTTCCTTTCTGAGTGCAAACATGCACGACAATCCAGACTGTACTTAGACCCGCGCAGTTTAATTGAGATCAGACGGACTGCTTTGCAGTCAATTGCGGAGGGTTGCTCAGGTACATCTCCTGCTGCATCTGACTCTGGTGGTCTTCTCAGCTCTCTCTCCTGGGCTTCAGGATTACAAGATCAGTGTCATTTCCATGTCAATGGACGATGATTTCATTCTTCCCAAGCCTGAAGCGGAGTGTAGGTGGCTTTTATAAAGCACTTTCTTGATATCACATTTGTTTCCCTAGAGACAGAAATCAAAAAAGAAACAAGTCAAAGAGATGAAGTTCTTTATCCATGTTTGCTATACTCTCTTCTTTAAGCCATTCACTGCACAAACACTGCAGTGAGAGGTGCATTATAGCGCTCTAGTACTGCAGTATTTTTACATGCCAAATAGCAAGGGCCCTTCTTTACAAAGATGTACTTGAGGAAGAATTTGCAGTGGGCAGGTGGCAAAGGGCAATCCACAATGCTTCTGCTGTGACAGCTCCTTGAAAAGCGGCTGCCCCAAATGGCAGTGTAATAATCCTGGTTTTCTCAAATAACTTTTCTGCCAGATTGACTCAATGGAAAGATAAAACAATTGTTGCATAATATTCAACATCACCAGCTCCGCGGTGGCAGCAGAAAACTGTCTGTTGTGAACTGGACTAAGGGTGCAATCCTAACCTGGATTGGCCGGCACAGTTAGGCCAGCAAAGTTTGGCCGGCACAAGGGCCACAGTAAAATGCATTTGGACCAATCTCAGAGACATGGAGGATGGTGCAGGTCGGTGTGCTGGCCTCTCTGACTCTGAGGGCGCAATCCCAGCCTTGTAAGGTCAACATAGCAGGGCAATATCCTAAGGCCCATTAGGAAGCAGCAGCAGCAGCGAAGTGCAGGCCAAGGGGAGGTTTTTCCCTTACACCCGCATAAGCCCCAGTCACCCCTATGGGCTTGCTCGGATCTGCGCCTGCTGTTTTGCAGGTGCAGAGGAACGTGGACAGGAGTGGCCCGAATCGGGGCCGCCATGGCCGGGGACAGGGTTTAGGATTTGGCACTACGGCCATCCTGCGTCACAACCGCGGTCTCCGCCCACTGGGCCGCCTAATAATAACCCTGGAACGCCTCTGGAACGCCCTAGCAGAGGCCCTGCGTTGACCAAGTGGCGCCGACACTCATGTGGTGTACGGCCCGCACTGCTGCTGCGCCCGAGCGTTGGAGCTGCTGCGTGCGCTGGCCAAGCACCTTAGCACTGGCGCGGATGTGCTTTTTGGCACGTTCACGACAGTGTCCGGCCGGCGCACGAGCGCAGTGCCGGCACTAACGGGGGTATAGGGTTGCGCTGTGAGAGTGATCTAAATATACTTTACGGTGTCCCTTGTGGCCACCAAACCTTGTGTGCCAGCCTAATTCCAGGTTAGGATTGTGCCCTGAGGTTACACTCCTGACTTGCCCTGGAGTGGGCAGGATGGCGTGCCTGCACCATTTCCAGCGCAAGTTAGGAGCTGGCTGGAGCCTCCAAGGGCATATTTGCGTCCTTGCCCCAGGGTAGGCGCCAGCTACCCCAATGGGCTTAAGGCTGGGACGGGGACAAAGCACACCATTGCTCCTTGGATGCACCTAGCTGGCCCAAATCCCCATTCTGACCCAAGGTTCTGTTGTTTATTTGGAGTGTTTATAGCAGAGTTGGGGGCTTGTGGACCCATTCAGCGCTTGCCTAGCGCGATCGGAGCGGAGGAACGAAGCGATCGCTACATTTCAATAACAAAGTCTTTTATTGGTTACAGTAGCGATAGTTAGAAAGTGAGAAGTTCTATTTGCCGGTCAGCGAAAGCCGGCGAAGGCTTGCCGCGTACAAGCGGCTTTTCAACGCATGTTGTTACATTCTCAGTTACAGTCTCAGTCTCAGTCTCAGTGCGCACACAGTAAAAATATAAGTTATATAGGAACAAAGGGGTGTAGCCAGAGCATATCTGGTAGGTGGATACCTGAAGATCCTTGTGCCCCATGTTAACCAATGGGGTGACCCTTTGAACATCATGATCTCATGAGAAAGTGGATGTTTGCTAGCCAGCGCTTCCCGTGAGAAACATTGCCTGCTTATGTTACACTATCTAAAGGGAGTTCAGCTACTGTGTAGCAGGTTGCACTAACAAGCTGGGAAGCTGACCACCTCAAGGACACGCAGGTGCTCTATCTGATCTGGAGACGGAGAGACGGAATGCCAGTTTCCACCAGTTCTGGAGTGTGTGGTGTGAAACTGCAACAGGTTCAACCTTCTTAGCAGTCTCCATTGGGAAGCGCAATCCAACGCATGTCTGCTGCCTCATGCCAGTGCAAGTGGCTCAGGGCTGATGCAGGCAGGCCAGTAGCACCGAAGATGACCGCCAGTAAGCTGCCCTTGCGCTGGCCAAGTTCGGCCAGTGCAGGGGCTTTCCTGGGCAGGGGGAAGGCAGGAGGGAGGGCAGAACAGATCAAAGAGATGTGATCTGTGTGCGGGAGTGACCCCAGGGAGTCGGGAGGATCCAGGATCTGGCAGTTATGCCGGATCCAAACCCCCCATCCCCAGGCTGCCCGGCCCCAATCCGAGCCACTGCGGCCTCATTGGACTTGCACCTGCTAAAAAGCAGGCGCAGATCTGAGAAGTCCCATAGCCTGGTTGAGGCTTACCCCAGGGGAAGGGGAAATGTTCCCCTTGCCCTGCAGTGAGCTGCAGATGCCCCCTAACTTGCATTAGGGTGCCAGCCTGCTCCTGAGCAAATTAGGATCGCTCCCTAAGTCAGCCAAACTGCCCCTGGAATGGCTACTCCCCATTCAAGCTACACAGAGAGGTAACCAGAATAATGTCTCTATTCCCTGTTTGTCATGTGCAAAAAAAAAAATGATACTACAATTTAGAAATGGGCTGGCTAGTTAATTCCTTTAGGAGTCACTTAGTCGTTGCTGAGGTCTGGATCTTTGTTTCAAGCCCACCCTAACAGCACTACATTCATAGTTGACTGGCCATCATAGGTGGTCTTAGGGAAATGCGTGTGTGTCAGTTATAAGAATGACTATTTAAGAATGACTATAATTGCAGCAATTTCTCATTCTAGTAAAGGTTCAAATAATTCAGCATGCAATCACTTCAGAGACAGAAAAAAAATGGGATGTGCTCAGCGGAATCTTATGCTTCTTGGTCAATGCATGCCTACATTGGTAAAAGATTAAGGTCACTGCATATGGTTGCCAACAGCTCCAAAATGATTCGGAGACCAAACAACCAGAAAGTATCAATTTCATGCTTATTAGTCCAGTTCCTTACCAGCGTACTTACCATATCAAATCAAAAGAATTCAAACGAAAGCCCTCTCAACT
>JAJKFI010000021.1:13459370-13512902 GCA_029204185.1 Lerista edwardsae | reverse complement strand
AGTTGAGAGGGCTTTCGTTTGAATTCTTTTGATTTGATATGGTAAGTGCGCTGGACTATATCTGATTCATTCACTCCTTTGTATTTTTGCCTTCAACTCCTTGAGTTTAAGGGAGGAGAGCTGGGTTCTTGGAGAGAGAATTTTGTTTATCAACCATAATGTTAATATGAATGCAGTTACCAACATTTTTAAAAGAAATATTAGGTCCCACTGTTTCATCAGTCATGTGTATTGTGGTGTGTACTCTTAGCCATTGGCTAAGACAGTGGTTCTTACCGCGCCTCCCACCCCGCCTCCGCGCCAGTGATGTCATGCAGGGGGTACGCGGGGGTACTCGAGTACCGGTTCCTAGGATTATGGCTGGCCCCGCCCATTCGCCCGCCCACTTGTCGACTCCGCCCCTGCAACGTTTGAATTTCCTGCACGTTTGAGTTGCCTGCATGTTCTCAGAGCCAGGCAGGCAGGCAGGCAGCGAGCGGAGCCTTGCCTTGCCTTGCCACTGAAAAATGAGCTGCTCTGGGGTTTTGGGTCACTTTAACATGATGCCAGGCCTCCTTAACATGTTCTGGGGGTGCTGTGGAATACTGTTGCAACTGTTGGGTCAGTTTAAAATCGTCTGAGGCCTCAAAAAGGGCTTTTTCATGTCACTTCCTGCCACAACATCACTTCTGGCTTATGACGTCACTTCCGGTGGGCGGGTCCCAACATGTGCCAATCAAAAGTGAGTACCTGTTCTTAAATCATTTAGATGACACCACTGGACCACGCGTCATGCAGACACGCCTCCCTTACCCCAGAAATGCTCTATTTTCAGAGTGTAAGGGAGGCGTGGGCGGGTGGGAGGGCGAGAAACTGCGCGGTCTCTCCGCAATGGCGCCCCACCGCTGCTCCGCGCCCCATGGCTCGTGCCATGGGGCGCTACAGGTAAGATCTGCGTCTGGTGGTTCCCAAAGTTTGGGTCAGGAGACACCAGTGGGTTGGGAGCACTGGTGTGGGTTGCAGGTGGGTTGCAGAGTACCTAGAGCAGCCATTTGGAAAATATGGGAAGATGGGATGCTGGAAAGGGGGAGGGCTGTGTGGTGGTTTTGCTTGTGTCAAGGTTGTAAATAGGCTTTTTTTCTTTCTGATTCACTTGGCTATTGGATGATGGTTGAGAAATTACCCAACTTATTGCTACATTCTCAGGAAAGCAGCAGGTTCTGATGTCACGATGACAGCACTTCTGGCCCACTTCCGGTGGGTCCTAGACAATTATCATGCTAAAAGTGTGTCCTTGTGCAAAAAACATAAGAACATAAGAAGAGCCCCCCTGGATCAGGCCAAAGGCCCATCTAGTCCAGCTTCCTGCATCTCACAGCGGCCCACCAGATGCCTCAGGGAACACACAAGACAACTAGATATGTGCATCTCATTGCCACTCCCCTGCATCTGGCACTCCAAGGTAGCCTAACTCTAAAGTAAGGAGGTTGCACTAACCATCATTGCCTGTAGCCTGCAATGGACTTTTCCTCCAGAAATCTGTCTAGTCCCCTTTTAAAAGCATCTAGGCCAGATACCATCACCACCTCCTGTGGCAAGGAGTTTCACAGATTAATTACCTGCTGGGTAAAAAAAAATTTCCTTTTATCTGTTCTCACTCTCCCAACACTCAGTTTTAGTGGATGTCCCCTGGTTCTGGTATTGTGAGAGAGGGAAAAGAACCTTCCTCTATCCACTTTATCCATCCCGTACATAATTTTGTATGTCTCAGTCAAGTCCCCCCTCAGGCGCCTTTTTTCTAGGCTGAAGAGCCCCAAACACTGTAGCCCTTCCTCATATGGGAGGTGCCCCAGCCCCGTAATCATTTTGGTTGCTCTCTTCTGCACCTTCTCTAGTTCCCCTATATCTTTTTTAAGGTGTGGCGACCAGAACTGTACACAGTACTCCCGGTGTGGCCTCACCATCGATTTGTACAGTGGCATAATAATATTGGCCATTTTATTCTCAACCCCTTTTTTGATTATCCCAAGTATGGAATTGGCCTTCTTTAGGTCTCCTTTAGGTCTTCTTTTGGCACATTAGGTCGACACTTTCATTGAGTTGTCTGTTAGCATTCCAAGATCTCTCTCCTGATCTGTCACCGAAAGGTCAAAAC
The DNA here is from genome assembly GCA_029204185.1 of Lerista edwardsae. Lineage (NCBI taxonomy): Eukaryota > Metazoa > Chordata > Lepidosauria > Squamata > Scincidae > Lerista > Lerista edwardsae. Next base: position 13,510,768 of record JAJKFI010000021.1, on the reverse strand, counting down.
CCATTAGCTTATAGTTGAAGTTTTGATTTTTTTGCCCCCATGTGCATCACTTTACACTTGTCTACATTGAAACACATCTGCCATTTGGCTGCCCATTCCCCCAGTTTGGAGAGATCCCTCTGGAGATCTTCACAATCCCTTCAGGTTTTCACCACCCAGAAAGGTTTTGTGTCATCCACAAACTTGGCCACCTTGCTGCTTATGCCTGTCCCCAGGTCATTTATGAACAAGTTGAAAAGCATGGGTCCCAAGACAAATCCTTGGGGCACTCCGCTTTTCACCTCTCACCATTGTGAAAATTGCCCATTGACACCCACTCTTTGCTTCCTGCTCCCTAACCAGTTTTTAATCCATAAGAGAACCTGCCCTCTTTTTCCCTGACTGTGAAGTTTAACTAGTAGCCTTTGGTGAGGGACCGTGTCAAACGCTTTCTGAAAATCCAGATATATCCACAGGTTCACCAGCATCCACATGCCAGTTAACCTTTTCAAATAATTCTAAAAGGTTTGTGAGGCAAGACCTACCCTTACAGAAGCCATGCTGACTTTCCTTCAGCAGTGCTTATTCTTCTATGTGCTTAAAGATTTTATCTTTGATGAGGCTTTCTACCATTTTATCCGGAACAGACGTTAGGATGACCAGCCTGTAGTTTCCCGGGTCCTTCTCCTTCCTTTTTTAAAGATTGGCATAACATTAGCTATCCTCCAATCCTTGGCACCGTGGCAGTTTTAAGGGACAGGTTGCATACTTCGTTTTTCAGTTCCTCAATAACTCTTGGGTGGATGCCATCTGGGCCCGTTGACTTATTGACCTTTATTTTGTTGTACGTCTAAAACCTCTTCTCTTTGAACCTCTATCTGACTTAATTCCTTAGTCAGGAGGGGCCATAGGACAGGAGTGGTACTGTCTGATGTCTTCTGCCGTGAAGACAGATGCAAAGAACTCATTTAATTTCTCTGCAATCTCCGAGTCCCCTTTTATTTCCCCTTTTCCTCCCTCCCCATCCAGCGGGCCGACCGCCTCTCTGGCAGGCTTCCTGATTCTAATGTATTTGAAGAAGCTTTTATTATTCCTTTTTATGTTGTTGGCCATGCGTTTCTCAAAGTCTTTCTTGGCCTCCCAAATCACCTTCTTACATTTCTTTTGCCAGAGTTTGTGTTCTTTTTTATTCTCCTCACTGGGGCAAGACTTCCATTTACGGAAGGAAGCTTCCTTGCCTTTTACAGCTACTCCAGCTATATTAGTTAGCCATGGACTTCCTAGACCGAATCGAAGCCTTCTTTCTATGTGGTATACATTCTCGTTGGGCCTCTACTATGGTTGTTTTAAACAGCCTCCATGCAGCCTGGAGGGACTGGACTGTTTTTACCTTTCCTTTCAATTCTTTCTAACTAGCCTCCCCAACTGAGGGAAATCTGCCTTTCAGAAGTCAAGGGCATTGGTGACAGATTTGCTCAGCACACTTCGACCAACATGCATGGCAAAAAAGATTGCAGCATGGTCACTGTTCCCCAATGGCTCAGTAACATTTACATCCCTAACCAGGTCCTGAGTACCACACAATATTAAATCCAGAGTCACTTGTCCTCTGGTGGGCTCCAAGACTATCTGCTCTAAGGCACAGTCGTGTAGCACATCAAGAATCAGGTCTCTCTTTCTTGACCAGAGCATGAGTTAACCCAGTCGATATGAGGGTAATTGAAGACCCCCATGATTACAACCTTGTCCCCAAGAAAGGTCTGTTCTTCAATCCCTTATCCCAGCCTTTCTTTCTACTGGACCGGTTGTCCAATCTCTTTATGTTTACACTACGAATTCCCACCCTGCTATTACTCTGTGGTTTTCCAGCTTCTCCTTCATCCTGTAAGGATGAGGAGTTCTGAACCGGATGCCACTCGACTCCTGTCGGCTTTCCCCCAGGGGTCAGTTTAAAAGCTGCTCTGTCACCTTTTTAATGTTATGTGCCAGCAGCCTGGTTCCACTTTGGTTCAAGTGAAGCCTGTCCCTCTTGTACAGGCCTGGCTTGTCCCAAAATGTTCCCCTGTGCCTAACGAATCTTAACCCTTTCTCCCAACACCACCGTCTCATCCACGCATTGAGACCCCTGAGCTCTGCCTGCCTAGCTGGCCCTGCACGTGGAAAAGGTAGCACTTCCGAGAACGCTACCTAGCGGGTCCTGGCTTTCAGCTTCCTGCCTAGCAGCCTAAATTTGGCCTCAAGGACCTCCCGGCTACATTTGCCCTCATCATTGGTGTCAACATGCACCACAACAGCTACCTCCTCCCCAGCACTCTCTACCAGCCTACCTAGATGAGAAGTGATGTCCACAACCTTTGCACCAGGCAGGCAAGTTACCATGTGGTCCAGTGGTGTCATCTAAATGATTTAAGAACAGGTACTCACTTTTGATTGGCACGTGTTGGGACCCACCCACCGGAAGTGACGTCATAAGCCAGAAGTGATGTCGTGGCAGGAAGTGACATGAAAAAAGCCCCTTTTGAGGCCTCAGATGATTTTAAACTGACCCAACAGTTGCAACAGTATTCTACAGTAACCCCAGAACATGTTAAGGAGGCCTGGCATCATGTTAAAACCCCAGAGCAACTCATTTTTCAGTGGCAAGGAAAGGCAAGGCTCCGCTCGCTGCCTGCCTGCCTGCCTGGCTCTGAGAACATGCAGGCAACTCAAACATGCAGGAAATTCAAACGTTGCAGAGGGCGGAGTCGATGAGTGGGCGGGCGAATGGGCGGGGCCAGCTGTAATCCTAGAAACCGGTACTCGTGTACCCCCGCATACCCCCTGCATGACATCACTGATGTGGTCCTCATACCCATCACAGCCCCCCCTCCCTATGTTCCTGACTATAGAATCCCCTACTACAGGCAGCCCTCGACCACCCTCCCTCTGAGGAGCATCTGTAGTGCGACTGGATGCAGGCTCATCACTGGAAGAAGGGGTCCCCACTCGGGGACTGCTTCCCTCCATACCAGGTTGTATGGAGGTTCCCATACCAGGTTCCCAAGCAGCTGAGGAGCTGCCCATCTGAGGGTGGGACGAAGCCTGCAAGTCCCCGGAAATCTCAGCATGGACCCTTGCTGCCTGCCTCTGCTTCTTCAGGTCTGCAACCAAGGCCTCTAGGGAGCAGATTCGTTCCCTGAGTGCTTGAAACTCCTTGCACTGAGGACACACCCATGACTTATGCCCCAGAGTCATACATGTGGCACTCTGTGCAAAACATTGGATAGCCCCCACCCAACTGCTGGCTCCCTGACTGCATGCCTATGTTTGTTTTTCCGTTCTACAAGGGTCTGGGGCCCTGGCTTCCTCGCCCTGCGGCTTAACTCGCCCAGATGCGTAACTCGCTCAGCTCACCGTTTGTCTCAGCTCACCCTTCGTCGCAGTGAGGCCACTCGCGCTCAGCAAAATGTTTGAGAACCACTGGGTTAAGAGAATCAGGACCCTCCTTATTTAAACTTTGTATTTGACCTTTTAGACTATCTTCTCCCTCTCAAATACCGCTGCAATGTAGAGATTAAACAAAATTACCTTACATGATTTTTAAAATGACGGGGCAAGGAGGGAACGGATTGAGGCCGGGAAGGGGGTGGTATTTGCTGCGGCGGCGGCCCTGATATCCTGGCCTCCATGTGCTTCCTTGGGTCCACTTGGTTGTGCACCAGTGAAGTAGCTGGCACAGATCCAAGTAGATCCATACAGACAAATGTTCTCTTATCCAAGTAGGCACATGTTCCTTTACCCAGAGGAGACCTCCAGAGCCTGAAACTCCCCCATTGGTACAACTGTACCAGCACAGGGGGAGTTAGGATTGGGCTGCTCATCGTATATCACTTTTGAGTGTTCCAAACACTAAATCCTGAAAGGTATCACTCTTTATCCCCGCATACTGCTGGGGCTCTTGCCTAAGGCCACCTAGTGAAGTCCTGGCAGAGGTGCAATGTGAATCAAGGACACTGCGATTCACAGCTCTTATGTGACTGTCATGAATAGACTCGGAATCCAAATTTACTGTCCAGAAAAAAGGTTTATTCACGCATTTGCAAATACGGGTGGCAAGGGAAAAACAAACACAACAAGCCACACCCTGGATCATCAGGTTTAACAATTTATACCCCTTAGGCGTGTTTTCTTACTCTGCACTCATTGGTCTTAGCTCAACCAATCAACAGCACCCAAAAAGAAAATTTTAGACTTCCCCCTTCATCGTTGTTGTTCAGTAGCTAAGTCGTGTCCAACTCTTCGCGACCCCCATGGACCACAGCACGCCAGGCCTCCCTGTCCTCCACTAACTTCCGGAGTTTGCCCAATTTCATGTCCGTTGCTTCAGTGATACTGTCTAACCATCTCATCCTCTGCCGCCCCCTTCTCCTTTTGCCTTCAATCTTTCCCAGCATGAGGGACTTTTCTAAAGACTCCTCTCTTCTCATGAGGTGGCCAAAGTATTTGAGCTTCAGCTTCAGGATTTGTCCTTCCAGGGAGCAATCAGGCTTGACTTCCTGTAGGATTGACGGATTGGATCTCCTTGCAGTCCAGGGGACTCTCAAGAGTCTTCTCCAACACCATAATTCAAAAGCATCTATTCTTTGGTGCTCTGCCTTTCTTATGGTCCAGCTCTCACATCCATACATTGCTACTAGGAAATCCATGGTTTGACTATGCAGGACCTTTGTTATGCTAATTTGGACTTAATGAAATAGGGGTGTGAGGTAATATTCATGAAGGCTATTTGCACATGCTCAGTTTATTTTTTCTCAAGGTTGAAGCTGTTTGCTGCGAAATGTTACTCTGTTATCTGGCTCTGAGGAGCTGAGGGCGAGAAACGAAACCTTTTGGTTCTGGAATGTGTACGCCCGCTTGTAACTTTCCACCCCTTGCCAATTTATCTTATCCGCCAGGCTTTGCCCTGAAAGCACAAGCTGATTTTCTTCGCCAACCACTTTTTGCTCCAAATTACAGGCTTTATGTTTTTCTCTTCAGTGCCCCAAATCACGGATTCCTCATTCATATCCCACACGACAATGACTTTCATTTCAAATATTACATGTTTTAAATAGTAACATGTAAAAATAAGAAAAAGCTGAGCCAAGTGTGTCTATTGCATGCCTGACTGTTGCTTCAAGAAACTTCTGGATTAATGTGTGCAATGCATGTGATGTTGTCATTGAAAATTACACACGTCTTTTCGATATATAATTCATTCTGAAGTGATTGAAATAATCCATCACCTTGGGAGGGACCGGGGGACTTGTATGCTCCTGTTCTCCCATAGAGCAGAGCTGCTTATTCTTGAATGTCCTCCATAGGCGATTTCAATGCATTGCACATAAAGGCCAATATAATGGCAAAAACTCAAACTGTTATCCATCATTGCAATGACAACTTTCCTAAGCAATTTGTTATCTTCTCCGTGAATCGTTGGCATTCATCACAGTGGATCGGAGGACAGTCGCTTACAGCTAGGTTCTGAGAATGTGCTCAGGCTGGTCGCACTGAGGAAAACAGGAAGGGGATGCTGGAAGACAGGAAACTTCTCAATCTGCTCCTGTTCCGGTGTTCTAAAAGCACAGCCGGGTGAAAATGAATGTTGACTTACTACAGAGGAAGGAAAATGGAGCAAGCCTAATGGCAGCAAAGAGATGAGCATGGAGGTTTAAGGGCATGAAGACTACAAACCAGAGCAGGTATCTTCCCTAACCTCTACAGTGAGAATGAAAAAGTGCATATGAGTTAATGGACCAAATGGATCTAAGCACATTTTAATATAACGTTGCATTGAAGACTACAGCAGATTACCCTAACGTGGGACCTCCTTAGGTGTGGGGCCCAATTGGCTTAAAGCCGGCCCCGACCAGCTCCATCCCCTTTTCACACTGTATATGTAGTATGCAAGATGGAGAGGGCCAAAAGCAAAAGCAAAAGGGAGTCACCGGTGAGGAATATAGGTGACGAAAGCAATCGCCCACACACACTCAACTTCTCCCCAAGAACTTCCTTTGCTTAGTAAGAAGTAACTTCTCCAAGAGGTTACTTTGGGCACTTAGCACTTGGAGATTCTGCAGGAAAGTAAGCAGGAAAATGTAGTCATAGTGAGCCTCTCTGCACAAGTTTCATGTAGATTATAAATCCCTGCTTGAAATCAGAGAGGAACAAGTTGTCCTTCAAGTCTCTAAACATTGTTCGTGCCTCTGGCTATTAAATACTGAATTATGTTACAATGATAGAACACAGCGTGCTGTCCCTGCCTCTTGGAAAAGCCAAAGGGCTCAGGAGAATCTTGCCAATCTTGAAGGATCCAACTTTTTGCTCATTACTGAAGTGACGAGTCTCAGGCATGTTTTGCAGAAATTATTGCTTCTGCATTTCAGTAAGAGGAAGTTTCTGGCTCCACCAGTTCAATTTCCCTGTTTTCTGTTATGAATTTCAGAGGGCTGCAATAATAGTCTCTTACAGCAAAAGCAACAAAGAATATTGTGGCAGCATAAAGGGATTCTGAGAGAGGTTTTCAGGAAGCGGATCTCAATACAGCAGATTAGTCGTTCATTCATGTGTTTATATAGTGCCATCAGTGCGCGTGGGACTTCTCTACAGAAGACAGGACAAGCCCCTGCCCGAGGGACTTACAACCTAGAAATAGACACAAGGGAGATGGCAGAGGAATGAAAGGGGAGCGGTGGCAGGTAAACGCGGAAGGATATGTGAATATTTCACATATAGGTACTCAGATTTAGTGTCCAATCCTGAGCACTCCAGCACCTGCGGTACGAATGTACTGTGGCCACTGGTGTTGCAAATGTAAGGTACGTCCAGCGTGGGCAGTAAGGTTCTACTGGCCCTGCCAACCCAGTGTCCAAGCCGAGCACCTGGAGGCGGCAATGCAGGGCGGTGGGCGGTAGGTTTGCTGGTGCCCGGCGGTGCACGCTTTCCAGGTGGGTGGGGAGGGCAGCACTGAACAGGGAGGGGTGCAGTGGGGTGAGTGGGACCGGCAGCACAGATCCTATACTCTGAGTTGAACTGCGTGGCCTGACACAGAGACAGTTGCATCTGCACCGGCAAAATGGTGAGTCTCTGGACTTACCCAGGGGAAGGGAACAAATATCCCCTTCTCCCAAGGTGCCTTTCTGTCTGCATGGCTGCTACTGGATGCAACAGTAGTTGTTTGGCTGCCATGGTGCCCACGGTGGCCAGGCCACTCCGAATTGGACTGCCCATTGCATTAGGGTGAAGAGACTCGGGAGTGGAGATAAGAGGAAGGAAATCTTTTGAACTAATCCACTGAGAGGACACCTTTTGAATTTGTTTTTGTTTTTTTAATACAATGAGAGCAAAAGATCAAGCAATGCAAGATATAGCAGCAGGTATGTTACGGGTCTGTGGAGAACAGAAATAAATATAGAATTGGATCAAATGAATACAACTGGTGTGGATGTGACTCACTTCCAATTAGAAACTGATGGTGATGAACAGGCATAGAAAGATCAATACTCTGCAAACACCATTCAAGAAGGATAATTACTTTCTGCAGTGCACTAGTCAAGCTTATGGTTCGCTGATATCAAATTCTACTGTGCCAAATTTGTAATGAACTCCAATCTTGTGGCTTCATGCTGGAGTCCACCCCCCCTTCTGAAACATTGTGTTAGAGTTAGACTACTATAACATTAAAGTCTGCTGCAGACCAAATCCTGGGGGACGGAGGGCCAGACTATATGTTTGGGGGAATTGCACCATTGGTACACGCTTACTTTCGTCAATGGGCAGCTGCACTGGACAGTCTAGATTAGGGTTACAGCGCAGTTCATTCCTGAACCATGTCCCTGATATGAACCATGCCAAGAGCAGGTGAATGATATCCATGTTTAGTTACTAAACTTGAGGACAGAATAGTAAACTTGAGGACAGAATTGACACTGCTGTGCACTGCCTCTTTAAGAGGTAACCCTGGACCTCCTCGGAATAAGACAGGCCATGTAAGGAAACGGCAGAAACAGTTTTACTTTTGCAACAGAGACCCATATGATCTCCTTGTAAGCTCCTAGGGGTCAGAGATGTGTCCTTAAAGTGCCATATACATTGATGTATATGAAATTATAATAATAATCTGAAACACAGTTGGTAAAGACACATGAAACATCCCTCTCTTTTGCGGTGTCTAGATTGTGGAAGCCCGTCCAAGGGGTTAGCATCACTACCAAGGGGTTAGCATGGTTTTTTTATTAAATTTTTATTCATATCTATAACTACAGTTTGAGGTTAGGAAGGGAAATTACTTAGGAAAGGGGTACATACAGTGGTGGTATCTAAAGCGGGAGGAACCGGAATGCTGGGCGGGACGTACGGTTGATTGGCAGCCCGTCCATTCCGTTCCGCCGCCTGCCTGCCCACCACGCAGGCTGCCCCCGGTTGGCGCACCCCACCGCTGCTCGCCTAGGCACCGGCGTGCCCCCATCCGTCCCCCCGGGTGAGCAGGCGCCCCCTCCAAGGCCAGGGCAGCCCGCATGACGGGCGGGCAGGCAGCGGAACCAGACGGGCGGCCAATCACACATAAGTCCCGGCCAGCGTAAGTTCCTCCCGCTTTAGGTACATAGGATAGAACATTAGGAATCTGTCGGTTAACAGCAAGTTCATTTTCTAAACTACACATCTGGTTAGCATATCTTAAGAAATCAAATATATATATTTCATTTTTCTAATCATTTAAACTTTAAACTAACCATTCCTTTTATCTTGACGTTACTACTAATTATCCATCTAGCCAAACATACTGTAGAATATTTTCCATATATTTTTAACTCTATCTACTTCACCATTTCAACTCTGATTATTTTTTTAATCACCACTTTATTACATTTTTGTTTGGGCACAGACAATGCTTGATTTTATTTTCCCGTCTCTTAGGAGTGTGTGATTGTGTCTGAAACACTTGTACCTGTTGCTCCTCTTGCTTTTTGGGATATGCTATTTTGGGGATCTCTTCTTTATTATTTATATAGTGCCAGCAAAGCGCCTCATGCTTTACAAAGGATGGAAAGACAGGTCCCTGCCCTGAGGTGCTTACAATCTTGATTTTGCCACAAAGGAAACAACAGGGGTGGGAGGGGCCAGAGACTGAGGCAAATAGGGAAAGTACAGCACTTTCAGCTGCATGTACTCAAACTTAGTTACTAATAGAAAGGTGGAATAATGTTTTTTTTTAATAGATAGCCACAATAATTTTGGAAATGTACTGTTTTCAGCCAATATTCTGTTCCTGGCAGGCCCTGGGGCAAAAGCCCTGCTCTGGGGGCCCCCCATGACATGTGCTGCCTAAGACCCACTGCCAGTCCTAGTAGACAATACTCGGCTGAGTGGACCAAAGAACTGACCCATAAAAGGCAGCTGCGTATGATTGCCATGAGAAATGCTGGTGTCATTTTGGTGTTTCTGCAAGAAACAGCGAATGGGTGGATGTCAGACATGTGTGTGTGCAGCTTTAAGTATCAGTGTATGCAGCTCTAGGAAATGTGATTTCGCCAGTGGTCCATGTGCTCATGTGCATGATATCCACATGTCGCCTCTTTGTTGCAGAAAACTCATTGATGGAACACCAGAGTTCCCTGCAGCAGTCGTCACGTGAGGAGCTGCCCTAATTTTTTGGGTTCCGTTTAGAAACGTTCAGATGAATTTCTGTTTAACTTAAATCAATTTGCACATGAGCGTGTAGTTCAATTAATTCTGAAGGTAATGGATTGCCACACAAACCTCATTCCATCCGTCAATAATGTATCATGTGCGTGTGCATTAACCAAAGCAAGGAAGGGGAATTGTGTTGGGCTTTGCAAAATGAAAAGCAAATGCTACTAGGCAGAGAAGTGAGGACATGCATTCCTTAACCGTATCTGGTGCCATTGATCCATTTTAATCAAACCTGGAGGATTTTATTCTTTCTGTGACATTTCAGAGGAAGTCCCTGAACACTCACTTTCTCCACCTTAGAGGACGAGATGTGCAGGAATTTAGATACTGCCAGGGTCAGTGGATGTATATGATAAAAGTGCTATAGAAAGGCATTGGGTTCCTTTGATCACATGCCACAGGGGAACAATACATCCTAACAGAGACTGGCAAATGGCAGGGATGCATTTTAAGCACAACGTTTGCTTTCATAGATCCAACTGCATGAGAAATGTGCTCTGTGGCTGATGTGATGACTCACCTTTCTTTCTTTCTTTCTCTCTCTCTCCCCACCTCTTTTCCTTTCCTGCCCTTTTACATCTTCGCGCTGCCTAAATCTGCCTTGTCCTTGATTCACTCCTCCCTCAACTTTCAGGCAACTTTCCCCTGATATGAATTAAATGCAGTCAAATTATAATATCACAGACTATTGACCGTTTGATTCTTTCGTATATTAATTCCGGGATTCTGCTTGCCCAAAGCGGAGCCATTTTAAATAATACCAGGCTTGTGAGAGCTTTCAGCCTGTCAGAGTGGACTGTCTGGTTTGCGACATTCCTCTAAACCTATTAGGCCGACATCTCCATCAGACGCTACCCGCTCAGCACCAGCCCACCAGACAACTGACCTTCCTCATGATGACTCATCTCTTACTGGCTAAGAGAGATGAGTCATTAGAAGGTGACAGCGGCTGATTGCTTTTTACCAGCTTAGGCTGGCATGCCCGCTGTGCTTTTCCCTGGCCTACTGTAGCTAGGTTCGAATGACCTACAGGTCCCTTACAGACAGAGGCGGTCGGGGCTGGGAGTGCGCCCCATGGCAGGCGCTGAAATTGCGCCCCCACCCCGCCCCCGCACGCCACGCAGACACGCCTCCCTTACCCCGGAAACGCTCTATTTTCAGAGCATAAGGGAGGCGTGGGCGGGCGGGACGGCGAGAAACCACGCGGTCTCTCCCAGACCGCGCGCAATGGTGCCCTACCGCTGCTCTGCACCCCATGGCTCGTGCCATGGGGCGCTACAGGTAAGATCCGCATCTGCTTACAGACCCAAAGATTTGGGGAGAAATAGACTGTTTCCTGGAGCCCCTGGAAAGCACGTCTGTTCTTCACTGTTACCCCGCGTCCTCCCCCAAATTAATATCCTGGCTCTGAGGAGTCCTAAGTGTTCTTATGTTCTCTGAAGTTTCCGGTTTTAGGGCACATTCCTAACCTGGAGTTAGGCTGGCACAGTTAAGCCAGCAAAGTTTGGCTGGCCCAAGGGCCACCTTAAAGCACGTTTGGACCACTCTCGTAGTCAGGGAAGATGGCACACATCTGTGTGCTGGCCTCTCTGAATCCAGGAGTGGTTCAAACATCTTTTACGGTGCCCCTTGTGCCGGCCAAACTTTGCTGGCTTAACTGTGCTGGCCTAACTCCAGGTTAGGATTGCTCTCCTAGTTAGCATAGGAAACTACCTAGCTTTAACATATTTTAAAACAAAATTAAATGTGAGTAATAAGAATCACATAAGAAACCTTGCTGGATCAGGCCAAGGGCCCACCTATTCCAGCTTCCTGTGTCTCACAGTGGCCTCTGGAAGTGCATAAGAAAACAAGATACCTGTATCCTGCTGTCCCTGCCTTGCATCTGTCATTCAGAGACAGGCTACCTCTGACACTCAGAGGTTGCATACTGTCATTTAAATTTATCCAGTGTGTAGCCAAATCTGTGGATGTCGAACCAGCAGATAATGTGGGTCCACCTGTATATCTTTAGGTGGGTATGGGTAGTACTTTACCATCAGAACTAACTGTGATTGATTTTGGATGTGGCTGGTTATGGCATGTGTGTATTCTGGCCTCTTCCCTCACTTCCCAGTTAATTTGTTTGAAAACATGGGGGTGGGGTTCTCTTCCTCCAAAACTTTATAAGAACTGTTGTGAATTGTCCATGAAACTGACAAAGCCCCACCCTTTCCACTGCCTGTGAAGGGGGGCAGCAAAAATGGGGAGAAACAACTTCAGACCTGAGCTATCTGGAATTATTCTGATGTGAGAACCATACTTTACAGCTGGGCTAATTTTAAAATTCCAAATATATGGATGGTTTGAGAGAAAGATGCTGTGTGACAACATAAATGAATGTAACGAGTGTGATATCTTAATGTGAAAATGTCAATTGAGAATCAGAAGGAAAATTTAGGGCCCAATCCTAGCTAACGGCTGCCAGCAGGTGCAACAGCACCTGCACATCTTCCACTGCATCCTGCAGGCAGCCAGAGACCATGCAGGGGCCGAGACATAAGCAACAGGTAGCCCAATTCGAACCAGCATTGGAAAAGGCAGGCTGGTGGGTTAGGATTGGGTATCCAGCACAGGTCAGGAAGCAGCTGGAGGTAATCTTGGGATAAGGGGATATTTTCCTGTGACCCCAGGGTAAGCCCCACCCCTATGGGGCTTCTCAGATCTGTGCCAGCAAAATCTCTGGCACAAATCCAAGTGGCCTGAATTGGGGCTGACCGGACCAAGGCCAGGGGTTAGGATCAGACATTACGCGGGGGTACGCACGTACCCGTTCCTATTAGGGCTGGCCCCGCCCATTCGCCCGCCCACTCATCGACTCCGTTGGCGCTCCGCTCCACTCCACCCCCTGCAACGTTTGAATTGCCTGCACATTTGAGTTGCCTGCACGTTCTCAGAGCCAGGCAGGCAGGCAGGCAGGCAGCGGAGCGAGGGAGACTGACGGCAGCAGCAGCGTGAGCAGGTAGGCTGCCTGGGGCTCTGTCCCGAGGAGGCGCGGCGGTTCCTGGGGAGGGAATCGGAGCCCACACAGTGGCCCCAGAGAAGGCCCAGGACTCCCGGGCCTTCTCCCGGGCCGCTGCACGGCCTACCGAGGAGGCGCGGCGGTTCCTGGGGGCGGTTCCTGGGTTCCGGCTATGACCTCACTTCCGGTGGGCGGGCCCCGACACTAGTGCCAATCAAAAGTGAGTACCTGTTGCTAAATCATTTAGATGCCATTACTGGTTAGGATCCAGCCCAAATGCCAGATCCTGTCTCCTCCCCCTCCCCAGCCAGCCCACCTATGGGTCTGCCCTCCCCCTGCCCCATTCTTCCTTCCTTCCACCCTTCCCCCACCATCCCCACATACACGTGCTGGCCGAATTCCTCTGGCACTTTCCCCCACTCACTGGCTGCCTCCGCAGGCAAGTATGATTGCTTGCGGCGGTCCAACAGCCTCCCGGAGTAGCACAGACATGTTTTTACAGCACATTTGCTACACTCCTGGGTCTGCGCAAGGGACTTGCACTGGCCTATCAGCCTCTTAGGATTGCGCACTGAGTCATATCCACTGAGTCATCACGGCTGCCAGCTGCCCCCTGCCCACTCCCAACATGCCCCCCCGTGGCCCTGATCCCCACCCAGTTCCACCCATCCTGCTGGCTTACCATTGCTCATGGGAACAGCTGGGTCTCACGGCAAGCTTCTGGTGCCGCTGCCATTTGCCATGGCTCTTCTAAAATGGCTGCCACTGGCACACTGTGTTCTCCACCACACGTCATCTTATGTTAAAATTGGCCCAGCCCTAGTTCAGAGTGGGCAGTTAGTTTGTCCACTGTTCTCTACTTGGACATGAGATGCAAGAGCGTTGCATGTTTGGTTTCGGTGTGATTTTCCTGTTCACCTAACAGGAAACAAGGCCTGGTTTCCGTGTTGGTGTCTCTTTCCTTTCACATAGATGCTTTTTTTGTTTCTTTTAAGCTTTGTACAACACAAGATGACAGACGAAACAAGGAGTAAATTAGAAATGAACGAAATTGGCTTCGGGGCTGTTGCTATTCCCTGGACTGTCTGACTTGGCTTAGAAACAGAGCTTCTCTGAGATAATTATCTGCTGCTGGTCTGATGACTTTAAGTGAGCCATGAGAAGCTAATAGGTCACAAGGACCCCCGAGCTTACTAGCTTGCAGACACTGTGCAGTTAACAGTAAAAGGTTAGGGATCTTGAATCTAGCAACAGCAATCAACCCTGCCTGTCAAGGGGAAGATGAGATCCCAAGATCTCATGACTTCCAACTCTAGGAGCCCAATTCTATGATTTTACCTGCCATAGTATGGAGCAGCACCACAACAGGCTGTGCTGAATGGTAGGCTGCATGGGGGTGGGGGGCATGGGAGGGGGAGAAAAGGAACAAATTTTCCCTTACCCCTGCACAAACCTTCTGACTGCCAATGGGTCTCATCAGACCTGAGTCAGTTCTTTACCTGGCGTGAGTCCGAGGAGACAAAAGAGGTATATCATCTGCTGCCAGAGAGGATAAGAACATAAGAACATAAGAAGAGCCCTGCTGGATCAGGCCAAAGGCCCATCTAGTCCAGCTTCCTGTATCTCACAGCGGCCCACCAGGTGCCCCAGGGAGGCATGAGACAACACGATGCTTGCATCCTGTTGCCACTCCCTTGCACCCGGTACCAGTAGCCTGTACCAGTAGCCTGGCACCCGGTACCATCATTGCCTAGTATCTGGAGTAAGTATCTGGAGGATAGTATCTGGAGTAAGTCACCTGTGCTGGGTGCTGCCCCCTCTGGCCTTTGACACACTTCCTGCTCTTCTCCATTCTGCCCAGTTACACCCTCTCCCACCCACCCCCATTATGTCCCCTGCCAACTCACCTTTCCCTGCCTTCGTATGCGAGGCTGCGCCAACAAACTTTGCAAATTCTATTGATTCGATCTCACATTCACAGATCCCACATATATGCCTAAGATCAGTGTGTATAGAACCACATATTAGGAATAAAAAACAAATACATTCTTTTTTTATTTGCCCAACCTTTCCAGCATACCATCTTCACTGGTTTTCTGATTATTTCTGTGAGTATTCTGTATTTTAAGAAGAGGCCAAAAGCTCTCCATGCAGTACTTTCAACTGACCTTGAGGAACGGTCCAGCTGAAATCAGCCTATTGTGTTCATTGTCTCTTTGCCTTCCGCCACCACTGTTGGATTCACATAATCAGCTGTGACTTTCCCCCTACCAGACACCACTTTTATCTTTCAGATGCAGGCTCATGATGACATAGCATCCTCCAAATGAAAAGTGTGTGTGGGGGTGGGTGGGTGGGATGGCAACAGGATAGGTACCAGGGTTGTGCGTGATGACCTTGTGTCATAGCATCACTCCCTATGCCTGTGCAGTCATCGGTCCCAAAAGCTGCTCCATTTGGTGCCATACAGGAGCCAAGATGAACAGGAAAGTCAGTTTCATGGTGCTTGCTATGTGCCACAGGTAGGTGCTGACACCTGTGCAGTGGAGATGGTGGAAAACCGCGACTCTGCTGCTGGGGGGCAATTGTCCCCCGGCCCCTGCTTAACTACACCACTGGCTGGTGCCCCACTGGGATCAGTGCCTTTGTCACTGAGTAAGTTTCACCCCTTTTCTCTCTCCACTGAATCATTTCCATCCAGAATTGTGGCCGACAATTTGGATGGTGAAATTGGAAGTGCATTTAAACCGAATCCTAGTTCTTATCAATTTCCTCCGGATGTAACATTCTGTTGTGTTGAATTTTTTAACCTGACTGTATTTATGATTGTCATAAGCCTTTGCTGTGACTTTTGTTAAACTGAAGTGCAGCATAAAAATGTGTTAAAGAAATACATGCAATCAATTACAATTACATGCAATTGGAAATAAGCCCTATAGAATTTGGTGGAAATTGCTTCCACACCGTGTTAGTGTTAGCAGGGTAATGAACAGACACTTCTAAAGTGTCAGGCTTTAATATAGAGCTTATGATTCTAATTCATAAACAGACAGCTGTGCAAATCCCAAAGTTACAATTTATATTGGCACATCGTAAAATATGACAGTATAATTTTGTAAAGATAGATCAACATTTCTGGAGGAAGTCCTTTGCTCTATAACTTGCTTTATTGGTGCCATCTGCCAACAACAAAACAAACACAAAGAGAGAAGAATACTCAGATGTGAACTACACTCTGCAAGTGGTTCCCTCCCAACTTCAGGTATTTCCCCTTCGTCAGAAGGTCCCCAGGGCCATATTTCATGTGGTTTATGTGGACTGGGGGGAAGAGGGGAGTGTTTCCCGTGCTGTCTGCAGCCAATTGCAACAACGCTTGCAATGCAGCCAGCTGCCCACTTCTGGATAGGATTGGACTGCAAGCCTGCATTCCAAGGCACACATTCCGGGTAGGAAGTCCCATTGAACACAATGGGACATGCTTCTGAGCAGACATGCATTGTAGGCATGCAGTAGGATTGCACTGCAACTTTATTAGTTAGTGAACAAGACAGACATTGTGAAACGTACAGTATATGTAGGGCATTTCTGTTAGAGGATTGTGATGTCTTCCCACTACAAATGAACATATTCTGGCAGGTTAAAACCATTTTAACCTTGCATAATTCAAATTCTTCTGTAGAGCTCTGTTGTTAAATTTTTGTTCAGGAACAAAGAAGACAGTGTACAATGGTTGCTATTTTTGTGAAAACACACGAGTTCTAACTGCAAGTGTGAAGTTTTTTTAAAATTTGAATTTTGTGTGGACAGATGTTTCTAGCTTGTTGGCACTCAACTGTGACAGCTGTTATTGCCTAACTAACTGTCAGAAGGGGACCCAGCTTCAGAATGACTTCAGTTTGTTTTCTTTGTGTAAATAAAGGTCTTCTGAGCAGTTCTACAAACTGATAATTACTAGAACACCCATGGCCCAATCCCGTGGGCCAACTGTTCCACTGAAACTCTAGAGCAGAGAGACTTCATTTGTCACAGAATTCTCCAATGTACTGGAATCCTCCTTTGAGGAATTGTTATGGTATAATACTTCTAGTCCTTGGAAGCCGTAAATCCTTCAAACGAAAAGATTACATGGGCTCAGAAGAGACAAGGAGCTTTACTTTTTCATTTTTGTATGTGTGTGTGTGTCAAGATGTGACCTTGTGGGATTTAAATACTTGATTTTGTGCTTAAAAATCCCTCCTAAATATAGAAGAAACTTTTAATCTTCTAAGGTCATCATGTCCATTGCATTGGATCTGCAAGGGTGGTTGTTTTCACACGGCAACATTTTCATTAGAAGTATGCTAACATTGTAACACTTAAATTTGCATTTTGAAATAATTTTTCATAGATTTGGGATAATATTTATGCTAGTTGTTTTGGTTCAGATGTAGGTTGCAAGGCTGGCTGCATGCAAAAACTGAGATTTGTGAGGCATGAAAAGAAAGCGAGGGGAGGGGGAGGGGGAGGAAGAGGAGGAGGAGGAGGAGGAGGAGGAGGAGAAATATGGTGGGAAGCACAATGGCAAGAAGGAAATGAGCTTGGTTAAAAATATAACTTCTGTTCCAAGGCTAGCCTACATTTATAACATTGCAAATGGATTCTAAGTTTTCAACAATTGACTTAGGGTGCAATCCTAACATGGAGTTAGGCTGGCACAAGTCACTAGTGCTGGCCCAGGAGTGTTGCAAACTCACCTTAAAGCGTGTGTGCACCAGAGAGGCCAGCACACATCCATGGATGTGTGCCGGCCTCCCTGACTCCAAGATTGATCCAATTGTGCTTTACGGTGTGTTTGCAACACTCCTGGGCCGGCACAAGTGACTTGTGCCAGCCTAACTCCAGGTTAGGATTGCACCCTTACAAATGTACTTCTGGAACACAACATGTTTGTAACCTAAGGACTTTCTATTCTTGTTTTTCATCCCAGAAAAAGATGCTTTCTGTGCATTTCAGTGATATTAATTATCTTTGATTTGTTTTGCCTGGCTGCTTTGGTTTGGCTCTTTTTATCTTCCTTATGATTGGTTTTTAATTGTTTAATAGATGTATTTATTTTATGTTCAGATTTGTTATTTTTTATTGCATTGTGAGCTGCTTTAGAGGTGGAGCAAGTGGAGGTGATTGAGAAGACAGAGTAGCATAGCAGATGCCCATTGGTGGCTGAAAGTCAAAATAAAAAACCTTAAATGAATGACTGAATGAATCCCTTCCCCCACACCTCCCAACGCCAGAGGCAGTGTGCCAAGTATTGTTCTTGTATGAAGAGCTCTTGTGCCAAAAGCCTCAACAGTCACTTCTTCTGCTCTTCCTCCACTCATTCCCTGGATTCAAAAGCAAAGAGGAAAAGAGAATGGAGGAGGAGGTGTGAAAGAGAGTGATGGGCTAGAGAGTATCCGCTCTAGCCCCTACACTCTCTTTTCGCACCATCTTTTCTGCTCTATTCCCCTCTTTGTTTTTTGAATCCAGACAGCAGATGAGGAATGGGGGGGGGGGCAAGTGGAGGTGATTGAGAAGACAGAGTAGCATAGCAGATGCCCATTCCAATCTGCTGCCTAAGGGCCCAATCCTGTCCAATTTTCCACCGATGCAGCCGCAAAGTAAGGGAACAAACGTTCTCTTGCCTCAAAGAGTGCTCCATGACTGCCCCTCTAATGCAGGATTCAGGGCCCAATCCTATCTGACGCAGCCACAATGTAGCCCCATGGTAAGAGAACAAATGTCCACTTGCCTTGAGGAGGTGTCCATGACTGCCACTCCGCCACAGGATGCAGAGCACACCCATTTGGCATGGCTGCATCAGCGCTGGAAAATTGGATAGGATTGGCCCCTGAGCTACCTGCCTCAGTCAGTCTCATGGATGTGCAGAGCCTGTGTCCAATTCCCAATCAATTAGCAAGCAGGTAGAGTAGCCACTCCCAGAGGTCTCTTCACCTGCATCCTGCTCCAGGTAAGGAGAACGGCAAATTTAGAAAAAAAAATATCAGGGCTTCCAGAATGCTTTTCAGGGACATTATACTGTATATCATGATAGCTATTTGATCTCTACCTTGTTTTATCCAAAAATCAGGAAGCAGACTG
Source organism: Lerista edwardsae (assembly GCA_029204185.1). NCBI lineage: Eukaryota > Metazoa > Chordata > Lepidosauria > Squamata > Scincidae > Lerista > Lerista edwardsae. The sequence goes on along the minus strand of JAJKFI010000021.1, from coordinate 13,491,960 downwards.
ATGCTGTTATGTTTTTCAAGCAGTTTTAAAAGACCGCCTGTCGGGATGGACTCTGTGTCAGGGAATTTTTGTTTTCACAAAGCAGTTTGCATAGCAAAATAAATCCATACATATCTAGAAAGCATGTCTAACTTCTAGAATACCTTTTTGATCACTCTGCCTTACTACCTAATATCTCCCCACATCACATTTTTGTTGTTACGCCCTTGATATGTGTAATATGCTTATGAATGGTCCCTTGTCTGCAGTTTTATGGCTTCAGTAGGGGTGTGTGTGTGTGTGTGTGTGTGTGTGTGTGTGTGTGTGTTACTAAAAAAAACCTCATTCAAGACCCCGTCATCTCAAACAGACAACTAGTTTTGCTCCATGGGTGTAATTGGCTCAGATCTGAACAACTTCTGTGCTTACAGAAGACAAAGGAGCTAGCTTGGTCCCTGACACTCATATGAATCTAATGTAGAGAGATTAAATAGCCGTCGTGATAGAGGGTGACCCTACAGAGCACTCTGGAAGCCCTGACATTCTTCTCAACGTGCCGTTCTCCATACCTGGAATGGGATGCGGCTGCAGATCTCTCTGGCAAAGGCGACTCTACCTGCATGCTAATTTGCTGGGGATCTGTACAAACCCTCCAAAGCAAGCACTTGTCTGTGTCAGTTTCCATGGTGCTGTCACGCTGCTCCCATTCGGCAGCTTCACTTATCAACATTTTCCACCCGTCCTCTTCTGCATAATGCGTGGTTCATTCACCCAGAAAGTTCAGCTATTGTAATGATGGCTTGGGGGAGGGGGGGAGGCGTTCAGGGTGAAGAGGTGAGCTGTGTTCACAGAGATGCATGGGAACTGGGTTCAGTAACACAATGGGGAATTAGAAAACATGTACCTTGCCCCAGTCATGCAAGTATGCCTTGAAAATCACACACATGAAAAGAGAGAGAGAGAGAGAGAGAGAGAGAGAGAGAGAGAGAGAGAGAGAATGCATCTGAGCACAGGAAGGTTAGACTGAGATGGTTTTAAATGTACACACACACACCTAATTCCAGACTACGGTATAAAGGAACAGAGGTAAAAGCATGGTAAGAGACAGGTTGGGTATATGTCTGAAGTAACTGCTCTCTCATAATGCCTCAATTAGCAGGCAAACCTCTTCCTCTGATTGACTGCAGCCCTGCTGCTTCTGCCTCTAACTGGGGGCCACTGTTAATTGGCTTCCATTTCTTTCTTCTCCACAGGACAGCTTTCCGGCTCGCTTTGGAGGCGTCCATTTTGTGAACCAGCCGTGGTACATCCATGCCCTGTACACTCTCATCAAGCCCTTCCTCAAAGACAAGACAAGGAAAAGGGTAATTAGAGAATATGACCAGGCTGCGAGCCTGTCGCAGCAGCCACCACTGCCCGCTTCCTCCAACGCCTCCTTTTGTCTGTTTGCGGTTTGCTTTGGGTGGCCTTGGAACGCCGGTGAAGTACGAAGCCTCACCCGGAGTTTGCCAACAGCCAACATTTAATCAATATTTCAGCAGGAGAGAGTTATTTTCAGACTCCAATCCAGGCACCAGCAAACCTTTCATCCTGTACAAATAAAAGACAAGCATTTTATAGTATAAACACGCGTGGATGAAATGGATAGAGAGTGATTACTGAGCTGGGAGAGACACCAGGGGAAATTCACACTGGAACTCTTTGAGAGTGTTTGTTCTCTCATCTTGAGAGAAATGTTCTATTTTGCTTCTTCAGCAGACTGCCTTTCCTGTCAAGGAATAAAAAGAGTCACGGTGCTGCCCCAAGCATTCAAATTTCAAATACAATTAGAGAAGAAGCATGGCTGTACTGTGGCAAAGAGCCTCAGAATATTGATTTCTACTGTATTTCATTTTAGCACAGTGTACATAACATTATGATTTATGAGGATACTTTTAGTGTAATCCTGACCATTAGAACAATGATTCTCAAACTTTTTAGCACTGGGACCCACTTTTTAGAATGACAATCTGTCCGGAAGTGCTGTCATGGCCGGAAGTGCTGTCATTGTGACACTAGAGCTTGCTGCTTTCCTGAGAACGCAGCAATAAGTTGGGTTATTTCTCAGCCATTTTCCAATAGCAAAGTGAATCAGAAAGAAAAAAAAAGCCTATTTACAATCCTGACACAAGCAAAAACCACACAGCTCTCCCCGTATCCACTGTCCCATCTTCCCATCTTTTCAATGACGGCTGCACTGGGTACTATGCAACTACCTGAAATTGGCTCGCGACCCACCTAGTAGGTTCCGACTCACAGCTTAAGAAACACTGCATTCGAAAAATCAGCCAAAGAGGCATATTCGACTGGCAATAGGTCCAGAGGGCTGTGCCATGCAAAGTCTCCATAGCCAACACAAGGGAAAAACAGCAAACAACAACACTTCATGAAAGCACAGGAATGCAAGGAAGAGCCTTCCGAGCACCTAACTTGGTAAGGTGCTATAAGCTCTTCAAGATGTGTGGGAGTCAGGGCCAACCAGCCAGTGAACCCTATTGAGCTCCAGATTCTACGGTGGCACCCTGGCAGAGGCAGCCAGTGTCTCCACCATCTGCCCCAACATTTATCAGAGGCTGCAAAAGCCACTGCTATTGAAAGCCATTTTCGCTGCCAGGTGCCTGTTGCTTCCTGAACAGGCAGGGGGCAGAAGTGAGGACTGGAAGAGCAGCATGGAGGCCACTTGCTTCAATACAGGGGTCTCAAAACAGAGACCTTGGGAGCTAAATGCGGCCTGCCACAAGATTTTATCTGGCAGCAACTTGGTCAGAACCAACTTTCTGGTCAGAGCCTTGCTATCGCTTGACATTTTTCTTTATATATCATTTCTCAGCTTAAGCATGGTGTGTTTCTTTGCAATTGTCACATTTTTGTTCTGAACCGTATCATGCTGATTACAAAAAGGATCCAAGTAAAGTGTATTCATTCATGTAAATGCCATTCATTCATTTAGAAAACTGATTTTAAACATACGATGTGGCCCTCGTACTGAAAAGTTGAGAGACCCCTGCTCTAGCTGGTCACATCTCCACTCGTCCCTTCTGGTTCCCACTTCCACCCACTGCCTTTTCAAAAGGCAGAGCAAGTGGGAGCCTAGAAGGGGGAGAAAGGCTGCTGCTGCCCACCTGACTGCTGCTGCCAGTGAAGCAATGGGAAGAAAACCAAGTGCTCAAAAGAGCAGACACAATGTAGAGCTTGGGGGCTCCTGGTATCAATGGAAAACAAGAGAGGATAACATTGGGTTGGGGAGAGACATTTCAGCGCTGATCTCAGATACCAAGGCTGGTGGGAAGATACACAACCAAGTACACAAAGAACCAAAGCACAAAGACTTTCACCTAAACAACAGTACTCCAAATCAGTGGTCTTTACCCTTTTGTTGTGCCATGATCCCAATATATAAATAAATAAAGTATGAGACTGGGGACCCCAGTCTTGATCCTGCCCCCCCAGTACCTTATCCTGGAGCCCACCTAGCCCATCCCTGTCCCCATTCCCAGCACTGTTCACTTTTATGTCATATTCTTTGGACAGCAGAAAATGTTACCATGAAGGTAGCAATATGAAGGCTACTTTAGCACAATGGCTGAGAATCTGAGCAGGGCTGGGACACAGTTTCCTGGTACCTAAAGGGCAACACCAGGTGCCTCCCCCTTTATCTGATGGCGCTCTAATCCAGTGATCGTCAACCTTTTTAATTCCTATAAGTTGCTGTGACCCCACAACTGAGGCTTTGTGACCCCATTGGGGTCTCGACCCCCAAGAATACTGCTCCAAATGATAGTAGGAGACATTTTCATGTATTTTAACTAGTGAAACTTGTACTTTCTGGCAGCAGGTATGAATTGTGCCTGCAGAGAGGACTGTTGTGAGGCAGGGAAAGAGGACATACGATATGGGTGAAAACAGGCCACAACTTTATGACTTTATAGCTTACAGGAAAAAAATGGGTCACACCTTGGTGGGGAACCTGACGGCAGGGATCCCCATCAAGCTACCAGCTGCCTCGTCGGCATTGTCACCCATCATAGACTTCCGGCTGAGGGTTTGATCCAAGATAGATAGTGCCAAAGTGGGCTGCTGATGTGTTATTTGGTCCCACCATCCTCAGGCCCCATGAGGGGGGCATTGGCTGAAGCAATGCAGGGGCACCCTCATTGTGACCCCCACCTCCCTTTTTCTATTATTCCTGTCAAATCATTGCTCCCTTATATTCCAGATAAAAATCTTCTAATTAGCTGTGACAACACAGCAGTTTAATCAACATGAGGCACTGCATGCCACATCAATAGGCACAGTATAAACCAATTAGTGTATTCTGTACATCACTAAAATCACACTGTGTACAGACAGACTCCAGGTGTCCCTGTGGCCAATTAGTGTGCAGGTAAATTCCTTTTCAACCCCACCAACCAGCAGCTGACACTGTTCATAGCAACTGACATGCAATGGGAGGAAGGGTGGATAACCCGAAACAACGTTGAGAACGCAACCCTAACCCAGAGTTAGGCCGGCACAGTTAGGCCAGCAAAGTTTGGCTGGCACAAGGGACACTGTAAAATGTGTTTGGGTCACTCGCAGAGTCAGGGAGGATGGCGCACGTCGGTGTGCTGGGCTGGCCTCTCTGACTCCAAGAGTGGTCCAAACAGACTTTATGGTGTCTTTTATGCTGGCCAAATTTTGCCTGCCTAACTGTGCCGGCCTAACTCCAGGTTAGGACTGCACCCTGACTGGTGATAGCAACCAGATTTCCAAAGACAGCCTAGGAATGAACCAGATGGATGAAGTTCTCTCTCTTTCTGGTTTCCCCCTAGCTGGCCTACCCAACAGCGGCCTACCCAACGTAGACCGTAGGACATGGCCTACCCAACAGCCATGCTTGAAGGCTGGAAGCAGTTGTATCGTGTGCTCAAATGGCTTTGGAGCTACCATCCACCCCATGTGACCCACACAGGGCACAAGAAGCCCCCCTGGGAAGTCTGGGGAGGCTATAATTCCAGGGTTGTGTAATTGGGCCCACAACTAAATAAGAAGCAGAGTGTTTTTGTTTGTAAGAAATAGAAATTGTGTTTTCTATATAACTATATTTCTGAACAATTTTTAAAATTTTGGTATGGCCATGAAAAAATTGACTATAAATAAACTAATGGTTTTCTTTCTTTTCTGTTGTTTTTTTTTTTAAAAAGATCTTTCTACATGGTAACAATCTGAATAGTCTTCACCAGCTTATACACCCTGACTGCCTGCCCTCAGAGTTTGGAGGGACACTTCCTCCGTATGACATGGGCACTTGGGCTCGGACTTTACTCGGTCCAGACTACAACGATGAAAATGAATACACTCACACTTCCTACAACGCCATGCATGTGAAGCACACATCGTCCAATCTGGAGAGGGAATGCTCACCCAAACACATGAAAAGGTAAGCAGGAAGACACTAGATTCTCTCCTAGGAGCCTTTATTGTTTTGCCTGCTGCAAAGCAGCAATAGCCAATTTTGCTGAAGCAAAAAGGCAGGGGTACTTCACCTTGAAGAGAGATTACTATGTGGCAATGAAAGAACAGCCTCTCTGCTAAATGCAATTACTTGCCTGATTACGAATGATTGTGAGCAAAGCAAGTTGCGAGCAGAGTGTTCAGCAGTGTATTAAATGGAAAAGCATCACAGTGGAATGCTTTGTCATGAGGCAGAAGGCGCTGCACAGAATTACTGCTGTCTTGTGTGTCATTAACCATCGTTGATTTTGGTGCGTCCTGGAAACACTTGTTAAACAGAATGAACAAAATTCTCTCTGTAATGGAGGAAGTAAAATAAGCTCTACAAGCTGTTCAAAACAAAGTGTAAGATTTTTGTATGCTATATTGTCATGCCTACTGAAGCTAAGCTATTAAAAGAATGTTTGCAGGGGCCAGTTCATGTATGGTGAGGAATTGGTAATGGATGCAGGACAATGTGATTCCACACCTTTTCTTTATACCTTTTCTGGGTCAGCTGGCCTTAACCCCAGTGGTGGGATTCAGGGGGTTCGACCAGGTTCTATAGAACCGGTTGTTAAATGGCCGGGCCCCGCCCACTCGCTTACCTCGGCTGGCTTCGGGGTTTTTTTGCTCTGGCTATGACGTTATAGGACCGGTTGTTAATTTATTTGAATCCCACCACTGCTTAACCCTACAGTTAAGGTCCTATCTTACTGAGGCTTGAAACCTGCCTGAGGCCGGTGACCATGCAGTAATGGCCTATTTGGAGAAGAAAAAGTTAAATCAGATTATGTTAGGTTGGAGATGAGAAGCCAGTTGGCTTTTTGCCTCCTTTTACCTATAGTGATTTCAAAAAGGTATAGACTAGAATTTCTAGAGCAGGTATGTGAACTCATACTAGTGGGCCAAATAGTATTCATGGTTCCTGCTGTGTGCCGGAAGTGACCTCATGAAGCAGAAAATGGCCCCATTGACCAGACAATGGCCAGAAATAAGCACTGTGTTCTAATGCAGTAGGAATGCATTTTCTGCAAGTGAGCACAAATATGCAAATCCTGATCATATTTTCAAGATATGGGAGAACCCATTTATCAAACGGGAAGCGCAATCCTGCACTGACTGTCGTGCCGACGCTACATCATAGCGTGGGCACGACAGCCCTAGCGTTGATGCGAGAGCGCTGATCGGCACTCCTGCGCCGGCACTAGAGTAGCAGGACCGGTGACGAAGGCAGCGCCGGTCCTGCTGCACCCACGCTGAGCCTTTCTTGCGCCGACCGAAGCCGGTTGGTCTGAGGGAGGCTCCACGTGGAAGCGGCGCAGGGATTGGTGGGAGGGAGGGAGGGAGTCCAGGGTGGGACTCGGGTGGGACCTGGGCAGCTTGGGAGGTGGCCATATGGCCACATCCTAAGCCCGTCAGTGAGGCCGTGCAGCCCTGATTTGGGCCGCGTAGTCTCCTCTAATCTGTGCCCGCTCTTTAGCTCTTTAGCGGGCGCAGATTTGAGGAGCACATAGGGGAGGCTGGAGCCTACCCTACAGTAAGGGGGCGAATGCTCCCTTGCCATTGGGGGAGGCTCCAGCCTGTCCTAAACAGCGTTGGATATGGTGCTGGCCCGTCAGCCTCGCCAGTCCAGCGCTGTTTAGGATTGCGCCCTGAGAGAGTCCGATCATCTCCCAGGCCGCCCTTTCAGCAGCACTGCTTCTGCCAAAGCGTCACTTCACAGCTCAGCAGCTGAGAGGTGCTCAGCAGAAGCAACACTGAAAGGGCAGCCCACATGATAATTGGACTGTCCCAGTGCCTCAGGAGTGTCTTCCTCTATCTCGTTCCTCTTGGCCTGCTCCATCTCCCAGAGCATTCCTTGACTTCTGAGACCTCCTTCCATCTTTCCCTCCCACATCCTCAACAGAAGCAACACTGCTGAAAGGGCAGTGCTGGGAAAGTCCAATTATCACGTGGACCAGATAAAGAGCTTCCACGGGTCATATCCAGCCCATGGGCTTTATGTTTGACACCCCTGTTCTAGAGAATCTGCTGTTTTCATTTTGAGTGGATAGTGTCTTCAGTTCTGCTAGACCTTGACTACAGTTCTCAGAGGGAAATGGGTGTGTAAAAGACGACAGTGAACCTGCTGTTCCTTGCAAATTCACAAAGATCATTTGGAGTTAATTCAGAGTGCAAGCCTAACCTGGAGTTTGGCCAGTGTAGTTAGGTCAGCAAAGTTTGGCCGGCACAAGGGCCACCTTAAAGCTCATTTGGACTACACTTGGAGTCAGGGAGAATGGCACACATCTGTGTGCTGGCCTCTCTGAGGGAGAAATCCTAACCCATCTTCTAGCACTGGGATAAGGGCAATGCAGCTCCAAGGCAAGGGAACAAACATTCCCTTACCTCGAGGAGGCCTCTGTGACTGCCTGCACCCCAACTGCAGGATGCGGCACATGCCCCATTGGCCCAGCTATGTCACTGCTTTAAAGTTGGTTAGGATCAGTGGTGGGATTGAGGGGGAACGTGGGGGAACTCAGTTCCACTAGTTAAAATTAGGGCTGACTCCGCCCACTTCACTCTCCCTCCTCCCCCCTCCCAATTCCTCTGCAAAGAGCTTTTCTTCTTGGTTGGCTGGCACTCAGAGGGTTAAAGGGAGCGACTCCAGATTCCTAGGGAGGGCGAAGGCAGTGATGTCATTCAGGGGGAACGGACCAGAATGGGCGTTCCGGATCCTAACGGGCTCCGTGGCTGGTTCCGGGTTCCCGACAAGTGCCCATCAAAAGTGAATTCCTGTTCCTAAATCATTTAGATCCCACTACTGGTTAGGATTGTAGTCTGACTCTGAGAGTGGTCCAAACATACTTTACGGTGTACTTTGTGCCAGCCAAACTTTGCTGACCTAACCATGCTGGCCTAATTTCAGGTTAGGATTGTGCCCCCAGTGTATCTTGCTATGTTATAAAAGACATATTTATTTGTACGTGCCAGAATTAAGTCTGCATGACACAAAGAAATCCTTAATATATATTCTTCTTACATATGTTATGTCATTTGTAATGTACGGTCGCTGTTTTACCTTTCCATTGTTCATGATAAATTGAGGCCTGGTATTTCATGCTAGAGAATAGATACCACTGCCTTTTGTTTTTTTAAATAAACATATGATATATTGCACTGTGCGGTGGTGTTGGTGAAGAATAAACAGAGTGAATCCCAAATCACAGGCACAGATACCAAGTAAGCACTTCTATACTTCGTTAGGCTTGCTGCACCTCAAAAAGGACATAGTGGAGCTGGAAAAGGTGCAGAAGAGAGCGACGAAAATGATTACGGGGCTGGGGCACCTCCCTTATGAAGAAAGATTGCAGCGTTTGGGGGTCTTCAGCCTAGAAAAAAGGCGCCTGAGGGGGGACATGATTGAGACATACAAAATTATGCATGGAAGGGATAGAGTTGATAGAAGGATGTTCTTTTCCCTCTCTCAAAACACCAGAACCAGGGGGCATCCGCTAAAACTGAGGGTTGGGAGAGTTTAAACAAATAAAAGGAAGTACTTTTTTACCCAGCAGGTAGTTAATCTGTGGAACTCTTTGCCACAGGAGGTGGTGATGACATCTGGCCTAGATATGCCTTTAAGAGGGGATTGGACAGATTTCTGGAAGAAAAGTCCATCGTGGGCTATAGGTCATGATGGATTGTGCAACTTATGCATATGATAAGGTGCAAGGGAGTAGCAACAGGAAGCAAGCATCTTGTTGTCTCGTGCCTCCTTGGGGCACCTGGTGGGGCTGCTGTGAGATACAGGAAGCTGGACTAGATGGGCCTTTGGCCTGATCCAGCAGGGCTCTTCTTATGTTCTTATGAGGACTCTGTCATCTCAGCACAGAATGGATTTCTGCAGCAATGGGAGAATGCACTCTGCATTTTGACTCAGTCTTGAGGATATTCCCTTCCACCTCAAGAAACGCCTGCGAGTTACTATGACGATTCTTATTTCCTCTGTGTATGCGGCATACGCTGAGAAGGCAGAAGAAACATTAGAAAGATGAAAACCGCTGTGGAAGTCATGACAGAACTATCCCAAATGTAGTTCTGCCTCATGGAGGGGAATAGGAACTTCAAAATACCCTCGGAGCTTACATCCTTGCTTCACATTTCATTGTGCATATCTGTAATAGACTTGGAGAAATTAGAAGCATGCTAAGTAGCCTATAATTAAGAAAGTATTTTAAGCAAAATAACTTTTTTTTTAATTTTAGGAATAGTTTAAATAGCCAAACATCACTCTCCACATTCTCTGCCCCATTTTCAGTCCTAAAATGTTTCAGTCTGGTGTCTCCCTTGGAGATGGTGCAAGGGTAATAGTCTACTTTAAAATGCCAGATGCAGGGGAGTGGCAGCAGGACACAAGTATCTGGTTGTCTTGCATGCTACCTGAGGCATCTGGTGGGCCACTATGAGATACAGGAAGCTGGACTAGATGGGCCTTTGGCCTGATCCAGCAAGGCTTTTTCTTATGTTCAGGGTCACAGCCCCATATTTTTATAACAGAAAACCAAGTCCTTACAGCCCAACATTTCCCATTCACAACCCAGTAGGACTGTGTTTTTCCTTAGTCTGAGTAAAACAGAAGCCTAAGAAAAGACAAAAAAGCACATTAAAACATATTTGATCAGCCACAAAAGTAAAACAAAGCATCTAGCGGCAAACCAGTAAAAGAGAGGCAACTCATCCAGACCAAAGGCATGGCAAAATGGAACAGTCTGATTGTGAAAAGCCAATAAGAAAGGAACATGGCAGTGAGATTGACAGTCTAGGTGCCACAACCAAGGAAGCCCTTTTCTTTTATATTTGATAAAAGGTACCCATATGATGGTGGTGGTGGGAAAGATTACACATCCTCCATTAAATTCCTCAGTGGACCGGCAGGCAGAATCGTGTGGCGGGATGTGGTTCTTTAAATACCCTGATTAAACTGTTTAGAGCAGTGTTTCTCAACCAGTGGTACTGTACCACCTGCGGTACTTGAGGTGGTAACCAGTGGTACTCACTGAACCCCAGACCCCTGCTGCCCGGAAGTGAGAGCTGCAACACAATGTGACAGTGGTAGGAGGCTCTGCTCAGCAAGCAGAGCTCCAGTGTGCACTTTTTGCATGCTCGAAAAAGCCGCCATCCCTGAGCCTCTTACCATTGTTTATTGTGTTTCATTTGGCCTCCCAGTCTGGAAGTACCATCAATTACTTCCAGTGGCACTTCCAATAAGTGGCACTTCCATGCAGAGTGGAACGGCAGGGGACCAATGTTGAGAAACGCTGGTTCAGAGCTTTAAGGCTACAATCCTGTATGTACTTATCAGGGGTAAATCCCATTGACCTCAATAGGACAGATATAGAGTTGTGCTGTGATGGAAAGTCAAAGACAAATACTGTATTTGGACCTTGAATTGAGCCTGGAAACAAACCAGGAGGTGGTGCACGCTGTATAATAAATGGAGCCACATGCAGGGCTGGCCCATCCATGAGGCTGACTAAGGCAATTGCTTCAGGCAGCTAATCAGTGGAGGGCACCCACCTCTGCCCCCCCACTTGCCTCCTCTGCTCCTCCTCCTCCTCACATCTCTGTCTCCTATGTCCTACCCCACCTTCCCCTCTCCTTTCCATGTCTTCTTCCATTCCAACCCGCTCTTCCTTTTCCAGTCCAGAGAGTGGGAGAAGGGTAGGTTGGCACATTAACAGGTGAGAGGTAGCATTAGGTTCACTGCCATAGGCAGCAGGTGGCCTCGGGCCATCCCTAGCCGGACAGCCTGATAAACAGTCTCTGATCTGCTCTTCCTGCTGCACTTTCTGGACCTTTCCGTTCAACTGCACTGCGAGGGCAGAAACGAAAGCTCGGCCCCCACCTGAGGAGCTCCTGCATCTGAGTTGACACAGCCTCAGAGCGTAGAACAAAGAAACCCCAAATGCTGCTGGAAATGTAAAATCCCTCATGCGCTCTCCCTAAGAAATTCAATTGGCACATGTTTGGTGCACAAAGGAAACATTTTCCTTCACTGTTATTGCATACAGAAGGAAGGAATTGTCGGAAGATAATAGCCTGGAGGGGATGGAGTAATCGGCAGAGAATTAGAGGGAAATGAGCAGATGGGAGGTGGAACCAGAGTGAAGAGATCTTCGCAGTGTGGCCTGATTGATTGGTTACAGTGCATCAGCTTGAAAGGCACAAAGCTCCACACAAGGGGGAAAGCCTAGCAGGGTGGTCATGGTTTTTTGGCATGGGCCTTAGCAAATAAGATGGTTCATAGCACAAAGGAAGAATATTATGGGAGGAATAGGAGATTGGGACTAGGAGCATGCAGCTTGCGCACGCTTCATCCTTGTTCAGTGCAGGTGTTCCAACAGGGTGGGGCAAAATGCTAAGTTTTGCAGGAGCCTGAGCTCCTATGTAATGTGGCCCCTCCCCCTCGCCTTCAGAGCCATTTGTATCTCAGAGGCTTTGCTCTCCGAGCCACGAACAGCTCTGGAGGCGAGGCCGCATTACACAGGAGCTCAGGCTGTATAACATTACATAGCATTTAGCCCCCTATGCACCAGTACAATGGAGCCCTGCCCTCAGACTGAGCGGAGCCTGCTTTGTTGAACTGAAATTTTTTCCAGCTACCACCAGTTCTGAACAAAGCAGCTTGCAGATCAAGGCTGCAATGAAATCAGGGCATCTTCAGACATGCCCTGCTTTCCTACTTGGAAATTAGTGCAGTTCAGGAAAAACCTTATGTGTTGAACCTCTTGAAGTGTAAAACTGAAGCTGAAGCTGAACCTCTTGAAGTATAAAAAGTGGGGATGGGGCTGCTCTCACCACAGATACACAGTTACCAACCGTGAGCCAGGAGGTGGCATATGAGAGCCAATGGCATATGTGGTTGCCAGTTTGCCAAAAAATTTCCCTTTTTTCAAATAGACCAGAGCAGAGGTTAACTTGGGCTGCTGCTGGAACCTACCCTGGCATCAGACCTTTCTTCCATTTTGCAAAAGTTGGTAGATTTGTGATATCACCAGGTCTTCGACAACTCCAGTAAGAGGAAGAAGTCCAGTGCTCTTACTGGCAGGAAATGCAAGGCCGTGGTTGACGCTAGCAATTGCTGGACTTAGCAGCATGGCGGTGTGTAGCTTCTGGCCTTGAACCCAGGGGAAAAAAAACCTTTTAATTAATCATGTGGGTATGGATGCTGACTAGAGCAACCCATGTTTTACACATCACAAAATTTGGTCTGAAACCCCTGGAAGCAACTGGATGGAACTGCAGGGAAAAAGTAATGGGTGAGTTTCCTCTCTCTTCCTCCATGCAAGTCACCCAAATGGCCAGCCCATTTTGGTAGAAAAAGCAGCCATTGGGTTTTAATGACACATGCGAACTTCCCCAGTTTCTTCATCAGTAGAATTTTTTGCTGTGTTCCAGCTTGAGAATTACAAGGATGAATCTCGTGGTTGTAAGGGGCTCATTACAGTTTCTAGTGTTTGGTATGGCCTGTAATTCAAATACTTGTAGGGCTACTGAATGGCAACTCTAAAGTGGCTGCACCTTATAGGCCTGTATATTATTTCCTTTAGGCTGCAGTCTTGTACACAGTTTCCTAGGCATAAGCATAACGGGATTTACTTGTGAGCAGACATGCCTAGGATTGCACTGTGTGTCTATAATGGACAAGCTCACCGAGGGCAATATAATCTTTGAAGCAGACCCTTTCCCCAGCTACGTTTCTAGATGCCCTGGGATTGAAATGAACCTTGCTCAGTTTCAAACCTTTAAAGGCGTATTAAAAATAGCATTGAGCGCCCTATTTTTAAAATAGCTGCAATCTTATAACATTTTCCTGGGAGTAAGCCCCATTGAAAATAGTGAAATTTACTTCTGAGTAAACATGGCTGGAGATGGAGAACCATCTCGGAAGAGGAGATGCCTCCATCTCCTAACTGAAGAGCATGTCATTGGAAAGGGGAAAAACAGTGTTTGTGACCAGCTAGAGAACACATTCCCTAACACTACGCTCTTAGATTAGTAGTTTCAAGGAGACAGAACATTGTTCCCATCAGTGTTCTGGTTCGCTGTGCTATTTTTAAAAACAGCAGTATTGCTGAAGTGACTGCTGGTGATTTGTATGTGAAGCATAATTTATACTTTCAAAATCCAGCTAATGTTTAGACGCCATTCACAGTGAATGAATCACTACTTCACTCAAATGTGTGCGGTAGATCCCTTTGTGGCTTTGGAACACAATGTTCAGTTATTAAGACAGAAGTTATCTGAAATATAAAAGGAAAGGTTTAAAATGGTGCCATACTCATGTTTAACACACAGTCAACATTATTTTACTTTCTGGTGTCTGCTTCAAATGGTATGTATGTGGAGGGGTGGGATAGGATGTGGTCACTGTAGCTACTTTCTGGACTCAACCTATACATTATGTGGCCTATTCCATTTTCCCACATGCATAAAATACCCTACACATAATATGTGAATAAATTGCATGGGGCGAAATTAACAATTTTGACCTGTAATCTAAAGTGGAACAGCCCAGAATTCTGCCACCTCAGTGTACCACCTCTGCCTAATAGGTAGGTTGGGTTCTCTAATCAAACCTCCAAAGTGCTTTTGGAACGCAGAGGAAGGGAAAAGGCAGTTGGGATATTGTGTGATATTAAGTGAAAAGGAAAATCAAATCTTTCTGGGCACCAATTTGTGTGCTAAGCACCCTCACCTTCCTATTCAAACAAGTCAATAACACCATGCAGTTTTTCGTTTGTGGTATCCTCAAGGGAAGACAATGTTTCAGCTGGGCAATAAAAATACAACTATAGCATGTCCCATTCATGGGTTCATAAATTACTTATACAAGATAAGAATGCCAGAATTCTGTTCAAGTGCAACCAGATGCACCATAAAAAATGCTCAGCACAGACAGCTGTGGCCTGTTATCCCACAAAGCAATTGATCAACATAAAATAGTTTATTTGAACCAAACTTTAAGGCCTGGTGTACATTTGGAATTAGCTTGAAATAATGAGAAGGCCTCATAGCATGGCTTGTAGAAGGTGGTTCTAGATTGCCTCCAACCCAAGATGGAGCTGCTGTGCTTGGTTGCAAAGGAGAGCTTAGACATAATGGGCATTATGGGCTTTTCATGCAGAGAAAACCTTGTGCACTGAGCTCTGCCTGTTGAGATGGCATTTGATATTGCATTGTTGTCTTGCTGCCGATTGGCTCAGGCAGTGAGCATCATGTTATGCCCCTGAGCATTTGCTGCGCTGCGCCTCATAGTCTGGGAACCACAGGTATAAAGCCTTCATATTTTTGCCAGACCAGATCATCATGATGTACTTGTGGAAACCGTTTTCTTTACATAGAAAAAAAATGACATATTAGCCTGGCAAATGTGAGCCCTTTAGAAAAACAAAAGACATGTTCACAGCTGTGTTTTTGTTTCAGGTCTCAGTCAGTGGTGGAGCCTGGGATGTTGAAACATGAGGACCAGAATGAGAATGAGAATACTCAGCCGCTGTTGGCGCTAGACTGAGTTGGAAAAATTCATTGTGACACACAAATGCATCGTCAGACTGACAAGGTCCAAGAAGCCTATGATACAAAAGACAGGTTTAATACACATTTACACATGTTCAAGCTTGAAAATCAGGCTCACCATCTTTGCAGAGCAAGTAATGATCATCACCAGCCATCCGTCTGTGTGGCCAAAGCCAAAAGGGGAAGATTCCTTGTGGTCCATTCAGAACACAAAGATAACAAGAAGCATCTGAAAGCAGAGCTCTTTTCCATTCCTTTTTGTGATGTACGATATTTACAATGACTGAACTGTGAGAAACAACTTTCTATGTTCATACACTCAAGAGATACATCAGTGGAGGTTTCCCCTTACTCTTTTAATTAAAAGGGATGTTCTCTCCAATTTTACTCAAATAAAATGTAGATGAAGTAAAAGCAATTAAAATAATGGGTTGCGTTTAAACATTGCACTAATAGGCTTCACTTAGTTTGTCACTCAGAGATAACACCTACAAATGTCCTTCAGTCCTTGCAGATGTATTTCTTCCCTGTGTTCTTCGGTGTTTTTTTAAGAATTGCTAGACCAGCACCAGTAGAAAAATTGTTCAGCACTGCAGTCTGTGATCTCATCATCCCAACTATTTGCAAAGGATCACTTATTTCAAACAAAATTCCTAACTTTTGAATGTTCCTGTCATCCTGTCAGGTCAAGATAATGAATGGAGTGGGTGACATGGGAAACAGATACTCTCAATTTCATTTTAACAAGGTGGGGGGCTTTCTCTCCCCCCCCCTCCACAAGCAGCTGCTTCAGGTCCATATGCTGTAGAAATAGCAGTGGCGATAGAGGAAAATGAGGAGGAAGCTCAATGGAAACACTCACTGGTGATTAATGTTCCACTCCAGGAGCATTATCCTTTCATTCATTGAGGTCACTCCAGCAAATGAAAGCTCAGCAGAGCTGTTTCACCATCATCTCTTCTGCAATCAGTTAAAGGTGTAGCCAGAGGGCCTGGCTGACCACAGATATAGGCTATGCTTATAATAGAAAAGGAAAACTTGGGATGAATTATTCAATACACCTCCATTAGAATGAACTGTCGAAGAGCAGAACAAAACAATGTAGGACTGAAATGCCAAAGATCAGTTTGCTATTCCTGTCTTTACTCTACTTACAAAAACAAATCCCATCCCCACATTCAAATGAAAATAGATAATAAAAGGAGTCCACTCTTATGAAAATGTTTTGATTGTGGCTTTATTTCCTCAAATAACTGTAAGCATGGAAGGCACTTTTTGAAACCCTATGGAAGAGCCAGTTCACAAACTTTTGCCAAACACAAAATTGAACCCCAAATACATTAGAAAGATTAACTCATCATCATAAAGTCAGCAGCGTAACTCTTGGGTGACAACTCAGAAGCAATGATTTCATTTGTATATGGTCCATTATGAATCAAACCATGATGT
Source organism: Lerista edwardsae (assembly GCA_029204185.1). Classification (NCBI taxonomy): domain Eukaryota; kingdom Metazoa; phylum Chordata; class Lepidosauria; order Squamata; family Scincidae; genus Lerista; species Lerista edwardsae. The sequence goes on along the minus strand of JAJKFI010000021.1, from coordinate 13,475,460 downwards.
TTTACTATCACAGTGCATCCTCTTGGGGGAGAGGGGGTAAATTCAGGGACCGTTTATTATGTCAAGCCAAGGATATTGCTTTTATGGAGGAGTCACTGCTGCAGACACAATATAATTTAGCTATAGCTTGTCCCTCAGGGTCAGATAGATACTGCACTTGCCCTGTCTTATATAGCGAGAGCTCTTGTCAAAACAGCAATACTAAGATCAACCTCTTATCTTGTCCCTGTGAAATATGGAGGCCTCCACTTACATTACAGGCTTGTGCTGGCTTACTGCTTATACTGATGGAAACCAAAATTCGCCGGCTAACACTTTGCCTCCAGGGCCAAGAACTCAAAATGCTCAATATCTGTAATGGAGAAAATTCATTTTTAACTACTCCATGTCTTTTGGTAAAAGTATACTGTACTTTGCTTCCACTCCTGCCATTGTCTTTCAGAAACAATGACCACACGCATTGTAAATCTTAAGAACTGTTGTAAGTATTAAAGTCTTAGCTAAGGATTTGTGTAATTTATTTTCATAGTCACAAAATACTTAACAGCATGGTGGAAAAAAAATCCACATTTTAATTGAGATAATATACCTTTGAATTGAAAAATTAGTAGACCAACTGGACTTGAGTATAAGTCAAGAAGGACAAGATTCCTTCCAGTTGGACATTAGTAGGACTTGTCACTTTTAAAAGTGCTTCTTCATTTTCACTTTCAGCACAGAACTGTGTAAAGCATATGGAGATGGTAGTAACAAGGAACACTTAAATTAGGTCATGTATACTGTACACTGCATATGTGTTTGTGGTTTTGCAGAGGTGTATGTATATATGTGGCTAGATAGGTAGGGTAGATTGGTTTTTCTCACATTTTAGTAGCTTCGGTTAACAGAAAAACAGCCCTTTGTTTCCTTGGTACCGGTGCAAAATCTAGAAACGATTTCAATTGCTAGTAACGCACGCACAGCTACACTGAAGGCACTTGAGATTAATGCACAGTACAAAATTCCGCAGCACATAATGGGCAAGAAATATACTTGCAGGCCCACATTTAGAGTAGATTGCTTTATTTTATTTTCCAGTCACATAATCCTGCTACATGGAGTACCTGTTTGGGAGGCAGAACTGAGAGAAAGCAATACAGGACCAGGCTGAAACAGTCAGCACACAGGACAACGGAGCCTGTGGTTTCTCAAATGCAATATTATCACTGTTCACACTTTCATTTTCGGTCTTAAATTTGCACTTTCCGATGTTTAAGGCAACTATGTATAACCATTATATACAGGACTACTTCTAGTCAAAGAAATGAGAAAAGCTCAATTTAATCTTTAGCACATTCCAACTATAGTTTATAATATTAGAAAATATTCAGGTAAGCAAACAGTTTTCTTCTCAACAGCTTAATCATTTCTCAACACTTCATCTCTAAAACATTTCAAAATAGACAGTGATGCAAATCCACCCATGTGCATTTTTGGCATATTTTTGTGAATGGAAATATAACTATCAGGCATTTAGGTTGTGAATCATTCACTGAAGTTGCACAGCTAGTCATACTTTAGAAAATTTAGATTTTAATTTAGAAATTTAAATTTAAATTTAGAAAAATCTGAATGGATTCCAAATATTGTTCTAGATATTTCACACATAGTACAAGCCTCACTCCATGATGGAATAGGGAAGCCAGGTGGCCTGACACCCATATCCAGCACAGGGTTGGGGCTGGCTGTAGGGGAATTGATTCACCCATGTAATGAAGCAGAGGTCCAAGTGCAGCTACTCAGATCTGTACCATCGAATGGCAGACATCCAAGCAGCCAGGATCAAAGCTAGGCTGCCTGGAAATGGAGGCCCATGTGCCAGATCCTGGGACCCCCCTTCCCAGGCTGGTCTGCCCTCAGGCCTACCCTCCTCCACCTACCCTAACCCGTTCTGCCATCCCCCCTCTTCTAACCCCCTGCACCTGCAAAACCTGGTCGGTCTAAACTGGATGCTGCCAGGCCCAGGACATGGCGCTAAGAAGCCAATACACATCCGTGAGCTGACCTCTCCTCCTTCTGAGTCGTTGCAAACGCGCTTTATGCTGCATTTGGGACACTCCTGAGCCGTCACAGGAGACTTGTGCTGGCCCTTCCTAGGCTTTGGTTTGTCAAGCAGAAAATGGAAAAAAAACATGCGTCTGGGTAGTGGATCTCATGGCGGCAGTGAATTTGCCCTGCTGTGTTTAGCTCAAGGTATACATTTTTGCCTCGAAAACTGTGGGTGCGATCCTAAGCTGAGGTAGGCCGGCATAAGATAAGTCAGCAAAGTTTGGCCGGTGCAAGGGCCACTGCAAAGTGCGTTTGGACCACTCTCAGAGTCAGAGAGGCCAGTACACAGACATGCGCCATCCTCCCTGACTCCGAGAGTAGTCCAAACACGCTTTATGGTGGCCCTTGTGCTGGCCAAACTTTGCTGGCTGAGTTTATGCCGGCCTAACTCTAGTTTAGGACTGTGCTCTGTTTCTAAATTAATCTATCAGCAGGCCCTAGTACAAGCACCTAGTGACAAAACAGATATAGCACCAGAGAGGCAAGAAATTATAGCATAATCTTGAGCAGAGTTTGTGCAATTTCCATGGAAGTGAAGAGCTTTTTATTGATGTCCAGGAAATGTGAAAGCATAAGGTACACGCAAAAATAGAAGGCTCACTACACTTCCAAGCACTAGCAAGGTTTTCTTTCTTAGAAATAAACTCAGGCATCAACACTGGATTATAATCCAGGAATTAAACAAGGTGAATTGTACATCTGCCTTATCACTTGGAAGCAGAAAACCATAGTCAGCAAAAATGATGTTTTGTTCATATGACAGGCTTAATCATGGTTTAACATATGTCATTTGTGGACTTACAAAAGAAATTAAAAGAACATTACAAAACAAAAGCCGTTCATAAAGAGTAACAACATGCCCACTCATATGTGATAGAAAAATAGTTATCTATTTTTAAAAAACCTCAAAAAAACAACCATCCACTCACATTATGTGCAGCTCACACTATATGTTCATTGACTTAGATCCTACATGAGGTGTGACAAATCTCCAAGTTGCCGGCCTGTAACTGCTTACAAGAGTCCTTACTTGGATAGATATGAAGGCATTGATCTGGGATGCAATCCACTAAGCATTGCTGGTGCACCAATTTCTTTTAAGTGAACAGAAATTGCACATTAAAATTGTCTGGAAGACTGGGTCCCTGCGCAAAAGCTTTAAAAGTGACTAGCATATATCAAGGAGATGCCTAGCACTGACACACACAACACAGGCATAACAAAACACTGGCACAAGTGTCACTCTGAAATGTGGCACAGGACATTCTTTGGCTGGTAGAAGTGTAGGATATTTGTTCTTGCAGCATGGATACAGAGCTATCAAATCAGTGCGGTAATGGTATACACAGAAGAGGACTCCTTGAAGTCCACAAACAGATTTCTTCACACAGTTCAGTTTCGCTTTATTACAAGGACAGCATTTCCCATCACAAAAGTACAGACCTCAAAAGGGGATGTTGAAAGTAACCTGGACGTGCCACCCTTAAATGGCTGGAAGGGTGCGTCGCTGTTGTTGTGTTAGCTCCGGATGCCAGACGTCCACAATGAAGATCAAGCGATAATGGTTAGCATCCTGCCACACTTCATGCTCAAAGGAATCATCAAAAATAAGAACTTTCCCTTCTTCCCAGAACCTGCAAGACAAACAAGGAATCCTGCCTTAATTTGTTGCATGGAAGAGAGACGTTTCTGACCACATTTTCATCCCAATTAAGCCCCCTTTTAGAAAGGGCCAACTGCAATAGGGCAAATGGGACCCTGCTAACTGGGCAAGAGGCACTTTTTCAAGTGGTGTTCATCTTCTATTTAGCAGGGAAGAGTAATTGTCCCTCTTCACCCCTGCGCAGTGTCTTTTGTAGTGGCTGTTGCTGGTGGTGGTTGGCATTTTTTTAGATTGTGAGCGCTTTTAGGACAGGGAGCCATTTAACTATTATATTTTTTTGCCTGTAAACTGATGAACTTTGTGTTGAAAAGTGGTATATAAATACTGTTTGATGGATAGGCGAATTCTCTATGCTGACACACTCCCAGGCCAACCCTCTCCCCCCACCTCGTGTTTAGCACTTGTCTGCAGAGGGCAGAATCAAACATGGAAACCTTTTGATTTTGAACCCTGGCAGACCATGATAAAAATGTCAGAGGAGGGCTATAGGCAGCCCATACCCATTACCAAACTACCCAAAGTGAACTCTGTCACCCTGAACTTGCTTGGTTACCTGTATTATCCCACCAGGTAGGAAGGAGAATTTTTACCACACACCAAGCAAGGATGTATAAGAAAACAGTCGCCTCCATTGTCCCCCATACAGCAGCATTTTGCAAATTCATGTAATTTATGTAAATTTAACCAATTTACAAAATGAACATTTTACAAATGAGAACATAAGACTACTTTTCCCAATCTAATACATACCCAAATCAAAGATTGGAAAAACTTCCTTTTCCTTAAATAACATTGTTTGTTCGTTTCCAAATATTGTATTTTCTCCCCTCCTTCGAGTGCAATCCTAATCTGGAGTTAGGTCTGCACAAGTGAAGCTAGCAAAGTTTGGCTGGCACAAGGTCCACCATAAAGCACATTTGGACCACTCTCGGAATCAGGGAGGATGGCGCATGTCTTGTGTGTTGGCCTCTCTGACTCTGACTGTGCTCCAAACATACTTTATGGTGTCTCTTGTGCTGGCCAAACTTTGCTGGCCTAACTGTGCTGGGCATAACTACAGGTTAGTCTAGTCACTATTTTTCACCCTAATCCCAAACATTTTTGACCAGCGGCTCCCTTAACCTACTAGGCCATTGGCCGCAGTTCCCCGTTAGGGCTACAATCCTATACATTGTACAGAGCTGCGGATTTTTCATGAGGATTCTGTGGCTCCCCTGACTGTGGCCAAGGCTCACAGTATCACAGGGTTGATGAAAGGACCAAGTGGACCAACTCCTATATGGCACTCTGAGCTCCTTGGAGAAGTATAAAAAACACAATAAAATAAAGTTTTATAGATCTGCAGTTCCAGTATCACTGCAAGAGCAAGACCAAGATCCATAGCTCAATTACAGAGGAAACTGCTTTTTACAAGTTCAGACCATCTAGCTCTGTATCGCCTGGCAGAGCCTTTTCTGAGTTTCAGACAACATTCTCTCCCAGTTATACCTACAGTATATAATAATGGTATAGGTCAGTGGTTCTCAAACTTTTTGGCACCAAGACTCACTTTTTAGAATGACAATCTGTCCAGGACCACCAAAAGTGATGTCATGGCCAGAAGTGCCGTCATTGTGATGCTAGAGCCTGCTGCTTTCCCAAGAATACAACAAAAAGTTGGGTTTATTTCTCAACCATTTTCCAATAGCAAAGTGAATCAGAATCTGTAGTTGTGTACAATTCGGGGAAGTGGTTTGGACTTCAGTTCTGCCACTCCCTTTACTGCAGTAAAGAATACAGAACTCCAATCTCTCTCTCAGTGTTGTGTTGGTCAGGGAGCATAGAATTCTGAGACACAGAAATAAGCACAGAATGCACCCCAGTGCTTCTAGAATATTGGGAGATATTTTCTTAATGGACAGAGATTGGAGCACATGCTCTCAAACATATGACCATCATACTGAAAAATGAGTTTCTATTTGTATGGCAATTCATCCAACAGGATCTGGCATTAAAAAATTGAAATGTTACTATTTCAGTACAGGCAGCTGCAGAAGCAACTCCTGTGAGATTAAGCAAAATGACAAGGGCAAAGAGGAAGCACAGCAAATATATTTAGGGACTAATGTAGGGCCCAATCCTATCCAACATTCCAGCCCTGATGCATCTGTACCAATGGGGTGTGTGCTGCACCCTGCAGTGGGAGGGCAATCACATTTGTTCTCTTACCTTGGGGCTGAATTGTGCCTGCATCAGAAAGTCAGAATAGGATATGATAGCTGGAAAGTTGGACAGGATTGGGCCCAGAATATCTTGGACTTTTCCTTTTGTCTTAAATCCCATTATTAACAAATCCTGAATCTATGGGCAATCAAGTAAAGCATGATCGTATTTCATGCTAACAATTGAGATTATGATTCTCATTTGTCTACATTTTGGTGTAATGCAAGCCAGTGAAACCAAGCAACTTCTCCTAATGCTGAAGTATGGTATAAAAAACATAATATCAATACACTATATTCACCGTGAGTGATTCTGAGAAGTCCTATCACACATGAAACTTTTCAGTCTCCTCAAGAAGGCTCATCTGCAAATGTAATTCAGTGTTGTGACATAATAGACTTGTTTCTATATAAAGGAATGTTGCTGTCCTTGTATTACCCTACTCTCTCTCTCTCTCTTTTTGTTTGACCTTTTCCCACATGCTTACAGGCTGCATTGCCATCATGAGGTCTCAGGGCATAAAGGAACATAATACAATCACCTTGTTGAAGCCAAGTAAAGCTAGGTCTGATGTCGTGCCCAGGTGGATCATGAAATATCATGACTATCATGAAACCCCAGGTACACTGCACCTTGAGCTTTATGATGGATGAAAAGCAGTTAGAAATGTAATAGAGTCAGAACCCCAAGAAAAATGCCACGGTCTAGATCAGCAACCTTGAGAATGCTAAACATTTTGAAGCAAGGCAATACTGTGCATTTTTCCCAATAATTGCCTTTAATCTTGTTGTTTTGATTCATATTTGTTTTTGCATTTCGTTGTCGATTCCTAATCAATATACAGAGACTGTTCTCACACCTTTCATTGGATGCAGCAAATTCTCTATGCTCTTCATTCTCAGGAAGATTGCTAAGTGTATGGTCCATGTCATGTTTTCCCAGCGGATGAATGCTCTTTTGCTTGTTCAGGAGTTGTGGGTTTGGGTTCCTACCTTCTCCTTCAGTAAGCACTTTGAACTAACCTCTCTAATTCACTTTTGTTGGGTGCTTTCTACCTAAAGGAGATTAAGGTAAACCATAAACTTTGCTATCTTTTGACAAACTAGCTTCACAGAGCATAACTTGCAACATGTTTAAGGCCATGAACTATGGAACTTTTGCATATGAATCAGCATACAGTAGTGTTATTCAAACTGTGGGTCAGGACTCACTTGGTGGGGCGCGACCTGATGTCGCTGCAATCCAAGAATGCCAATTTACATTTCAGGAGTGTCATCTTATTATGTTACAATAACCGCACTTCCTGCTTGATGATGTCACCTCCTGCCACAACATCACTTCCAGGTTAATGGCATCACTTCCGGTGGGTCCCGACACGAGTGCCATCCTAAAAAGTGGGTCCCGGTCTAAAAAGTTTGAATACCACTGGCATACAGTATGGGCCCTCCCCTGTGTTTTCAGCTTTCTAAATCCAGTGCTATTAGGTCTGATATTATTATCTTTGAAAGACAATCATCTAAAACATGGTCTGGTTCAGATCGTTCCAGCCCTTCTCAACTCATGGGATGAGCATAGGTGAACACGTTTCTGCCCACTTGGTAGGCTATTGCCTAATTACTATTTTAAAGTAGTATGTGCAGGTAACACCCTCTCACATGATTAGGTGCCAGGCACCAGTGTGCTTGGGAACACCACTTATGCCCATGCATCATGCAACTGAAGGGGCCAGTTGAAGCAGCACCTTAATCAGCAGCATGTGTTTCATTTGGTTCAGAGGAGAGGTTTCCATCAGTTTCCTAGCTTCTGCATAGCAGCTAAATTACCCTCATCTTGCTGCTGTTGTTCATCCAGCAGCACTAATCTGTACCTGCCTTGAATGAGGTTGTTAAGAGGCTTTGTCTCTTTGGAAAAATGACTGCATGATTGGCAGCTCCTCTGCAAGTGAAAAGTTCCTCCTCCATCTCTCTCCACCCCAGTATTCAGGGCCGACCCTACAGAAGCCAGGGCAATAAGCAAGTGAATTCATCGCCTTGTCTTGATGCTTTCCAAATTCTATGGAGATGGGAAGCAACAGTCTCTGTACAATTAATCTCTGATGAGAACAAGGCTGAGCTTTAAATACTGCAAACAGCCCATGACATCTCATTACCATAAAGATGTAGACAACAGAAGGAAATTCAGGAGAGGGCAATAAAACAGAGGAAGCAATTAGAAAACAGGATTTAATGAAACAATAGCGAAGTGCCCTAATTTCAAATACCCTGCTTGACAGAGGCCTTACAGAGACTTCATTTCAACCACACTCAAAAGGCAGGACTGAACATTTGCTTAAATGAGAGTGCAGTACAGTGAGCAATAAAATCATCAAGAGACGAAAACAATACAATGATGCAAGACTGATGGCTACCAAGAATGGCCTTGCTCTTTTTATTTCCCTTTTTCCCCAGCCTGATGGATTGCTATACCAAAATGCAAACACAAACCACAACAGTGAACTGCTGAAATCAACACCGCAGGCAGGTACCCTGGTAGACCCTGAAAGCCTCACTTAATACTGGACTACTTTTCAATCAAACCGCAAACATTGTCTGATTTTCAGTTTTTTGAATGTGATTCTCCGATGCTGCTATGTCAATGGTTTTCGCGGTGTGTCAATCACATTTTATTTTTCTATCATAATATACATTTGCGAGACTTTTCAGGATCCCGGTTTGGACTAGTAAGTGCGATAAATATTTGGTAAAGAATCATTCTTAGGGATAAGATCAACTGCTAGACTCTGCTTTGAAAAGTTGTAACAGGAAGTAGAACACATTTGTTCTACTCAGTCCACATTTGAAATATATTTTTGTCAACAATTCTGGATGTGTGCTGTATCTTTTTCTCTCCCCCCCCCCAAAGCAAGTCAAAGGCAAAGAAAACTCAGCCAGACTTGGCCATTGCCTTTCAAATTCCAGTAATATAAAGAGAAAGGGCTGCTGCAGCTGGGTCCTAGTGCCCATGCAGAGCAACCCCCATGGCAGAGCACTTACCATTAGCTATTGCTGTGGGGCCCTAACATGGGTTGGGGGGGGGGAAGAGTGAGGAGTGCCTGCCCCAACGTGGAACTGGGAAATCGAAACGTATGGCAAGACCACAGTTGCTGAGTTGCCCAGGCTGGGTGGTCTCAGTTGCATGTTGGGGCAAGGATTCCCTATTCTTCACAGCTGACTCACAACAGCTGGCAGTGAGTGCATTCCCATGGGGATTATTACTGGCAAACCTGGGGGCACATAGACAGCAGGGCCCAGCCTGGCAGGCTTCCCCCCCCCATTGTTTCTTCCCATTGTTAAAAAGGTAAAGGTTTCCCCACGACCGAATGGTCTAGTCATGACTGACTGTAGGGGGCGGTGCTCATCTCCATTTCAAAGCCTGTAGAGCCGGCGTTTTGTCCAAGGACAAGCTTCCGTGGTCATGTGGCCGGCATGACTCTATGCCGTAGCGCACGGAACGCCGTTACCTTCCCACCAAAGTGGTCCCTATTTATCTACTTACAGGAGTGTTAAAGGTAAAAGTCTAGAGGTGCTTGTTTCTGGTGAGTAAGATAGGTTTGCAGCCTAAGTCTTCCTGAACACAATGGGCTTACTTCTGAGTAAATAACACTGTTTTCAAACGCCTCTAGTAATGGCTCATCTCTGGCTAGGGCTTCTGACAAGCCCCTAAGAGAAGCAGATGAGATGCCAAAATCAAGGTTCTGCCTCTTCAGGAAGGTCTTGAGCCTGTCTGAACAGTCTTCTTATCACTTGGGGGTGGGTAATTTCACTGTTCCCACTGGGTTAAAGCATAACCCTTACATCTCTGTCTGTGCTGCACTACCCTCTTGCTTTTCTCAGATGGAGCCAAATTCCAGTGGATTCAGAAATTATTCTGGAAATGCTTCTGCCACAGCCTTTAGTCATTCATGCACCTTTGAAGCATGGAACCCCAGTGAAGGCCAAATCCTATCCACCATTCCATTGCCGACACAGCCACAATGCAGTGCCAAGGTAAACATTCCCCTCCTTTGAGGAGGCCTCTGTGACTGTCCCCCCCCCCAAAGGGGAGATGCAGGATGCAGCAGGCACCAAATAGGCACAGCTGCATTAGTGGTAGAAAGCCAGCTAAGATTGGGCCCTGGTTTCACAGTGAGTAAGTGCGCAAAGAGCTCTTGATTTAATCTTCTGATTAGAGGAATCTCTAAGTAGAAGATTCTCATTCTCATACAATCAAAAGAAGCCAGACCTGTCACTGGGGTTGACACCTCTGACATAAACTTCCCTCCAGATTTCATTTTCCAACACGATTTAATGACATTTAGCCAAGGAGGCTCTGTTAAGATCTCCAGGACTGCTTTCAATAGGCATCTGGAGATGGATGCTAATTCCTAGAGTCTATCCTGAAGGGCAGGAAACCCTACATTCCACATACAGCATTATTGCTGTCTCTATATCAGCCCTTAAATGTAAATGAGCATTTCACTTCTGGTGGCAAGTAGGAGTCAGCCTCTTGCAATAAAGTGAAACCCAACAACTTCTTTCAATTGAAACAAAGGTTTTGAAAAATACCACACCACTTAGCCAACAACAGATTCCTGGAAAGAATAAAACCTCAAAGGGCTGAAATGAAGTACTGCTATTCAGAACTAAAACAGGGTAGTGTCATTTGCATTGCAATGAGACAGATGACTATATCTATGAGATAGTGTACTGGAAATGCAGCAAAAAAATATCATGTTGCCAGGAGTATTAATTGGTCTCTTGGATCAATTGTTCTCAGCCTATCACTGAAAGGCAAATAAATAGTATTGTGACATACTAAACTGAGCAAGAAAAGCATCACAATGTGATAATTTCATCATGACAAGATGCAAGTCCAGTATTGGAAGGCTATCAACCACCTCCCCTGCAACCCAGTTTACGCTCATTTCATAAAGTTGGGAACAAATGATCTTGTCAGTGATTAGACCGTAAGAGAGCTAGTGGCAGCCACCCACCAACATGTGTAGCACAACATTTAAATGATGTGAGTGCTGGAAAATGTCCAAAAGCAGAGGCAGCAGAAAGCACACTTAATTGCTGAACAGGTTCTGCCCTCAAACTACTGAAAAGTAACCAGCTGATTTCCCCAGAAAATGTCTCTTTATGAGATGTTGGTAAAGATGGTTGACTGATGGTTCTTCCCGCCCCCCATATCACCAGCTGCATTTCTACAATAGCAAGAAGAAAAAAAGCTCAGAAACATCCTTTGCAAGATTTGCAGAAACAAAACCAGATTATGGATTGCCTGGAAGTATTTCTTGTATACTTGAGATAGCATTATAGACATTAAGGCGGATTCCCATTTCAAAATATAAGGCATCGGTAAAGGAATGTTTGGCTTCTAAAAGTTAAATTAAAAAAAACCCTGAAAAATAAACGACACAAATTCATTCTCTAGGGAAAGACTCTAGCTTAGAGATAAAGTGCATGTTTTGCAAGCTGAAGGTCTCAGGTTCAATCCCTGACATCAATCAGGTTCAGAGTGCAATTCTATGTGGCGTTAGGCTGGCACAAGTTAGGTCAGCAATGTTTGGCTGGCACAAGGGCCACCAAAAAGCATGTTTGGACCATTCTTAGAGTCAGGGAGGATGGGGCACATCTGTGTGCTGGCCTCTCTGACTCTGAGAGTGACCCAAACATCCTTTACGGTGTCCCTTGTGCCGGCCAAACTTTGCTGGCCTAACTGTGCCGGCCTAACTCCAGGTTAGGATTGCTCTCGCAATCCCTGACATCTCTACCATTAAACTCCGGAGTGCCAGAACACACTGACAGTACTGAACTAGATGAACCAATGGTCAGACCCAGGAAAAGAGCAGCAGCAGCATATGCACACAGGTCTAGTGGATGTGTGGGTTAATTTATGGGTAGACACATGCACCGGGAAGTTTGTGACCAAAAAATCAGTTTGTGAGCTGAACGTTGAATTTTTGAAGTGACTGTCTCCTGTTAAAGGGGCAGTTTTGATAGCATTGGGGTAGCTGTAATACATACACTCTAAGGTCCCTCTTAGGAAATTCAAATTAGTGAATAATCATGTGGAAAAAGGGTACCTGTTTTCCTGGGCACATCGAATCCTGCAGCCTTCTTTTGGAATCACCAAACCTAAATGCATCCTCAACCTGCAGTTAGTAGGTCCTGTGTGCGGCCAGACGTGAGTCCCTGGGTGCATGACGGAATACTTGATCTGTGAAGGGAGAGAGAGGTATAACTTTTGCTTTAGAATCAACTCTACTTTCTCTAATACTGGCAGAGAGCCAAGACGGCAAATCGGCCCTGCCATGTCTTCTTGCGCTTGGGGTCCTGGCTGTCGTCTTCAAGCCATTTAACCACAAACAGTCCCACTGACATAAAGGCATTAAGCTACTAATGACAGCCAGATCTCCCAGGGTTCCAAATACTTAAAAAAAATTTCTACATCAAATACATAAAAGTGACATGAATTTTCTTTATTGAACGGAAGTCTATTTTTTGCATCTTATTTAATAATGTTAGCATCTTGACAAGCATATCGTATTTGCCAAAATCTAATAAAAAAGGCTTCATGGGAAGATGGCACAATTAATTAATTAAAATAAATGAAGAAGGAAGATTCTTGAAGACACATGAAGGAAGATTCTGGACAACATTTGGTTCAGCATCCAATTTAAAACAGATCGCTGTTGAAGACCAGGGCAGAAACTAGCAAACTGGTAAAGGCCTAATTCTACCCAACTTTCCCATGCTGATGTAGCTGTGCCAGTGGGGCATGTCCTGCCTCCTGCAGTGGGGGGCAGTCATGGAGGTTCCTTCAAGGTAAGGGAGCATCTGGGGCTGCATTGTGGCTGCATCAAGTCTGGAAACTTGGATAGGATTTGGCACAAAGGGTTCCAGGGACCTTAATTGATTATATAGCCAGAGAAATCTCACTTTAATTATCACACTGCGCAGAGTATGATATTGCACAGCTGGGCCCCTTTCAGGCCATTCTGTATACCTGCAACAAACAATGGCTGCTGGCAATGCAACCATGTAAATGAAACTCAGCATGGGAAGCTGCTTATATGCAGCCAACAGTAGCATTTCTGTGGCTAATATTGTCTTGAACCAAACAGGAAGTGATGAGCACTACCAATGCTTATCACATGGAGCTAAGCCCCCATGGTTAGGCTGAAAGCAGTGACCCGTGGAACTGCTAGTTCATATGGGAGAGTTGGGCATTGGCAAGGCAATTCCAGGCCTTTCAGTCCCTCAGGGACAACGCAGAGGGGAAGAGCACAGGAACACTTAAGGGCTGTATATTACATAAAGTTGGCTTCCTGCTCTTAAGGAAGTTACACCTTTAGAGGGAAATGATGCCTATCTTAGATGCTTCCCACATTTGAGCACTGAGCCACCCATCTGGGAATATGGAGAAGTGTCTTGACATGTGACAGATTCGGTTAGTAGGAAAAAGAAAACTCTCCACCTCAAAGCTGGGCATAGATTAATGTGGGAGTAGCCATAGTCCAGCGGGTGAAAGCACATGCTTTGCCTGCAGAAGTGGTCAGGCTCAAGCCTTGGCACCTCCAGGTCTGGGCTTTTTAATTCTCCACCCTGCACATAGAAGAGGGGCCACCAGTTAGAGTAAACCACACCAAACCAGACATGTTTGATTCAGGAGAAGGTGGTTGCAAATGTTCAATAATATTAGGGGATTGTGGCAATTCAGGGAGGGGCCAGGGAAAGTAGCTTCCTTTGTCTAGTAGTCAGAGGTGACTACTCATGAGAAGCACCCACGTCTCTGATTATTATGAGGTACAAAGCCCTAATCACAATAAATACTCTTAACATACTCTTGAAAAGCGGTATATAAGTACCTGTTGACTGACTGACTGACTGACTGACTGACTGACATGCTCTACTTTAGAATTCAGTGGTTGAAGGTATCAAAAAGGCAGGCCTTCAAAAGTTACTGTGCATTTTGCCTCCCCCCAGAAACTTGGTACCCCCGCAGAGATGTACCTAAGCTGAACGTCAGGAAAGATCTATGCTACTCTGACAGCTACATGATCAATACTATTTGCTAATAGTCTGAAAGATAATTTACAATTTAATTCTGCCCCAATAAACTTGAAATTAATTATATTACAAACTCATTTAAACTGTCATTATTTTAGCCCAGTTCCCCAGGACTCCAGTTCATGCCAATTTGCTGGCAGCGCTCTATGTAGCGTTGTTGTGGATGCTGAAATCCATTCCTCTGTAGCCACACTTGTAATTATTCAGTGGTTTTGCACGTTCTTCCAGCTGTTTGGTTCAACTGTGTTTCTCTGTACAACTATCCCACATTTGAATATGGAAGTATAAGATGTGGGGGAAATGTACATTTGGAATTCACAGAGGTCATGGGAATTCAGGTTTGTGAGATTCTGGACTCTATTTTAAACATTGCTACTTCACCTTTATAAAGGTCAGCACTATCCTGACCCAGTTAGTAGACTCTTAGGAGAGATAAATGGGAATGTCTGAGCTCACTTCAGCATTTTCTAAGGGCGCAATCCCAACCTGGGCACAAAGTAAGGGTGCAATCCCAACCTGGAGTTAGAGGCCAGCACAGTTAGGCCAGCAAAGTTTGACTGGCACAAGGGACACCATAACGTATGTTTGGACCACTCTCGGAGTCAGAGAGGCCAGCACACAGAGGTGCACTATCCTCCCTCACTCTGAGAGTGGTCCAAATGTGCTTTACAGTGGCCCTTATGCAAGCCAAACTTTGCTGGCCAACTGTGCTGGCCTAACCCCAGGTTAGGATTGTTCCCTAAATTGTATCAATTAAATTGTTTTATGGCATCAGATAGTAATTATGTTGACAGTTCATACAAAGAGTTTGATAGTCTTTCATGCATTCATCTTCGTAACTCTACCAGTCATTGTTATTCCCATTTTACAGATGAAAAATCAGAAGCTGAAAGGAAATCCTGCATAGCAGCACGTACCTGGCCTCTTCTGCATCCAGTAGCTTCTGGGAATCGTTCCAATAAGGCACATGTTTTGGGAACACTCTTACAGGCATTTTCATTTTTTCTTCCTAGAAGGTAAAAAAACAACCCAAATACCACAAACAATCATTTAAATTCTAAACACAAATTATTAATAAATGTTCAATTTCTCTAGGTTTTTGGCCCATTTGAACATGCCATTTTAATGGCATGATCTACAATGTCTGCATCAGCAGTTCCCAAAGTATAGGTCCATTGCCCACCCAGTGGGTCACAACCCAATTTTCAGTGGTTTGTGAAACTGAGTTTTATTTATTTGAAGAATTTATATCTCGCCTTTTCCCAGGCCAAAGCAAATGCCCAATGTGGCCTACATGAGCACGCTAGTCTAAACCTCCATTTTTCAATATTTTTTTTTACAAATATACAGTATTCTGTGATTCACCGACTCCTCAGTCTGAGATGTAGCCTTCACAGCGTGGTTCTCTCCTCTGGCTGCATGCCATCAAGCTTCAGCAGGCAATCACAAGTCCAGCCTAGACAAGTCCTCAAGGCCATAATCCGTTCTTTTGCCTTCTCACACATTCCCACACTGGCTAATCGACTGCACAGCAACTCTGTTCTGCCACAACAGGCACTGCAGTTTGTCACAGCCTGGCATTCTGTCTCCCATCCAAAACAAGCCAACAGATTCTCCTGCTTAGCTTCAGGTAGTTCCAGCAGCAAAACCATCAGTCCACATCTTCTGCCTAGTTTAGGCAGTATAGATTAGACTATGTGCATCAATGGTTAAACAAGCTGCTACTTAGGGGAGCACTGCAGCCCCATCATCACTACATCCACAGTGGCTTGAATGGCTGGCGAAGTTAAACGTTTTTTTTTTTTTTTTGGTGGGCCCTGATACTAAAATGTTTGGGAAACACTGGTCTAAATAGGTAAAGGTTTCCCCATGACTGAATGGGGAACGGTCTAGTCGTGACTGACTGTAGGAGGCGGTGCTCATCTCCGTTTCTAAGCCGAAGAGCCAGTGTTTGTCCTAGGACAAGCTTCCGTGGTCATGTGGCCAGCATGACTATATGTTGTAGTATTTGTGTAAATAATAGCAGAGTTGGAGGCTCGGATAC
>JAJKFI010000021.1:13404259-13449431 GCA_029204185.1 Lerista edwardsae | reverse complement strand
TGATTGATTGATTGATTGATTGATTGATTGATTGATTGATTGATTGATTGATTGATTGATTGATTGATTTCTAAATTAAAAATCAGATCAACTCATGTGTTTAAAAACAACATTGTCATTTATTTCAAATTTGAGTAAGAGCCTGTAGTTAATACAGGTAGATGATCCCTTATCCGGACATCCGAAACCCAGAGTATTCCAGACACTTTTGTCCAAGACTTTTTAAAACTTTTTATAGAAAGAAGGTCTTGTGCTCATTACTACTTACAGGCTGTAAGTTCTATTCTCTGCTCTGTGGTGTGTGCCTATACACACATTGTTGAAAACTGGCAGAGAGGCCAGCAGACACCCAAATGGGTAACAGTGAAAAGAGCAAGAGGAAGCATTTCTCATTATATTTATGCAATGATTCTGAAATCCAGAAAAATTAGAAATCAGACACCTTTCCGTCCCAAGCAGTCCAGATAAGGGATAATCAGCCTGTATTTCACGCTGTACCTTAAGAACGGCACAGACTATGGATTATAAATAATTTATGTCAAGAGCTATACACTCTGATGAGCTACACACACTGCAGTCTGAGTATTTATTCAAGCTGGCCTGATGTTACCTATCTTATACAATTAAATATCCCAGTGAAGCCTCTGAGAGTTATGAGTGCAAGGGAAAATGGATCAGCCTGTTATCCACTAATTGCAACATTCAGCAATTTAAGGCTTGCCTCCCAGTAATTAGTGTGAATTACTGTGGTCATCTTCATCGGATGAACTCAAGTGGTCTAGCATATAATTTTAGTGTGTTTGCTACTTAACATACCTCTTGCAATCCATTTCCCCCAATGCAGTGTTGTAAAACAATTCTAATGAGGGCTGAACAATTATCCATTGTATGTTCTTGCGAACTTGCCAGAATGAACAGAACAAATATTGCACAATACATTCAAGGAATCAAGGAAGAAGGAAGGAAAAGGTTTGTGCCTGTTTACTCAGATTTGCCCCACTGTATTCAATAGGACTTGAGAAGAGAGGACTCTTTAGAAAAGACCCTCATGCTGGGAAAGATTGAAGGCAAAAGGATGAGGCAGAGGATGAGATGGTTAGACAGTGTCACCGAAGCAATGAACATGAAATTGGGTGAACTCCGGAAGCTAGTGGAGGACAGGGAGGCCTGGCGTGCTGTGGTCCATGGGGTCACGAAGAGTCGGACACGACTTAGCGACTGAACAACAACAACATTCAATGAGACTTACTCTCAAGTAAGTGTGCATAGGATTGCAGCCTTAAGAATAAGAACTATGCAATGAACAGGACAAAAGTGCTCACCTTGACCAATTCTGTATAGCCAGTTTCCTTTGCTGTCCACCATGGTTGAGCCTTTAGACCCTTGACATTATACAGAGAGCGCTGCCAGACAGATGCAAAGTGACCCCGTTGGTGCCCAAGTTCATACCATTTATATGCCTAGAAGATTGGAGTGTGTTAACAACACATTTATATTAGCAATGCTTCAGCAGAAAAAGATAAATCAATAACAAATATAATATGTCAGCAATTCCACTGAGCATCCTAATGGTGCTCCTTCCCCATTTAATTCAGCCCCATCAAAAAATAACCAATTAAAATGGCAGACGTCTCCTGCAAAAGAAAACAGATGCAAATAATTAAAGAACTTTTGAAAACCAAGCACACCAAAGAGCCCAGGTGCACTCAAACTGCATCCATGTCACTTGTAGATTGTGTATCTACCTAAAAATTCCTAGTGTGTTGCTGATTCAGTTACTTCCATTGCACAACAAAAAGTCACATTTGCCTCATCTACACAGACACAATGTTTTCTGCTGCTGTCTATGGAAAATTCCATCTGTCTTTTGAGGAGCAGGATGTTTGCATGGTGCTTCCATACCCTTGATATAGTCCCTTTAATACATACAGAGACCTGCCAAAAGCAGGTCCTCAACCAAGAAGATACGATAGGTGCTCAGACTTGCACATCTTTGCCTATCTGACCTGCACCATCCATGCAGACCCTACAATTCTTTCCTACTTGGTGTGGCCTGCCATATGCATAAACCGCATCAGCCAAATCACTAAACCCTAAAAAATTCTACTTGGCTGCCTCTGAGAAGAGATGGGACAGCAAGGTTCCTGCCAATTGGCTCACCTGGGACCAACTGCTGCATTTGACTTCATCTGCACAGATGCATTCCCCTCCAACAACTGGATGCTTTTGAGGTAGATAGGTCTCCTTCAGCTTGGCTGGAAATGACTACTAGTTGGCTTCTTTCCTGCCAAAACTTTCTACAGTGACTGGTCTACTTGGTAATCATGTGTCTCTGTTAGGCTAATGATAGTTATCTTTCTCCATTCTCCCCATTCACTTTTCCACTTGAATTATATTACATTATAAGCCATTATTACAAAACGTTAACCGACTTGAATATTATGGCTGAAATATGGTATATAAAATATGGTATGAAATACGATATGAAATGTGGTATATATTAGCTGTCCTTAGATCTGGCCTTAAATATAACGGCAACATTATATGCATCTGTAGTTTACCTAACACATAAAGCAAATTGGTCAAAAAGCAGCTACTGCAAGTTGTGCAATAAAGCCATGGTTGCATACAGAAACTTGAGTTACCCACTAAACAGCAAAACTATATCATGAAGAAAGAAACTCAATACACAGGCCTTTAAAGGCATTATCTATCTCAGCTGTCTTTGTAGCCAAGCTACAAGGAGGAAATAAAGAGGCAATTAAATACGATCCTACACTGCATCTATTGCCATGTATTTTATCTCTTACAGAAAATAGGGGTAGGTAATTAGATAAGTATCAACAAGAAGGCAGCACTTTGGTATGACTCAGCCTGTCATCTTCATGAATAAAGGTAAAGGATAGCAGGTCTCTTCACGCAAACACAAATCCACAAATATTCTCAAGTGTCACATTAATCGGCTTCGATTATTTCATAAACAGCATGCCACAAGTAAACTTTGAGTTCACTGGATGACCTGCAGTTCCAGGACGTGTTCTTACAAATAGCATGCACTGTGAAACCAGAAAGACTTATGTGCGAAGAGGGACAGTTTGCTTATCTGTAACTATATTTTTTGTGTGTGGTAATATCGGCAAAGATACACGTGGTAAAGTTCTGCATCATTCTGGGCAGAAAACAGACTGTTCATCAGCTACCAGGGGCTCTGCAAGGGCAAAAAGTGTTCCTGCCTGCAATTGCATGTGCACTGGTCCACTTCAGAAACTTGCAGTGGTTTGTGGAGCATTCTACCCCTCTCTTGAGTAGGGAAACCCCCACGTGCATCACGTGCCATGAAGAATGCCCAATCCCTCAGTTCCTTTGTGGAACTTCCATTACAGGCATGCCCTGACATTCACTGGGGTTCCGTTCCAGACCTCCCCCAACCCCCAGGGATACCTGAAACCATGCATACTGGGGGTGCCTTTTTAAAGAATAGGGGAACATCAGTGGTTTTGCTGCAAAAGGTAAAAAAAGAAAGATTTGTTTAATGCTCCCCTATCTTTTTAATAGGTGTCCCAGGATCCATGGTGTCCATGGATAACTGATACTGTGGCTATCGGATCAGTGGATACTGGGAAACCTTGTATATTAAAATTATAGGGTTGAAAGAGAGGGCAATAGTTCGATCCCAGCCTGCAGAAGGAGGACAAGGTTTTTTCTAGTTTTACAATATTGTTTTCATCTGTCTAGTGGAGGGGGGGAAAGCGTCTTTGCTCTAGTGCTACTCTTAATTCCTGAGGCTGATCCAAAATAGACTTAAGAGTTGAAACACGATTGGATCATGCTTTCCTTCTTGATAATGGTTTCAGCTGCTAGCCAAGCAGCTGACAAAGAGAAGAGCACCTCCCCTTTGAAAGAACTAGGACAAAGACACAAAATAAAGTGGTGTCTCTACCCTCAGCAATGCTATCAACAGTGTTCTTGCACAGAGTCTGTTGGGGCGACAGAATGCGGAAGCGGCTGGTCAGTGCGAACTGGTCAGTGGGGGAGATCGGAAACTAAGATAGCAGGCTCCCCCGCAGAGCGGTAAGCTCCATTCACGCAGGAGAGGGGTTGCCACAGGCCAGGTTTGGCACCAGCTGAACAAGAGCAAACACGTGAAAGGGGATTGAACTGGAGGCACAAAGCACCATATTTTAACTATTTGGGCTATCTATTACGATCCTACTCTCCAAACAGATAGGGGAAGGTGGATTGTGTCTCCTAGCCTGACCTCCACACAGGTGCAATCCAATGAGCATTGGATTCCTATGCACTTCCACCCACATCTCCCTCAGGAATGGACTGCAGCCTGCTGTATCTAATTAAGAACTTATACTCAAAAACATCTTGCCAGGTTAGGTGTTCCTGGAAGGGCCATTTATCTGAAGAGATTCCCACCAACAAAGGGGTCAAGCAAGGCTGCATATTGGCCCCCTCGCTGTTTAATCTCTTCTTGAATGACCTGGCTCCAGCCTTGGCGGAGGTGGAGGGCCACCCTCCCAAGCTTGGGGACCTTAAGATATCCATCTTACTGTATGCTGACGATGCGGTTATTATTTCCAGAACGCGCTTGGGGCTCAAAAGATTGATGCACCAATGTCTAGATTATCTAACAAGGAACAAACTGCAGCTAAATTTCCAAAAATCAAAAATTATGATCTTCGCAAGATCTTGGAAACCGCATAAATGGATTTTCAATGGCCACCTTATCGAGCAAGTGAAATCCTTCAAATATTTGGGGATCCTGTTTTCCTACAACCTCTCTTGGACAAGTCATTGGAACATGATGAAGGCGGCGGCTTCGATCTCAATGCGGGCTATCCTGAAATTCTTTTATAAGAACGGAGGCTCGTATGTCCCGGCTGCCCTCAAGGTGTTCAATGCTAAGGTTCTTCCCCAAATTCTATTTGGAGTACCGTTGTGGATAAAATCATCTAACCACCAGCTCGAACAAATCCAAGCAGTGTTCCTGCGTAAAATTCTAGCTGTTCCAAACTGCGTGCCATATTCAGCCCTATGCCTGGAGACGGGCCAGTCTATGATTGAAACACTAGCTTGGCTACGCACTTCAAAGTTCTGGCTGAAACTCTACTTCAATAACATAACCAGCAGTTTATTGTTTCACTTCAAGAAAGACTCTCTCTCGTCAGCTGGCTCCTGGGAGTCTAAAATCAAGCAACTAGGCATTGATGTGGACCAACTAGGGGCGGTAACGCAAGCAGAAGCCTTCCGACAGATCAAACAAAGGTTGTTGGACATTCAGACTCAGACTCTCTTAAGCACAACCAATAGATCTGGTCACTCTCTGGCATGGAAAATCCCTTTTGAAAAAGGTAAAACTTTGAACTACCTCCAGTCCTTAACCAACCCTAATGAAAGAAGGGCCCTTACGTTGGCCCGTCTGGATGCCATGCCCTCTGCAGTTCTATGGGGAAGGTATAGAGGCATCCCCCAAGAAGATAGAACATGCTCTTGTTCTTTGAGCACAGTTGAATCCTTGCCGCACATGATCCTACATTGCCCTTATCATGAGACTAAGAGATCCAGTTTACTAGGCCCTATTTTGTCCAAGAAGATGTTTCTTCCAGACAATGACAAACTAAACATTCTTTTCTCACTATCGGATCCATACCACCTCAGACTGTTTGCTTCCTTTCTGCATAGCATAGTTGAATTTAACAATAGACGAAAGCCCACTGAACTGCCATTGCCAGAGTGAATCTATCTGGTCTAGAGACAGCAAGTGTTTTACATTGTTTTAATTATATTTTTAAGTTCTGACAATAACATTGCTGTATGTTTTAACTTTTGAGATGCCATTAAAGGTTTTGACTGACTGACTGACTGACATCTCCCTCAGGTTTGCTCTCGTCTAAGTTTAGAGGCCAACGTAAGAATGGAGCTCAAGATGCTTGAAAAATTGCTCTCCAGATGGGGAAGACCTCTAACCTATGTATAGGCATGCCCCAGTATCCACTGATTCAGTATCCACAGTTTGTTATCCATGGATACTGGGATGCCTATTAAAAAGATAGGGGAACATTAAGCACGTTTCTTTCTTTTACATTGTTGCAGCAAAACCAGTGATGTTCCCCTATTTTAAAAAGGCGTTCTATTCCCAGTATCTACGGTTTCAGGTATCTGGGGGGGGGGATCCGGAACTGAACCCCAGTGGATATTGGGGCATGCCTATATACTCATACCCTTTGATTAACTAAGGAATTCAATCTATTTCCAGATAATCCTCTATATGACCAACAACCCACAATCTTTCATTTTGTTCATCTTAGCCTCCCAAAATGTTTGGGAGGAAACAGGAAAATGCCTGTTTCACAACCCTGAGCAACCTTATCCATTGTATGTGCAAAGGCCACACTCCTTAAACTTGTAGCTTAGTTTCCTTTTCAGATGCTCAATGACATTCAAAGAGGTCAAGCTTTACCTCTTTGTTTCCCACTCGCTGCATGGCATCGCCCAAATGAAAGTAGAAGCGGCCATCATCAGTGCCAGGGTCTCCTGATTCAAGACCTTCCTAAGAAAGCAGAAAACTTTAAGGACAGTCACCTAGTTGAAAAAAAAACCTTCCAATTCAGTTTCATGGTATAAGCCAGTGGTATTCAAACTTTTTAGACCTGACCCACTTTTTAGAATGGCACTCATGCTGGGACCCACCAAAAGTGATGTCATTAACCTGTGAGTGATGTTGTGGCAGGAAGTGACATCATCAAGCAGGAAGTGCTGTCATTGTAACATAATAAAATGACACTTCTGAAATGTAAATTGGTATTCTTGGACTGCAGCAATTGTACAACCATGATTAGGTTGTACAGTTACTAGGTTAGGACAAAATATGATGTAAAAGCACTGAATTAAAAACAAAATTTAAAAAAACCCACTTGAAAATTCAAACTGAACACTCACAAAAGGAATATAACAGTAAGATCTGCAGCTTCCAAGATGACTGCTCCCAGCTTCCTGCAACCGCCTGACATCAGGTTGTGACCCACCAAGTGAGTCCTAACCCAGAGTTTGAATAACACTGATATAAGTTATAAGAGTTTGAATAACACTGGTATAACACTGGTATAAGCATCAGCAAAAATCAGCTTTTTATCAAAGTGTTTCAATGGGAACTGTATTGTATTGCAATAATCCACAGCACATGGTTTTGTCTCTTTTTCCCATATAGAGCTCGTAGTCACTCACCTATATAATCATGATCTGCTCCCTTGCTTCCTCTGAAATTGGGTGTTGAATTATATTAGCATTTCAAAAGTTCAAAGTCACCATGAGGTAGACGGAATGCAAGGGCGGCACATGCCCTTGTGGCATGATCTCCCAAATGTCCTCTGCGTGCATGTTTGCACACAAGTGCACACATCCCCCATGGACCGGGGGGGGGGGAGAAAAGACAGGTGAATGAGCAACCAATTTCCCCTTCCTTGCAGGGCCAGCCTTAGGAGCTGCAAGGGCCAATGCAAAACATTTCTGCGGGGCCCCTACTCACAAGGATGAGAAGCAGTGGCAAAGCATCCAGCATCATCATCACTGCCACTGCTTTTGGGGGCAGGGCTTTCAAGCCAATCGGGGTGGGCGGGAGGGCAGGCCACCCAGTGGCAATGCTTCTCACTATGCTTTCCTTGTGAACCTCGGCATGAAAGAATCTGTTTTGGAGCATCAGCCACAGAAAGAATGTAAGTGCAGGCCCTCCACTTGCTGCCCCAGTGTGGGACCCCTCAAGGCACGGGGTCCAACTTTGCCAAATTGCCCTAAGGCCACCCCTGCTTCCTTGTGCCAACATTCCTTGCTCATGCTTGCTGCAAACACACACGGCACAGAGGAGGGAGGGTGCATGTCATACCCTTCATAAGCAAAGGGAAGGGGGTGAGCTCCAAATCACCTCTCCCTGCCTCCTTGATGCATTGCAAGAACTAAGTGGATGGGGAGAGGCTATTTTCTATTTGCCACAGCAACTCCCCCCCCCTTCTCACACCAGAAGGACAAGGCTGCTGTCCTCTTTACCAGCAAGTCAGAAGATGACTGGAGCATCCAGTGGAGAAGCAGGCTTGGGAGCCGGGGGGGGGGGGCTTATTCATTTGTTACTCCTCCAAGGGACAATTTTAGGTCCCTTCATGACATGACTGGGCCTACTAGAATGCTTTCATCCTGGATTGGTCTTGTGAAATCACCTTTCTATGGTAACTTAATATATTACCGATTAAGGGATGCTTCCAAATGAACCGTTTCCAACATTTTTGTGTAAACCTGACCTCAGCATGAGAGACAACAGGGGGCCAAAGGCAGTGATGAATATCTGACCAGCAGCTTTGTGATGGAAAAGTAAGTGAGCCACTATATTTATGCATAGTATGCATATTGTGTATAGGCTACAGATCGCCTGTGGGTTTTAGAAACTTCTAATATTAAAAGTTATACAAATTCTGCAGGCAATACGGCCTTTACTCCCACCATTTTCACCCTTTACATGCCATTTTCTACAGAATAATGATGCTTCTCAAAAGGAGAAAGAGAGTTGAAATATTACTTTCAAATAGGGAATGCTTTCTGAAATCTTGTTTTCAGCCTTCAGGATGAAGCCATAATGCACTTTAGCAAAGCCATCATTAGGGGCCAGGCTCAAAACCTGTGGGAAAGCACAAGAAAGCATCATTACAGTTTTACTTCTACAGGAATTCTGAACATTATAAAACTGACCCTGAGTTTGCAAATCTGTGTTCTTTTCATTAGTGGGCTAGAAATACGTACTTGCTCACCAGTTACCTAAGGTTAGAACTCCATGTTGCACGTAAAGTATAGTTTTATCGAGCCTCAGCTGTAGACAAGAAGAACCTAAAATGTGCTTACAGCCATAGTTCAGTCCTTACTTTTTAAAGAAGTATTCTAAATGTCAGATTTGCTATTTGAACAAATGAATTAATGTGGACAATTTGGTGGGGGACAAAACTTCCACATCTCCTTCAGCTATAAAACAATGATTAATGCAGAATTCAGGAATAAACCTTAAGAACTCATTCAGAACACTAGTCTATCTATGGCACAAAGTGGAAGAAAGAAAATTCGCCTTTCTTGTACTATAGAGAATCCCTTGAACGTAGAATCAAGATCTGTTGCTCTTTGAAAACAAAAGTGACTTTGATTTTTACAAAGACCATATTTAATGTATTGTGTTTCAGTTCCAGACTATGAGATTCAAAGGTAAAACATCTAATGGAGGGAAAAAAGAGAAACACTTTCCATTCCTTGACACTGCCTTCAAGCTGTGGTACAATGGAGCAGATGATAAAAAAAAGTTCTCAAAAATAGGCCACCTTCTCTATCAGGTTGAATTCTGGCTATAGACACAGCACTCTTTGATTTAAGATTCAATATTTAGGTTCCTCATTGAAAGGGAGGAAATAAAAAGTTTTCAACACGACTGAACTGTTGAAGGAGGACTAAACAAAAAAATTCAGGTCAAATAGGAAATTGTCGAAGTTATCTACGCGGCTGATCTGCACTCATTCAATGCCACCCTTTTGGATAATGGCGTTTAGGGGACAAAGGTGAGGGTGTAGGTGTGCTCTGTACCTAGCTGGCCTTCAGATACTTTGCATTGACATGCTCTCTCACATTCATCGTTTCTAGAGTCTCTTTACATGTTGGGCAGCCCAATCCTGAGCTGCCTGGCCGCTATGGGCGCAGCGGTACACAAATGGCTACCAGTGCATCCACCAGAAGCCAGGCAGCCACTGGAGTCTCCTCAGGAGAAGGACATTCATCCCCTCCTCCTGGGGAAAGCTCTGCTACCTGCAATGGGGCTTCATGACTGTCTGCCGGCTATTTCACCAGTGGAGAATCAAGCAGCCCTGTTTCAGGCTGGCCTGGGCGAGGGAGGGGCTAAGATCCAACAGTGGAGGTCACCTCTGGTCCCACCCTGCCCCTCCCCTGCCTAATTCCACCCTCCTGCCCTACCTGGAATCAACTTATGCCTTGCTGTGCCAAAAATGGGCACAGGTAAGTCACCCCTGAACTTGCCGAGTTCCTCCAGTGCAGGGGCTTTTCTGGGTGGGGAAAAGGTGGGCAGCCCACGGAGGGGGGGAGGAGTCCGGATGCGGACATTAGGCCACATCCAAACCCCTGACCCACATGGCCCCGATTCACAGCAGGCATGGCTCTCAGCAGGCCCATGGAGCACCTACTTCGGTACAAGGGGACAAACATGCTCTTACCTCATGGCGGCTCCAAGGGCCTATCTATCTGTGCTAGATACTGTTAGGCCAGTGCATGCCCCCTGCGCTGGCTCAGGAGTGTCACACACGTGCTGTTAAGGCAGGTCTGTGCCACCCCAGGAGATGGCCAATGCAAGCAGTTGTGTCGGCCTGCAGATGCTGCAGTTGAGTGGGGGAAGTGCTGGCCACATTTGGCCAGCACGGGATGGGGGGGGTGGGGAAGGGCTGGCTGATTAGTGGACCAGCCTGGGGGGTGGAGACAGCAGTTAGGCCAGATTCTAACCCTGAGCCCAGCCTGGTCGGCCCAATCTGGGCCACTTGGATTGGCACCAACTATTTCGCTGGCACAGATCTGCTTGCTGCAAGGTAAGGGGAATTAATTCCCCTTGCACCTGCAGCAAGTGGCAGCCAGTCCCAAACCAGCATTGGATACACAGGTTCCAGCACAGGTTAGGACTGGGCTGTAAAAAAAGAAAAGGAAAACTGGCATCCTAGGTAGAGTACAGTAACCAATTTGAAGTGTGAACATGAAATTGATATTGTACTAGTTTTATATCCTGTCAACCAAAACTCCAATTACTAGAGGTGTTTGTTTCCAGTGTTAAGATAGGATTCCAGCCTTACTGAAAAGAATGGGCTTTAGTAAAATAAATAACACTGATTTCAAACATCTCTACTGATTATGAATGTGAATCAGGTGAATGTTAATCATTAAAATAAGTGGACACCATCCATTTAGAAATGATTGCGGATTAGGCGACAAACATGTATTTCTAATACAGAATCTTCTCTTGCATTTAAAAAAATTAATGTCATTAGATATTGCTTTACATAAGGAAACCCAGAAACCAGCACTTTCAGAACACAAAAATCAATCACTAAAGCTCAGAGTAGTAAATAGTAGTTGGATCAAATTTCAGAAGGCAAAAGAAGTTTTGAAAACCGTATATTCTCAATGCAACCACACATCTTGTACACCAGAGAATACTTGTCTAAAGCAGAATGCCACACTTATTTCAGAATGGCAGGACAGATTTCAAAACGGCAAATGAAATGTAAGCATAATTCTCATTTATATTCCATACAAGTTTACAATACATGGTACATGTGCGTTATTTCAGTAATGGCAGAATATAGATGGAAACTTGAATTGCAGTTAGAATTCTGAAGAATGTTCTATAATTAGACAGTCATATTATATGCCCACTTTGCCATTCTATTTGCTTTCTAGAGCAGCGATTTCCAAACTGTGAGTCTGTGGGCCACCAATGGCTCATGACCCAATATTTGGTGGGTTTGTGAAACTGACAGATTTGACGATGTGCATAAAGGGTTAAATAACCTGAACCACTGTCCCAGGCAGCATGGTTTCAAACCTACTGTAGTTCTTTTGAGATTCTCCAGTGCATCCCTTTTGTCTGCTTGTTTCCCAGATATTCTCTTTTTGCCATTATCTCTTTCATTTTTTAGGGCATTTTGCAAGTGTTTTCAGTGGCATCAAAAAAGCATTTCATTCTTTTGACAATGGCTGTGAAAATGTTCAGCAGTTCATTTACTTTGCCTACTCTTCTCTTTTGTTGAATTTCCCCTCAGATGATGTCACAAAGGGATGTCTTATTGACTATGCACCATGGAGACATCATCTTTTTTTCTACGTGAGACTGATTATTTGGAATGACATGTGACTGATCCCAAAAGCTTTGCACCCTCATTTTGCACCCTCAAAGCTTTGCACCCTCAAAGCTTTACCCCTGCTAACTGGGCAAGAGGCACTTTTCACGTGGTGTCTCTTATATTTAGCAGGGGGAGAGTAACTGTCCCTCTTCACCCCTGTGCAGTGTCTTTCTAGTGGCTGTTGCTGGTGGTGTTTTGCATATTTTTAGATTGTGAGCCCTTTGGGACAGGGAGCCGTTTAACTTTATTATTACTATTTGCCTGTAAACCGCTTTGTGAACTTTGTGTTGAAAAGCGGTATATAAATACTATTTGATTTGAATGAATTTGAATGAATTTTCAATTGACTTCATTTGCCATCAGTCCTGTTGTCATGTAACCAATTCTGTTTGAATATGCAGAGCTATTAGATCATCCTATTCCCTTTGTGATCCCTAATTGTTTGGGATGACTCATCTGAAGAAAGAAGCAAAAACTGGAAGGCAAAAATGGTGCCAACACAGTAGCAGATAAAGGGAACAATGGTAGCAAACAGGACAAAAAATCATTATGAAAATCAAAGGGGTCTCCTGGAAAATTCTAAATAACTAGGAAAAAGGTTTCATAATTTGGTAATATATTTATAGGTAATAGAAGCTTACCTCTTCATAAACTCTCTTGGCATTGCTGTTGTCACCAATCAAAAGATAACCCACTCCAACGTTGTTCTTGAATGAAGTATCATTAGGAAACAAATTAACTAGTTTTTGTAGCGTTACTAGTGACCCTTTCATACGACCTAATTTGATTGAACAAAATGCAGAAGGATTACAAGCAGCAGGGCTCCAGATCCAGGGGGTTGTTTCCTAAGGAACTGAGCCATGACTAAGCATCACTGAAATCAACCAGTACTGTATTTAAGGCCCATTAATTTCAAAGGAATTTAGGAACGCTAGTTTCTTAAGATAACAATTCAATACATAAGCCCATAAAAAACTCTAAAGTTACTTAAACATTCTACACTCTCCTAAACATAGACAATATAGAACATGGATGCAATTACTATTTAGGCCATTAATCACTTTTATTGCTGATTTTGAAAGCAGTAATTGAGAAAAGCAACTTGATGGAATGGTCCAGTCTTATGGAGACCTCTTGTGGACAATTATAGCATTCTTCATAACAAATCTTTTTTTGCAAAGTGACTCACCCTATGTGGATTTACAGTAGTGAGATTTAATCTCACACTTTTCAAAACATCACTCTTATCTTCCTTAAATCACAGGTATTTCTACTGAAATTAATCCAAGCGGACAAAATTATCAATCTTTCAGGCTCATGGGAAAAAAGTGGCTCACTTAGTATTAATTTAGAAGCATTCTATCTATTCCTGTATTATTGTACCATCATAGTATCCTGCTAAATTAATACCAAATGACCTACTGTCTTTCGCATAAGCCTGGATGATTGATCATTTCATCTCTGTGGATGAATTTCTATTTATATCTGTATTTAATGCTGTTTGAAAAAAATCAGCTAGTTGAAAGACATCTGGCGACGATATATTTGATTGTTTTTGAACAAGTGTAGCTGTGATCTGTACTGTACAATCAAATCTGATGATCTGAGACTGTGGATTGACACTCTCATCCATAACAGCTTACATTGACAAGTGTACACTCTAATATTCTTCTGCAAGAAACATCATGGTTTGTCACTCTAAGAATGACTTAGAGCTATTCACATGCGATAATTTGCAACACGGTGCTATATGTGTAAACAACATACACATTTTTAGTTTTATAAATTATAGTTCAAATTAAGTTTTGTAATCAATCTTATTGATGTTTAGAGTAATGTAAGAAATTTATGTCTGTAACATTTTATACTGCAGTCTTAATTGTGTGTACGGTGCAGATTTTTTGTTGGGTTTGCTTCCAGCACATTTTCTCTTTCTTGGTTAACAACATGGACAACAATAGACAACAGCTTTGATTTGAAAGCCTCTCCTGTCTTACTCTTAATTATGATGCCTCTCTCATAGAGGCACCATTAGGTGTTACAAAACACCTAATTATATACCACATTTTGCATCTTCTATGTGTTTCCCAAGCATTCCCAAGAGTTGAGGCATATTTTTTTTCTGAATTAGAACACAGGACACACTGAAGGCTTACATACCCAAAATGACCACTTCCAGGAAATATTTGGGCACATTTTCAACATCTAGACTTGCATAGCAGGGTTTGTGCACAATTTTCAATATTTGCAAATAGGTTTCAACTCTAATATGCATACTCCCCTCTTCATTAAAATCTCTGACATTTTTGCAAAATGTTCCATAGGGAAATACAGATTTCAGAACCTTACCAAGAAACTGCTGCCTGTCCGCCCGTCGTTTCAGTGTCAGTTTTACGAGGTCATCAGGGACATTGGCTAGACTAGCCACCTCCCCATAGGTGCTGATGGATCGTTGCAAGATTTCATTGCTTCTCATCTTCTCAGCCAAGTCATCCTCACTCTGTGCACAACCATAACGCATTTGTCAGTCTCCAAATGACCATTGAACTTTGGAGTTTGATCTAAGTAATGATGTTTGAGTTAGTCTGGGGTTGTCTATGCTTTAATACCGGATTGAAAGCCACCTTGGGCTTTGCAAAGGCAGGTTGAAATATTTTAAATCAATAAACTTACGTATGAACCAAGAAGCACAATGCCTGATCTTAGAAATTTACAATGAGTCTAATGTTCTTGAGGGTTCTGAGCTTCCATGTTCTTTATTGTATTTTTTGATGCAATGCAGTTGTTGTACAATCTGCTGTAGTATATTATCAATGTCATCTTATCAATTTAGCAACATTCTTTGTTTATGTTTATTGGATTATGATATTTGTTTGTCTATGCCAATAAAGGTCTATGTATGTATGTATTTTTTGTGCTTGTGGAAAACTATTTGAACAGCAAATAGTTTCAACAGTTACCCAAAAAGGTAAAGGACTGTAACTGTCAGTGGCTGTAGATGAACCAAAGATTTGAGCTGGAGTAAGGCAGCTACCTACAGTGTTGGAGGGGCAGAAATTCAAAAGTATTAGCACATGCTTTTTGTGCAAGAGATCCTACATCTAGTCCCTCTCATTTCCAGGAAAAGTTGGAAAATGCCCATCTGAAACCCTGGAGAACTGTCATCAGGCAGCATTAACCATACTGAGCTAAATGAGCCCGGGAGAAGACTTTTAAGATGAGCCTTTTAAGACTGAAGCCTGCTCAAGACATTGCAGAGCAAAGCTCTCCCATTTCCATCTGTAACTTCAAGCAAGCGTCTTAGGCTGTGTTCGCGTGTTATTTTGGGGCTACATCATCTGGGGTATGTTCCAACATAATACTGAGTATGCTACTGCTTATTCACATGTAACATGAGAAGTGGAGACACATCCAAAGGAGCAAGGGCAGGGGATACCTTGGCATTTAGCCTCTTTTATTAATGACAGGAAGTGTTCTCTTACTTCACCTGCTCCCTTCATTCAGAAGAGGGTGGCTTTTAAAGGAGCAAGCAGGGCTGGCATCAAGGAATATTCATGCAGATATGGCTCAGCGGGAAATATCCTGGCTGCATGAAATAGGAGGGACCTTCTTGCAGGAGACAGAAAAAACATGAGACTAGGGAGGGCTCATTTGTGTGATTACTGGAGCACTTAAGTCTTTTTCGTTGCACCATGTCAATTTTGATCTGTGCTGAGCCGATTGTGCATCTGCCTGACTCCTGCTGTTGCAGTCTCTCAGTAGAAATTTGGCACTTGCGCACGTTTAGTAAAAAATCACGGTGGTGACGTTCAAAGAGGCCATCTGGGCGCAGCGTACCATATGGCAGGAACTGGTTGGTGTGCCCACGACCAGCTCAGCACAGGCGAACAAAAATTAATACTGTCATAGACCCAAATGGTCATGTGACTGCCCCAAAGGAGGTTATCTCAAACCTCTTCAAACATCTGAAAAATTCTGCTTTCATTTGCACCTTAGCACAGTACAGTGAAGGAAATCAGTGAGAGTAACTGAAGCAGTATTCTCAGTTTTTTTTTCTTTTAGTATGTAGATATATTGCTAGGCTGATTGGGATGATACTGTCTAAGCCAGCCCCTATGCCATATTGAAACATGCACATCCCCGTCCTCTAAATCCTAGGGGTGTATTGCACCCAGTCCAACTAATGCAGCAGATAAGGATGGTAGACCAGCTAAATAGGCACTATTTAGAAACATGTATATTCCTAATCATATGTGGTAGAGGAGGAGGCTTTCAAGGGATCATCTGAACCAAGGGAACTATAGCATAATAAAGGGAAGGGGAAGGTTAGGGGGAAACTTTCAAACATTTGGAAAACACCTATGATAGAAATTTCATACCTGATAAAAGCTGGGGTAGCTGCAGTGTTGAAATTAACATGACAAAGAAGACTGGCTATTGAATACAGCATTTCATTTCTGTCTTCATTTCCATTTTGCTAGCACAGGTTGAATATTCCGTATCAGAAATGCTTGGGACCAGAAGTGTTTCAGATTTTTGTTTTATTTTGAAATATCCAAATATATATTTTTTCCAAAACTGTATTTTTTTATCACACACATATATATATATATATATAGATAGATAGATAGATAGATAGATAGATAGACTTCTTTTAAAAAGAAGTCTTTTATTCTTCTTTTAAAAAAATACACAGCTAATGACATGGGGTGTTACAACACAAGAATTAAGTCCCAAAAATAACTCGCTGGCGTTGCCTGCGAGGGTCAGGTCTCAACCAGAGACCTAAGAATCTCGCAGGTATCGGTGAAGAATCGAAGCAGTTCCGATGATAGCAGTCCGTTGTAGCTCAGCAGGTGTTATTGCTGGCACTTCTAGTTTAAAATATTTATCAGAGTTCGGGGACATTGTTCCTAGTGTGCCAACGATGACAGGCAGCACTTTTGTATGTTTAAGCCACAGTCTCATATATACGCATATATGAGAGATACCTTGCGGATGGGACCCAAGTTTAAATACGAAATTTGCCGCTGAAGAGGCGCTGGGAGGGGAGGGGCTGTCTTTTATCCCATGGGGAAGCTGAATAAACTGTCTGTTGTATACCTGCATTTTGACTGAGACCCATCACATAGGCCAAGTGTGGAATTTTCCTCTTGTAGCATCATGTCAGTGCTCAAAAAGTTTTGGATTTTGGAGCATTTCAGATTTTGTATTAGGAATGCTCAACCTGTACTCTGTTTAATTCAAACTAGTCTATCAAAATAATTTATGAGATACAAACAAAATCATTATTTTCAAATCAGAGGTTGTTTCCCATTATTTGTTTAGGCTTCCAACAGAATAAATCTTGATGACATCTTTTTAAATAAGGACACGAAAAAAGAGATAATCTGTCTTTCACTTTTTACCTGGGCTTTTCCATATCTTGCCCGTGGACTTTGGGGATATTTATTTACTAATATTTCAAATGCCTTCAACGCTTCTTCTGCTTTTCCCTGAAACACAGACCATTTTAATCTGAAGCAATTTGTAGTTTTGGCAGGATATTGCTTGCAAAATAAAAGGAGTAGGGCAATTATCACTACCTATTATCACCACATTCTGCTAGCAGTTCCCACTTATTCTCCCTTTCCCTCTGCCCCATGTCATAACACATGCTGTTGCCGGGTATCACCTGATCTCTGCAGATACTTTTAGAATTGTGTGAGGGCTTTGAGAAGGAGGAAAGTAAGGGAAGATGATCTGCGCTTGTACAAGTTGCATGAGCGCAACACTTGCATACCAAGCAGTATCATAGACAGTAACATATAGCTTTTTAGATAAGCGTACAGGAGTACATACTTTTCACATACATTAGAAGATGTATTATTTAATAGTCACTTAAAAAGTCACAGAGCATGGTAGAATCAGGGAAGACTGTAAAACAGCATAGTGAAAATCTATTCTGGTATAAATAGTTTTAACTAAACATCCAAAACAAAATTGGAAGTTAGGGAATATACTAATATATTAGGGAATATATTATTCCAAAATTGGAAGTTAGGGAATATATAATATACCCAGATATACTTTTAAAACCCATGCAAGAAACTAGTTCCATTGTACATGTAATTTCTAACCACTATACTAATAAAGTAAATTTTGTCATTTGTAGTCACAGGGCAAACGCATAATCCTTTTTCAGCTAGACCAGACAAAAATCCCAGGTGCACACTGTACTTTTCGCAGGGAGGCATCTAATCAATTGAAGTCTGTTTCCTAGGGATCATAAAGCACCAAATGTTAAAGCCACAGCAAGCAGAATGAGTGCCAGAACCAGCTGCCGCTGGTCAAAAATTGATAATCCCATAGCATTGGGTGTGTTCATTTTGACAGGCTATCAACTGCTGACATGGCAAAGATGAGTACAACTTTTGCATATATTTTATCTTAAGTCCATCCCTGATGTTCTCACCCCAATGCTGATAAGTGGAAGGCATTGAAGGAAAGTAATGTATTTCAATGCCTTACAGCTAGGAAGTGATATGCAAGTATGAGAAAAAAAACAAACTGAACCTGGCATCTTTTTGGAAAACATTGTATGCTTAAAAAATGGCATAGATTTCCAATTAGAATTAAGACAGTTTGTGAGGTTTAGCACATTTTCTGTATCTGGTCATAGTTATAGTTACCAACCTAAAGCCACAAGGGTGTGGCAAACTACCAGCTAAATAAACAAGCCTGTATGTTATGGTGGTGGATTTGAAACAATAATGAAATCCAATTGGGCCACTGGATCCATTGGGTCACCCATTTCTACAATTGATTCAGCCTATTTTATCACTTGACAATGTTGCTAAAAACTAGGTCTACAATGAATTTTATGGGGCATAAACTTCTGGGTCTTGGGTTGATTCTCTTGTAATCCTTAGCACAGCTCAGTGTACCTTTTTCCGTAGCTTCTCTGCAGCGTCAAGTTCAGTTTTAATGCCTTTGTCAAATTTATTAAGCAATTTGGGTTTCTTCTTCTTTGCTAGAAAAGATAAGGAACAATATAGGATTTTTCTCAGGAATTCATTACTGACAGGTTAGGTATTTTCTTTACAGACAGGATTCTTCTATGAAAGAGCAAAACATTTTCAAACATTGGAATAGATAAACATGTAACTTTTACATCCACAATAATTTACAAAGTATATGTTGTGTTTTTGATCAGCTGTTCACTTCCAGTAGATTTCCATTTCCTAATACAGTAGTATTTAAACTTTTTAGATCGGGACCCACTTTTTTGAATGGCACTTGTGTCGAGACCCACCAGAAGTTACGTCATTAACCTAGAAGTGATATTGTGGCAGCAAGTGACATCATCAAGCAGGAAATGCTGTCATTGCAACATAATAAAATAACATGCAAATTGGCATTCTTGGAATGCAAATTGGCATTCTTGGACTGCAGCAATTGCAAAACCATGAAACATCCCTGACAGAAAGCAAGATTAGGACAAAATAGTATGTAAAAGCACTGAACTAAAAGCAATTTAAAAAACAAACAAACCACCCCTCACTTGAAAATTCAAACTGTTAACATTCACATAAAGAGTAAGGTCTGCAGTTTCCAAGTTGGCTGCTCCCAGTTTTCTGCGGCCCACCTGACATCAGTTCGTGACCCACCAGTTCTTGACCCACAGTTTGAAGAACACTGTCCTAACACATGAACATATGTGCTTTTTTCCTTCATTCAATGTGATTGCACAGTTCTTAGGCAGGATCTGAGAAACTATTTCCATAGCTTTTTGGCCCATGGACATGGTACCCAGTCCTGGCACTAGTTTTTGGATGCCCTGGAGTAAGGTCCAGCATGAAACTTCCATAGTGCCACCTGGCCACCCACTGGGGGCACATTGGATGTGCTATCATTACCACTGACACTGAGGCTTCAGGGGTTGGCCCACTCACATGAGCCCCCCCCCCCGGAAACAGGCTCTTGGTTGCCCAAATTAGCCAATCCCTTATTTTATCTTCCTCACACCTTTCCTTCCCATAAGTGTTGTTCTTAGAAATATGAAAACTGAAACAAAAATAAGACCTCAGACCTCCCTGTTGAAACTTGCACTTCAATTTTTAAAGGCATGTAAATATGGATGTAAGAAAGTAGCACCTTCTTTGTAGACTCCTTCATCTCACTGTGTAATAAGTTATAGCACTCCACCTTTTTTGTTTTAAATACGTGTTTGGCCTTGCACAACTGAAGTCCTTTCACATTTAAATACTTGATAATATCAGCCTATTACAGCAGTGGTTCCAAAACTGGTGGGTCATGACCCAGTTGGAACTGGAAACATAACATGCCATTCTCCTTTAAAGGGAATGGCCCAGAAATTGGCTGCAACACAATTGGGACAATTGTGCTGCTGACAGGGAGGGAAGGGTGTTTTTTTTTAAACTAACCTGGGAGTCACTATGGCTCTCTGGAGGGTCCAGAGAGCCTGTGATCCCCTCAGAGCGTCACACCCTGGCTCAAGGCCTCCCCAATCAAGGATTGGGTTCACCTATCACAGCCAATCCAAAGGATCGAGGCAGTTTGGCTGGCACAGACTTGCACCAGCAAAACAAGGAGTTGGCCTTTGCCCAACCAGCCAAGGGGTTCGCCAGCCAGCATCCCAAACTGGAAATGAATTGTCAGACCGGTACTGGCTTGCCCCTTGACCTTTCTTACCTACAGGATGTATACGATCATCACCTACCTACCCAGCCAGCACGTGACTTGCCAACCCAAACCGAATTACAACGTAACAACCCACAACCACTGCGCCAGTCTGAGGTAGGCGACAAACCTGTCAATCAATGCCAATCAGAATGACAGCAAAAAATTCCTACCCGGCCCCAAAACCGGCGACCAGCTAATCCCAGACTGTACACGGGGTGGGCGCAACTGAGCTAGATGGCGCTCCGCCTCCAGCTAACTGTTGCACCAGCACCCCACGTGATTGGGACAGCCAATAGGCATGCCCATTTTTCCCACCATTGCCCTGCTCTGGGGGGGGGGGCACAAAGAGCAGCGAGGCTCCAGAGCCCCACTGGCATTATATCAGATTTTACAAGACTAAATACACATGCATTACAGAATTAGGGCTATTACCACCATATGAAATTGCTCTGTATAATTTTTTTTTAAATGTATTAGTCAGCAAGTTAGGAGTATTTTATTGCGCTGGCCATGATTTGGAAGGCATGCATTCGTGGACTGCATCCAAGAACACCCATATGCTTCAGGACACTGTGTTGGCAATCCACCATACGGTATCATGTTCATGAGCTAACAGGGAAATGACAGGCTCCTTCATCTGCCAATGTTGTATAATTGGGACTCCAAGTTTTGCAAAGAGGCACTGTGGATTAAAATTGCTATCTTATGGATATGGCGCAAATTGTTACACGGTTCTTTGTGTAGTCTGGAAAGTATATCAGTTAAAATAACCCAATTTATCTCTCCTAACACTAGAATTTTATTTCATTTAAAATTAAAACCGGATAGGCGCAGATCTTTGAATTGGAAGGCGCTGAACCCTGAAATTCCAAAATTTTGTTACCATAACCAAACATTATTTGTTAGTTCAACTGCACAGGTCATATATTAACAGCGCAATCCTAACTTGGGCAGGAGCAGGTAGGCTGGCCAGCCTGCACTGTATTCTAACCAGGTTAGGAGGCAGCAGCACATTAGCTGCGGTAAGCAACAGGCAGCCCAATAAGGCTGCTCAGATCTGCGCTCGCAAAATTGCAGGCGCAAGTCCAAGCCTCCCACATTGGCCTGAATTAGGGCCGGGATGCTGCTTACTGCCAACATCCAGGCTCCATGTCCCTCCCTGGGCCGCCCTCCCCCTGCCCTGTATGGAACGCCTTCCCCAGCCCTGCCCCTCCCGCTTTCCCCTCCTGCCCAGAAAAGTCTCAGCTAGCGAAGGAGTGGCTTACCAGCTGCCTCCACAGGTACCTTTGGGTGCTTTTAAGCTAATTCATATAAGCCTTTGGGAACCACAAGTGTGATGCTGGACTCAGAATTTTACTTTCAAATGTCAAACAAGAAACACCCCAATTAATGTTGGAGTTGTTAGGAGAGATAGAGCTAAGACAATGGGCCAAACTAAAGAGAGCTACAAGTGAGACTTCCAACATGTTTTTCTATGGTTCAAAGCCATTGCAATTTGGATGGGACTGTAGCAGAGAACATGTTCTGCAAGCAGGAAGCCCCCAGGCACAATGGCCTGTAAATAATGATACAAAGCCCATTTTAACCAAAAGTTAAGTCAGGAGATCCAATCGTGATCTGCCTTAACATGGATAGTTAGGTCCGTAACAGATCCCACGACATACACAATTGGATAATTTTGTCCTTGCATGGTATAATTTTAGCCTTTCAACCAATGCAGGAACTTTGGATTTTGTTGTGTTTTATGACACACATTTACAATAGCTTACCTTTTTCTTTCTGCGTAGTTTCTCTTGCGTTTTGCCCTGGAATTATAAAATAAATGCCTTTTAGAATAAAAGCATATTTTAGAATATATTTAGTTAATATATACATAAATAATCACCCTCCTGCAATATTATGGCAAAAGGTTTCCCCACAACTGAATGGTCTAGTCATGACCAACTGTAGGGGGCAGCACTCATCTCTGTTTCTAAGCTGAAGATCCAGCATTTGTCCTGAGGACAAGTTTCCGTGGTCATGTGGCCACCATGACTATACGCCAAGGCGCACGGAACGCTGTTACCTTCCCATTGAAGTGGTACCTATTTATCTACTTGCAATTTTATGTGCTTTCAAACTGCTAGGTTGGCAGGAGCTGGGACAAGCAACAGGAGCTTACTCCGTTGTGTCGTCTCAAACTGCCAACCTCCGGTCTGCAAGTTCAGCAACAGTGCTTTAACCCGCAGTGCCACCACGTCCCATAATGGTACCTTATTATTAAATCACTGTTCAAATATAACATAGGTTACTTACAATTCAAAATCTAAAACAAGATCACATACAACTGCATAAGACTCCATGTGCCAAGCTGAAACCCTGAGCGAACTGTTGCCAATTAGTAAAACAGCACTGAACAAGAAAAACCAGTGGCCTGATTCAACATATTGTGGCCTTGGGTGTTCCTATGACCTTGTTTGACTAATCCTATCTATCTATGCACATCACAATGGTTAATGCATTGTTTCTCAAAACTGTGGCTTGGGACCCACTAGGTGGGTAGCGTAGCACCTAACGTGGCCATCACTGAAAATATGGGAAGATTGGATACTGGAAAGTGGTTGTTTTGCTTTTGCCAAGGTTGTAAATAGGCTTTTTTTCTTTCCAATTCCCTTTGCTATTTGAAAATGGCAACTTATTGCTGCACTGGTACAGCAATAAGTGAGGCCCAGTGCCAGAAGGTTTGAGAACCATTGGTTTAATGTAAAGCTGCCGCCGCCACCCCAATGCAGATAGATTGATTTATGCAATTCCTGTGCCATGCCATTCTGTCTAGGCCACAAGCCTGCTAACAAGCCAGTGCACTTCAGAAAGGGATTTTATGCAGCCCAGGAGCTATAGAATAGCTTCCTGGTCTCCCCTATTACAATACTGAAGCAGTATTTGCACAATTCAGCACCCCATTACCTCCAGTACACAAGATAGCCTGCATTTTCCTATTCCCCAAAGAATCCTTATCCACATACGATTGGAGGATACTCTCTTTTTCAAAGCGTGAACAATTGTAAAAAGAGCTGCCGACTCTGCCTTTCAAAGTTCTATTTGGGTGGGTATGGCAGTAATCTACTCCCAATGGCAGTTTTTTTTTAGAGTACATACTGTTCAGGTTCTCTTTCCCAACTTGTGTTCTGTCTAATTAATGTGTATTCCACAATTTGTCCAAAGAACTCAGAAGGACATTTTGGTATTGTAACAAGCCTGGGAAGTAGATTAAGCTGAGCAAAGCAAGCTTCTAGCTGATCAGGAATTTCAACTTGGGTTTCTGTGCCCAAGGCCAACATTTCAGTCCCTTAACTGCACACATGCTTGTTGGCACCTTTACAAATAACAGATTAAGATTACATAATTTACAGCACATTATGTTGCCCAGTTCTCATTGGATCTTTGAGATGTTTTCCCTTGGTCCATGATGAGAATGGGCACTGACGGGCTACTGTTTGCCTGATTTTTGCAGTAGTTGAAATTGGGAAGATTCTCTTATTTCTTCTTGAATTTGTTGGAGGCTCCTCAGGGATTGTGACTCTTCATTTTGGACTTCAGAATACCAAAGCACATAATGGGTTAGATCAGTAGTTCTCAAACTCTTTAGCACCAGGACCTACGTTTTAGAATGACCATCTATCCAGGACCCACCAGAAGTGATGTCATTGCTGGAAGTCCCGTCATTGTGAATACAGAACCTATTGCTTTCCTGAAAATGCTGCAATAAGTTGGGCGATTTCTCAGTAATTTTCCAATAGCAAACAGACTCGGAAAAGGGAAAAAGGTCATTTACAGCTTTGACACAAGCAAAACCACCACACAGCCCTTCCCCTTTCCAGCATCTCATCTTCACAATTTTCAATATGGCTGCTCAAGGTGCTTTGCGATGCACCCAAAATTGGCTCATAACCCACGGGTGGGTGGGTCCCAACCCCCCAGTTTGGGAACCATTGGGTTAGATGTTAAAATAGCTGAACCAGCACAAAAATCTCCTCCAAAACAGGAGAAGTGTGATTCAAGGAAAAAGAATCATTAATTAGCTCAAACCGCCTCAGCAGATATTTACATCTGTCTCCACACTGCATTTCAAAACAGTCTCCAATTTGCAACTGTCACAAACCTTGCCCTGAACCAGGCTGCCCATAGATCATTTGAAAAACTGTGGTAGTGATGGCAGTGGGATCTTTATACCACAAGCTGCTTTGCTACTGTTAGC
The DNA here is from genome assembly GCA_029204185.1 of Lerista edwardsae. Lineage (NCBI taxonomy): Eukaryota > Metazoa > Chordata > Lepidosauria > Squamata > Scincidae > Lerista > Lerista edwardsae. Next base: position 13,424,579 of record JAJKFI010000021.1, on the reverse strand, counting down.
ATGGCTTGTTAAGAGACATGAGACTTCTATTTGTTAAAAATTGTGGTGTACTTCAAATGGTACTTGTTTTGTGATCTTGCATTGCTGTGTTATAAATGTGTTTATGTATCCGGGCCAATTTTATTGTTTTACTTGTTAGTACAGTGCTTTGGAAATTTCTAACCTGTAAGTTTAGTTTAACCTATAAGCAACCTGTAAGTTTTAAATTATGTTTGGCAGTTATAAAGATACTTATCAGGAAAAGAAAATATGATACTGGTGCAATGTCTATTTCTCTACGAGTTGATAAGTTCTTCAAGTTGACAAATCTCAAGAGTTCATTACAGTTGTTTGGCAACAACCTTTTCATGTGCAAGGTAGATACATTTAGTGTACAGTTTTCTAACTATTAACTGGTATTACAATCTTTTATTTACACACACACACACACACACACACACACAGAGAGAGAGAGAGAGAGAGAGAGAGTACATATAGAATTCTTGTGCCATCACACACAACTTATCATGAGAAACACTAGAAAGGTAACGGTGTTAAATTTGTTGCAGACTTGGAGCCAATGAAATTTGAATAAAAAGAGAAAGTAGTGCCTGTGAACTCTTACCATGTCTTAGTAAAAGACTTCACACAATACAAACACATGTATTGGAGGTTGAATGAAATGGTGAATAAGATACAGGCTGTAGCATATGAATCCCAACAGGCCATTAATAGATCTTGAAAAGATTCTATACAAAGTCTTGGGTAAAGAGAAAAATATATCTAGATTTAGGGTCACTTTTCTCACACAACACTCTTCTTTAGGTTGAAAGCAGACTTTCCATCAGTGGGATACCTTTTTTTGATAGCAGGATACCAGTTAGGCACCTGAAAGCCTAAGAAGTGCCACAAGGCTCTGTGAAGCAAGTTGCTCCCGTATGGCAGGAGTCTCCAAAGCCCAGCCCAGGGGCCAGATGCGGCCCTCGGAGGACCTCTATCTGGCCTGCAGCAAGCCTCTGGTCCTCCTCACCTTGCTGGCATGGGCTGCAGCCTCCAAACTGGTTGTGTGCAGAGGGTGTTCTTAGACGGATTTCTGAGGGTTGGAGAGGCTTCCTCGGACCTCAGAACATGCTCTGGGTGTTTCCTATGACCAGCTGATGGTTCTGAGATGTTTAATCCAGCACATTTAAGTAAGTTGCTTGTGGGGTGGGGGAATGGGAGTCCATTAATGAAGATCCATAACTTGTCTACACTCCTTCCTAGTCACAAGTCACCTTGTTTTGAGCCTAATTATTGTTTGATGATAGTGTGAACTGTTAGTACAATGGCGTAACCCTACAATAAGTCCTGGTTTGACTCAGAACATTGCTTTGGGTTAAGGGAGTGTGCTCCTATGCAACAGCAGGATGGCCCTTAGGATCATGTCATCATAATGGAACACTCTTCAGAGTAAATCAATACATCCCACCAATTGATGACAAATAGATAGCAAACCCCTGAAAAGGGCACACATGAATGCACAGTAAACTAGGAATTTCAGGCAAGAGGGGTCTGGCCAGGTGGAAGAGCCTCTGAAGCTTGAAGGTCACCTGGGACGGCAGTTCAAGTCAGCCGGAACTGCAGATAAACCCTTCTGACAGAAATGAATCTCTCCAGCTGGTGAGAGGAACGGAAATGATGGCCTTTCCAGCGAGAGTGGAGAAGTGCCTGTCAAACCAAGTGCGGAAATTGTTCAGCTAGAGAGATGCCACACTGTGAAGGATACCACTTGGACTGTAATGTTCTTGAAAGGCAGAATTTGTGATTTTAACAACCTCTATATGGGGTTGAGAAAAGCCACCTTGATTAAAGTCAGAGGAGAAATCCAGTGACCAGAAAGGTGGTATATAAATCCTGGTATGGTTATGATTTCAAATGATAGATGGTATGGGTATAGAAATACTGCTTAAAAGAGATGTCACGTTGCATTTTAGGAAATAATGACGCTGGCAATGAAAACATTCTTCTGTATTTTATTACAGTCAAACATTAACACAGAAGAAAGGTCCATCCTTCAAAAGTCCCCTTCACCTTGCCCACCATGGCACATTTGTGTAAACATGAAAATCATAACATTTTAAGTAAGAATTTTAAAAATTTGATCACAGCATAATAATCCTCTTATTCCAGCATTCTAAAAATAGAGTGTCAGTATACAAAAATGTGGCTGTCATTTCGCCAAACACAATCTTATTTTTCTTCCAAGAATCCTTAAAAAATATGGCTTTTAAAAAAAGTATTGCTCTGTCATTTAAAACCAACAGTTTGTTTTCCACTATGAAGTATAACACTTTGCCTTGCCTCAGCTTAAGTCATAGTACATTATGATTCCCCTGTTGTTGTTCAGTCGCTAAGTTGTGTCCGACTCTTCGCGACCCCATGGACCACAGCACGCCAGGGCCCTCTGTCCTCTACTAACTTCCGGAGTTTGCCCGAATTCATGTTCAATGATTCCCTACACAGGTCTTTTTTTTCCCTGGAGCAGCCTAGTGCAGTGTCAGAGCACTGTGGGTGAGGGAGCAGGGTGGGGAGAACAGAGTTACACCTTTAAGATCTCTCTGCACACAAGTGTAAGTGCCTCTCTCAGGAATAATCATGTCCATAGAAATATGGAATATATACTATATACAAACTCTCACTATGTAGACCTCTCAATATCTTCCACTCCCACACAAGAAAAAAAAAGCCAGAACACATTTGTGGTTCTTTATAATGTTCCTAAGTTGTTTTTTAATCAAATGTTCAAGCACTGCCTACGGCTCACAAGCCACATACTTCAAAATAATCCTAGAGCAATTCCACTGACTTCAGTTGCACGGCTCTTAAAAGTGTTTTGGGAACTACAAAGCATGTTGGTTTTTCTGACTGATATAATAGTTTAAAGTGAGATTGTACTTTAAATTCCTCTATACAAAAGCATCGCAGAAATGATTCCTGAGCCAAAAAGGAAAAACATAACCAAAATAATGTTGTTCTAAGATTACAGAACAGCACCAGGCAACAGTTATCTCAAACATCACCTTCCTCAGGATTCACCTTTATCCATGATTAACATGAGGGTTTTTATATTAATAAATACTGCCTTATCTTTAAGCACAGCAATTTTTGATCAAGCAGATCAAGTCATCAAATTCTGGCTCATTAGTTAAGAGTCCTCTGTCACAAGTCTATTACTACTACTGAATAAGTGGTTGTAGGAATTCAGCCCATGTATTAATACAGATATAATTGCAGTGGTTTATTAATACAACCGCTTATTGAAATTGCAGCTGTTCTATCAGACTCACGGACAATTGTAAAAACATGGCCACTAAGCCCATGTGGACTTCAGATGCAGGCTACATTTCTATATATTGCCTACATCTACCTGTACAGAATTATACAGTGTTGGTCTTATCAAATGTTCATCATAAGAAGAGCCAGCCTGAACGACAGAAATACTAGAAAAACCCATTTAGTAATCTGGTTGGTGTATGCCTATGGTAAGACTATTTTACCTGCAACACTTTACAGTGAGCTGTAATAGTTCACACAGAATTACTGACCAAGTCAGAATATATAGGTCCAAGCCAAAAATTTCACAGCTCTAGTTTCCTAGTTAGTGTTCACCATAATAAATGTAAATATCCCTAAGTGTTATTTGATCACATTTTAAACTTTGCTAACTTTGGTTGTTTCCAAATTTTAATGTATCCACATATATATATATATTAAAATTTTTAAATTATTTACTGCTACATTATAAATAGCATATTAACAATTATGTGAACAGCACATGTAAAATTCAGATACAACAGACTTGCTCAGTACCAAAGGAGAAAATAAAAATGTTTTGTATTCTAAAAGCTACAAAAAACTAAAGCGTATATAAGGGATATAAATGTATGTTAAAGTATACTAGGATATCAAGTGGATGCTACACATTTTCAGTTTGTAGGCAGTTTCACAAGAGACACTTAAGTAGTTTTTTGCATCTGTGAAATGAAATCAGTCTACATTTATCAGAATGTACATACAGTTCAAAAATAGTTTTCTGTACCATATTAACAAGATTCACAAGAGGTGCATTCCAGACAGAAAAGCTTTTAGTGTCACTTGTGAAAAGGCCCTTAGTGTTGTTCCCCCAAGTTTCTGAACTGCATTAATTACGTCATAAAAAGGTCTACAACAAACATCTGCTCCCCTTCTGAAGAGTATGGTTTAGGCTGGTCCTCTTGCTGTAGGGACAGTCTTTTTGAAGCTTTAAGTATCTGAAAAAAATAAGGGGAAATCTAAATTAGAGGACCAACCACGATACAAACTATTGTTAAAAATAATCTTTGATGATAATATGCAACTTTGTAATAGATTACTTAATTTGGTAATATAGATCTTTTATTAAAACTATAATTAAGCACAAAGTTGCTATTCATGAAAGGGAGGCAACAGCAGACCTTGAAGGACAGTCCTTGTGTGTTAATACTGAACAAAACTGAAATGGATCTCATATGCACACAAACACACACCATACACACACACACCACACTACAAAACACCTATCGTAATACACAGTGTGAATGCGAAAGAACTCTTCCTGTAGATTTCTGTCACTTACATCTAAGCCACTCTGTGTAAAAGGGCAGCTTTTGCCTTCATCACAGCATTCTGCAAGCGCTTTTTACCCTGAACTGAACTGAATGGCAACCATTCACTTATATGGAAGAAAGTTAAGGAGTGTACATGGAAACACTCAGGGCTGTCCAAACTATGGCCCAAGGGCCACATCCGGCCTGCCACAAGACTTTATCCTGCCTGCAGCAACATGTTTCTTTGACAGAGCATTTGCTAATGTTCGACATTTTTACTTAATATATAGCATTTTCTCAGTTTAAGCACGGTATTGTTTCTTTGTAATTGACACATTTCTTTTGTTTTGAATCATATCGTATTGATTACAATAAAAGAACCAAGTAAAACTTATTCATTCATTCAAATTTCTTTCATTCATTTATAAAACTGCTTTTTTTCAGCCCAACAAAATGTGTAAAATATACAATGTGGCCCTTGTAAGTTTGGAGACCTTGCTCTAGGCTACATCTGCTACCTTCCCAGATTACCCTTCATATTGAGAATGATGTTTTGTCTGCTTGCATAACCTTGCCACTTCATCTACAGAGCCTCATTCTGGATTCTGTTCCCTGATCACGTTAAACGTGATGGAAGATTAGAAGAATGGGGATGCTGCAGCTAAACTAGAAGTCGTTCCTGTGAAACTAGAAGCACTAGATTGTGCCTGCACAAATACTTTGTAAGGCATTTCATTAAAAAAAAACCTCAAGTTTTAAAATCAAAGCACACTGCCATTGCATTTTATTTCAATAGCCAAAAATGTTAGAAATTTGGGGTGAAATTTTCTCATATATATGTAACTCTGGAAGCTCTATGTGAACTGATAGCTCTATAACCAAGAAGATACACAACATATTTTACATGTAGAATTTGGAAGAGACTTTAGATTTCACAATTCCTAAATGTCATTATTCACTAGTAATGGGAGACTTGCCTTGGCTAGGGTATTTTTGTTTTATTTGTCAAACACTTTTCTGGAGAATACATGAAAATGCACTGAGTTTTTTCTGCAAAAGTAAAAACAAAAAGCTCCAGTTCAGACCTTGACTATACCACAGTTAGTGGTTTCCATTCTTCAGTGGTTGGTAAAAACAAGTTCCATGATAAATAACTCATTATCATGTGTACTCAAGAGCTAGGGTCTTGACATCCATAATGCCTGAAGTTGGCCCTAAGGATTAGAGCCCATGTGGAAATAGTGTTGCATTCACTGTTCTTTTCAGCACATCTGTGGTATTTCAGAGTCCCTGGACTTTATGGAGAGAGATATAATGCTGATTGAAATTGCACGTTCAAAGTTTCTTTTCTTCAAATATGACATAAGTGTAGATGCCTTGAAAGTCAGATGATGCCAGTGCAATGAAGCAGTGATTCTACTGTTGCATTATTCCCAATTGCACAGATGCTTGAGAGGATGGACCAATGAGTTGTGGGTATAACGGAGGCAGAATTTCTGGGTTCAGTGCCTTGTATCCCAGTTGTGATCCAGATAGCATGTCCCACAGCTTCAGATAACTTGACATATTGCTGAACAGAAGAAAGTTGCATGAGAGCCTGTCAGGCTGTAGTTGTTCAAAGTCTTGTATGTATGATGTTCATCACAAACAGACCAATCTGTGTGATATGTCACAGCAAAGATTATGCTTGTTGAAGGTCATTCTTTACACATTTGAATCTTATAGAATCAGAATTGGAAGAACCTTCTAGTCCAACCCCTTGACTGTAGCAGGAAATCTTCCAAGAGCATCTCAAGCAAGGGCCAGTTAAGCCTCTACTATCTTTAGTGAGGGATATTCCACCTTGTCAATCTGTTCCATTGCCAAACCACCCTTATAGTCAAGAATTTCTTCCTGATGTCCAACTGGAATCTCCCCTCTTGCAGTTTGTACCAGCTGGATGTATTTCTACTCCCAGAGTTGATTAAGAACAGATTTGTTCCTTCTGTCATATGACAGCCCTTCAGGTATTTGAGGAGCACTATCATATTCCTTCTCTTCTCCAGTCTAAACATACCATGTTCTCTCATTTTTTCCTTATAGTGCTTGTTCTCCACCCTCTGATCATCCTTTTCATTAAAGTGAGGTGCCCAGAACTAGAGACAGTACTACAGGTAAGGTCTAACAGCGCAAAGGGAACCACAACTTCTTGTGACTTGGAAGCTACAGTTTTTCTAATATGACCTAAAACTGCGTTAACCTTCTTTGCAGCCATTTCACACTGCTGACATATGTTCATCTTGTGATCCACTGCTATTCCATGATCCTTCTCACATGTTATGATGCCATGCCATTCTGTACCTTCATCTTTGGTTATTTTTTCCTAAGTGCAGAGCCTTGCAATTGTCCCTGTAGAACGTCATCTTGTTTATTTCAGTCCAGTATTCCATTCTGTCAAGGATTTCCTGAAAATTTCTACTGTCTTCTATTATCTTTGCTACTCCTTCCAGTTTGGTGTCATCCACAAATTTGATGAGCTCCCCTTGTAACCCCTCTTCCAAGTCTTTGATATAGAAGTTAAAGAGAACTACGCCCAAGACAAAACCCTGGGGAATTCCACTCAAAACCATCCTCCAGGTTGATGCAAATCTATAGAAGAACACCCTTTGTGTAAAGTCATCCAGATAATTGCAAATCCACTTAATGATTGTATTATTTATCTCAAGGGTTCTCAAATTTCCCCCCATGACCACGTGTTCTACGGCAGAGGGCACTGCAACCTACCTCCTTCTCTGCTGCAGTGCAGCCACAGGCCTCTGTAAGCAACCAGATGTCATTTTCACAAACCCGGAAGTAAACTAGAAATTGTTGTCAAGCTGTTTCTGAAGGCCTGCAGAGGCCTTCTGAGGCCTTGTGCAGCCTCCAATTGTGTCTAGAGGGCTCAAATTTGGAGCCGACCAGATGCAAGGATAGGTGGGAGGGCTCAACCCAGGACCTAGGAGGCCTTGGGTGACAAGCCACCGAGTGGGTCATGACCCACAGTGAGCAACCCTGATCTAGCTCATAGTTTACCAGCTTGCAGAATACATGCTTTATAATTTGTTCTAATATCTTAACTCCCTTAGAGCTGAAATGGCCTAATAATGCTTGGAATAGAGGGTCAGTGACAACTCCTTTGTCTGTTTCCCCCAAACATTCAGGCTCTGCTAGTAAAACTATGGGAATGCAGACATGCAGGTGAATGGAACTGAGAGAAGAGGCTAACTTTGGGCTAATGGATCTTCAGCTCCACAAGTAGGTATGAGAAAAACCTCCCTACATGATGTTATGTGATCTGCCTAGCATTTTGTTTTCAGTAGTGACCAGCCAGATGCTTCCAGGAAAGCATCAGGGCAAGCTGTAATTTCCCTTCATGTGGAATTCAGTGGCACGTTACCCCTAACCACAGAGTTGCATATTGATATGGTCAATAGCTCTTCAAAAAAAAGAGTCTTATGGGATCAGGCCAAGGGCCCATCTAGTCCAGCTTCCGATATCTCAGTGACCAACAAGTTGCCTTTGGGAGCACTCAAAACAACATGATGCATTTTTCTTGTTGCACTTCCTTGCATGTGCCATTCAAACCTGACCTCTTATACCCTGAGGCACTTGAGGAAGCAAAGATTCATCTTCTCCAATTGCAGGTTCTCTCTTCATTCTGTTAGCTTTTGGTGAATAAAGTGGCCCACTTCTCCTAAAAGACTATCGCCTGACATGATTATTTGGGGGGGGGGGAGAGAGCATGGGCAAAAAATGTTGCCTTACATGAATCAACTAGCCACTGATTTCATGGAGTTACAGAGTGCATATTTCACTCAGCCCTCAGGGAGGTCCCCCAATTTTAGATGTTGAACGAAGACATCTGTATTCTATTCAGGAAAGCATTTTTATGATATATTCTGCTGCTCCCAATTGCATCCTGCTCATATTTTTATATTTATATGTATGTCTGTGCGCGCGCGTGTGTGATTTTAAATCTGTCATGTATTTGCACAATTAAACAGTATTTTATATGTTCCTTTTCAGTGTAAGCTGCTTTTGAAAATGAGTTTACAAAGTATGGCATAAATAATTTAAATCAATAAATGACAGGTCAGACAGAACTGCAAAAAAAACACCCCAAACTTCTACATATAATAGATTCTCTAATGACTTCTAGAACAGAATCTAATAATACCCTGCAGCATTTGAGTGTTCAAAGCACTACACATGTATTACCTTCTTGTAATTCTGATAACCATCTTGAAAATTTAATATTATTATTCTCATATTGCAGTAGGGGAAGTGGGTATGAAAGGGTGTGGTTTGACTCAGAAAACCTAGTAAATTCATAACAAAGGTTTTCTGATTCAGAGTTCAATCCCTTCATCATTATGTACAAGATAAGCATAGTATACCACAGTAAAGGATAAAACAAATGTCACAAACACTGTGATAGATTCCAATTAATGAATGTTTTATTGCTCCTACACTACCTGTGTCGCATTCAAAATCAGCCCATCAGTCTGACTGAGACTTCATCAAAGTCTTCATCAAAGTCTGGATCTGTGTCAGGTTTGGGGGGTTGGATCTGTGATGGGTATTGCTCCTCCACTGCTTCAGAGAACTCATACAGACATGGACAACCCCAACAGATTAAATTGTCTGCAGAGATACAGCATAGTTATTGCTGAAGGAGAAAACAAACCTGTGGTAGTCGTTTAGAAAGTTGCCATGTGCAACTAGATCAACAGTAGCTCATGAATGTAGATGTGGCACAGGAGAGGAAGGCTTAGAGACAGAAATTGTCTAACATTAGTTACCCTTTTCAATAATGTGTGCTTTATTTCCTGACCCTTAGGAGAAAGAGTATGAAAAACAACTTGAGATGCTTCAGACAAAAGTGATACACAGTAGGCCCTTGTTATCGGCAGGGTTTCACTCCCGGAACTTATGTAGGATTTGGGCCATGGATTTGGGCCCAAAACCAATGGATTTGGGCCAACCAACCCCCCAAACCTAACCAGAGCTGGGCTTCCCCAGACCTCAGAATGCCTTATAAGGCCATAAAAACATCACTGGAAGTGGCTTTTCCCCCCCATAATGGGCATTCTGAGGCCCACAAAGGTGTGGGCGGTTGCTCATGGCCTCTTCAGGCCTCAGAAAACCTTCCAGACCCAACCAGAATCCAGCTCCGGTCAGGTTTGGAGAGTCCAGGAGACTTCCCCCGCAGGTTGGGAACCCATGGATTTTGGTATCCATGGATCCAAATACACATGGATATTGTGAGGCTACCTATATAGTGGAATCCTGAATGGCCACATTTGCTTAGCTGTACCAAGAGTAAAGCATCTCAAAACTTTTGCGAACCTCAAGGATAAACCTCTCTCCCCAAGACTTCACCATTATGTTTAGGCACCTAACAGAGCTTTTATTTCTAGCTTCAAATAAAATCTAAATGAATTTTTGCACAAATATCCTCTGTAATATTCATTGCAATTTTTCTTAAAAAGGATTTCAAAATTTTTTCTTACCAACAAGATTATCATTTGCGTAATCTTCTGCTTGAACGGGAACTTCTGTAAGCAAAATATTAGAAGTTATTGCCAAGATTTTAATTTCTCCTGGTTGAAGATTTTTTGCCAAGCAAATTTAGGTAGAACTGTAAGATTTTAAAACTGAAATACAGAGAGATACAAACACTAGTAATGGGACAGAAAATTTGTGAAAATAGGGATTAGCTTCAAACATGGCAGAATTCCTACATAGAAAGTGTGCCACGTTTAAAAAAAAAAATTCTGCAGACAGCCCAAGTATAGATAATTACATTTGACAATATACACACAATCAGTAACTATAACTAAATACACCAAGGATATGTGCTAGGCCCACAGAAGTGTTTTCTATATAGCCATTTTGTCAATTCAGTGACCCTCCTACACTGAAGAACTAAGCTTTGGACAAAGGTAACTATAACAACTGCTTCCAATCCTTTGCTCTGAATGTTCTGCACACTTTTTACAAAAGTTTTATGTGTTTCATGAATATAAAAAAATAGGGAAAAAACCCTAGCACATTGATAAGGCATTAGTGATTATGTATTGTCTATCATTTTCTTTGAGATAATTAGGTTTCTGTTAGGAATACAGTGAGCCACTTCAGTGGGGTTCCACTGACCACTCTATCGTGCAATACTGCAGAAATGTATCCCTAAAAAAACCCAGTTAGTGAGCCACTATGTACAGTCCAGTTTCTAACACAACTTGGGCTATAATACTGTACCCATGGCATGATGTTGTAAACAATCACAGATATACCTGGAAAAATTATTTATGTTTGAAGAATAATTTTGATCACATCCAAGTATTCAAAAAACTAAATGTAATGCACAGGTTTAGCTCAAGAAAATATTCTACATACCTGTTTCATGAGGTTGCTCATTCACGTGAACTTTTGCCTCTTCTCTCTCATCTACTGTGAACAAGAATTGGAGAAACATATTAGGCTGACAATTGTGTAAAAATTATATGCTTATTTTTAGTCACAATGATTAATGAAATAAATAATTAATAATAATTGTTTTTAAATTGTGTTTTTTAATCTTGATTGTTATTGTTTAATACTATTTTTAACTGTTTTTAATGTTAATTGTTATTCTGTATTTTTAATATATATATTGTAATGCCGCCTTGGGTGCCTTCGGGCACAAAAGGCGGGGTAAAAATCTAATAATTAATAAATAAATAAATAAATAAATAAATAAAATAAATTGCTATGTTTGGATCACAATATAGTTGAACTTATTTTTACAACCAGGAAGTCATATTTTTAAAAATTGGGATGAAAATTCAGATTCTCCCAATTCAGCAATGATTTAATCAGTTTTGATTTGCAGTCCACAGGCTGTCAAATTCCATGATATAGCACAAGATGTGTGAAACTATAAAATAAAACATTCCACTGCCAGTGGACAATAGAAGCACACTTTAAAAAAAAAGCATAGTGAAACACTGAAAATAATGAAATAAAAAGTGAAAGAAATAATCAGAGGTTCACCCTTGAACTTCATTTACAGTTCCTGGCAATCTAATAATATAAAGCTACACTGGACACTAATATTTTAGTCTTCCACGAATTTCTTTAGCAACAGTTACATGGCATTTGCCACCACTGCATTCCCTGATTGCAATACTCTTGGGTCACGGCAGCACCACACAGAACTCTGAACCAACACTGGGCAGGATGTTTTCAGGAAGGTAACTACGATTGCATCCTGGTCTTTTTCCTACTGAAAGTTATCTTACCTCATCCTCTCTCAACAATCTAGGGAAAGGGACCAGAGAGTACAGCATACCTAACCCCCTTTCCCCTGATCATTATCCCTTTTCCAGTTTTATTGGTACACCTCATACAAGTGCATACGCACTCACACCACAAGCATGTTTCATGCACATAACTCAGCATTGATTAATACTTCTTGTAGTAGTTTTAATGTCTGCACCTTTTACAATAAATCTTCATCTGTTTTATTGGAAGCCCCCAGTCTCCTTCAGTTTATTTTCTTTACAAGGAATTGGGGTCTCTCTCTCTCTCTCTCGTTGGTAATTCCCCATGCAACACTCTGGCCACTTTGCAGGTGTTCAGCTTTAGTTTTTGGACAGGGGCACTGCTATAAGTGCAGTTCTGACCCTAGATGCTTATGCTATGTAGCTGCAGTAGAGAGAAAGTAAGGTTCACACTTGCTAGACTTGCTATCTTTTGGAAAGGCACAGCGGAAGACAGTCAAGGACCTTCCTTCTCCTGTGGGCAAGTCATGAGACAGATTTAACATCTTTCTCCTCCTTGACAGAGTGAAGGCAATCTGTGTCCACATTCCCCATATAAATATCTGATGTCTACATTTATTCACCTTAACAGATACACACAAAGATGTAGCATCTACATTCCTGATACGATTCAACCAGATCCAAGTGACATAAATACCAATACGTTCCCAAAAACGTAGATTTAGGGCAGAAGATTTAGTCGAGAGGGTTAATGCCTCCGTTTGCCTGAAGATAAGAGCTGAAGATCTGAAGGTCGCCAGTTCGGGACAGCCGGAAGTCTCTGTGAGCGGCAGACTTTGTAAATTGCGACTGATTAACAGCTGAGCTGTCTTTGACTGCCTTGTGAGAGGGGGAGTTGTGCCGAAGTCAGCTGTTTCTCTGGTGGGAGCAGGGAAGCCGCTTATCAGCCAGCAAGAAAGCAAATGGGTGGCCAGAAAGAAGGACTAAATCCAGAAAGATCCATCTGTATGTGTGTAGTTCTTGAAAGATAGAACATTTCTGTATAAATTGTAAAAACCTTCGGGTTTCTGAATAAAGTCTGCCCATGTAAACCGCCTTGAGTTATAGTAATTAGAGAAATCTGGTGACCTAAGAAAGGCGGTATATAAATCCAAGAAAAAAAATGTATGTTTATAAATTACAGAAATGTCAGAGCCTTCATAATCAAGTTTGTCTGTAACACATCACTCTTGAGCATTCCTCTTACACCAAAATAGCATATCTATGACAGGTAAAAATGCTTACAAATATTAACAAAAATTACTTTAACAAAAGTTCTATCCTAATTAGTAACTTCATCTGAATTATTTTTCACATTTTCAAATAACTTACGCATACATACCCGATTCAATATGTTCAGTGACTGAATCTGAGGCATCTGCTTCATCTATTTAAGATATAACATTTACAAATTTCATGCTTTCGTAACACCAACCAAGTTCAACTAAGACTAATCTAAAAAGCACAGCAAATCTCTCTTCTCAGGGTTGGCTTAAAATGATAGTGATTATCTGCCACCCCAAATGGCACCATTCTTACTAAGCACAGAGTTCAATCAAGAAGGTAGTAACAACAGGAGGAACAATGAGCAAGTTCTTCTGCTAGTCTAAGTTAGTGCTTTATGGGATACATTCTGGGTGAATGTACAGTTAAGCTACTGTCTGAGACTAGACAGGAACTAAAATGAAGAAACTGACCAATGGAAACACAAAGGCAAAAACATACAGTGCCTTGCTCAATGACCCCCCAAATCCTGGAGCCAATATTCATTTTTCTAAATGAATTATCATGAAGTTAATTTGCCAAAATTTGTCAGTATTGAAATACATGCTTTAAAAGGTAATAGGAGAAATTACCTTTCCTGACTCTTTGATCCAATGGAAGGTTAAAAATATGAATATGGAACAGTTTTAATTTCTCTATTGTAAAGCGATCTGAATAAGAAGAAAGAACCTTCATAGTAAATTGAACAGTTCTTTCTCCACAATGGAGGGAGGAGTGGCACCCTCGAATGGATTACTTCTTCACTTGCTTCTAACAGACAAGGCCTACCAATCAAAAATTGTTCTAGAAGCCTAAGAGAATAAGCCACTCCCAGCTCCGGTCATGAGACAGCTGTCTTAGAAAAAATGGTTCCCCAAAAGACTGGAAGAAGACTCCTGCAACCAATAACTTAAACAAAGCCTCATAACTAAAAGGGGGGGGGAAGACTTCCCTAGGACATTAGTACTGACCCCTCCTACAAGAGGGAGAGAGATAAGGAGTCAGAGTATTATTGTCTTCTATAAAAGTAGAAGAAAATACAATGGGTAGGTTACCCTCCATCTGCTGTGGAGGAAGAACCTGCCACCATTTATGATAAAAGCAGTAGAGGCAAAGCTAATTGTGATCTAGTACTAAATATTTCTCAATATATACTTGTTCTAAAAAGTGCAGGTTCAAGATAAAGAGCTCCTTGAGTGTTTAGGATTGTGAACTGGTATCCCTTTTTAACCTAGTGCTTTCTTGGTATTCAGGGTATGACTAAATTATCTCTGCAAGAAAAATTCTCAGGAATGTACTCAGAGTGTTTTGTTTTTTAAAGATGCACACCAATACAGGGAAAACCCTCAGGCAGTAGCAGAAGCTCCCTCAACAAAATGCTTCAAAATTTGATTTCAGGGAAACATATTTATATTCCTCATGCCACTAGAAGTTCCGCAAACACTTTGGGTGGGGTTATAGACTTGCAGTGATTCCAGGCTAGCTGCAACTAATATTGTGGGGAAAACTATACCTGTTGAGACAGTACTCTTCAGATTTGGATGAACAAAGCTAACAATATAATGGACAGCAAAAACATATTCCTGGAAGAAAGAAGCATTTTATGACTTCCATCTATTTTCAAGCAATGTAACTGAGAGTCACTTGAAATGGGACAGTATTTCTACATGGAAGATGCTGCTGTTTAGAAAATCATCCCACAAAATAGTTGCAAAAATGTGGATTTCATTTTGAGTGCATGATTAGCTGCATTATCATATGTAAACCAAACACAGTATGTAGCAAAATACATACACTTGCAATCAACATATGATGATGTAGACAAGTTTTATGCCATTTTCTACACAATTGTGCTTTCTTGGTAGGATTTTTTTTCATGTTTGGCCAACTCAAAAGAAAAATAGAGTGACTACCCTAAGTAGGGCACAAGTAGTCAATCCTGCAACAAACTTTAGTGTTGCAGCATAATTCTTTATTCGAGTTTAAAGAAGTGTTGTATGTTCACCTTGTACATTTCCATAATAATGTTCCGTTAGAGGTTCTCCATCTGAAAAAAAAAACAACCACATTAAAACGCAGGTCACAAGAAAATATTGGGACAGACTTCACAGCCGAGGGAAACTGAGGCAAAGTTAAGTCCCTGCCATGTGCATAAGCGAAACGAAAGGTGAATGGGTTCTCCCAAACTGGACTCCTGTGGGGAAGAGGGATGCACGAGTGGCTTTGCTTGAGGAGATATGCAATATGGAACAGAGAAGCAGCAGGTAGGGAAAGAACTCTCCACCCACATCTTCACTCCAACTTGCCCCTTTTCAGTAGTGTTTTTCTGTAAAACAGTCAATGCTTTGTTACATACATTTACATGTAACATGCAGAAAGGCCCTTAAAATGAATTCCAGAGTTGTATTAGAGAAGATAATCATGGTATCTTGAATTACCATGAAGCGAGTCATGGTATTCATGGTGTCCATCTGCAACTACAAATTGTTTTGGTCCTAAAAAAGGACCGTACAGGACAACAGAGTCATACAGGTAGGCCTGCTGTATCTGCCTGCTCTACCTTAGAACCCATGGATTTCACTATCCGCGGGTCACGAACCCATGGGGTCGGCCCAACCTGGACCTTTCAGAAGCAATTGGAGCTGTGCTCTGGTCAGGTGCATATGATGTTCTGAGATCCATAGATTTGATCATCTGTAGGTTTCATTATCCGCAGATCCTGGATAATCCACGGGATCCTGGAACTGAAGCCTCGCAAATAATGAGGGCAAACTGTATTTGGCTATGATATGCTTTTAAGCTATACTAAACGTTAAGAGCATTCTACAGGTGGAGTATCACCCTAGAGAAAGATCTCTCTCAGGTCTCCACTCATCACACCTCTGATAGGGTAGATATCCAGAGCAGGGCCTTCCTCCAGTCTCAATACCCATATACAGGATGATGCTGTCCTTGAGGGTTAAACCAATTAAGATTGTTAATGATGATTATCAGCATCTTCAGGCTTCAAGCCCAGGTTTTTCTAAGCTTCAACTGAGCCTAGACACTGACCAGGAACAATGAAGTTTTTCTAATATCAATGAGATGTGAACTATACAGATTGTTCCAGTTAGTAACCTAGGATTTAGATTCTGTACATTGAGCTCAGTCATACACCAGGGTGACCAAAACAATTTCTTTGATATAGCCAGTCAAGTCTCTCCCAGAAAAATGTAATAAGCCAGGACAGTGCAAGCCTCAAACAAGTAAAGCATGTTCAATCTAACTCAGTCTTCCAATATTTACATAATAATCAACTTACCTATATCCCGAGTTTCAATTAAGACTTCATTTTCTAAGTCTAAGAAAGATAGCATATTTAGAATTTAAATGCAAACCAACGGGGAATGGGACTACGATTGTGAATTGATAAAAAGTAATATTTCCCTTGTATGAAGCAGCATTTATGCTAGAAATGGAGTTAATGCTGAGTGTTTTTAAAGTACTATACAAAACTGCATGTGCCAGCTAAGACTGGTGTACAGAAAATATATATCCCCCAGTGTATTTAATAGTATACAGTCAGTCCTCTTTATACACACACTTTCTATCTGCAAAATTCACTTATCTGCAAGGGGAAAATTGCTACTTACTTTGTTATCTGCACCTCTGTTATCACTATCCACGATGCAGACCTTCCAAATGCTGCAGGAACTTTCAAAATGGCACCTGCGACCAGTGCTGACCCCTTCAAAATGGCCAGCAGAAGCATCCACCAGCCATGTTTAAAGGGTCCATGCTCGCCACATGTGCCGTTCTGAAGATCCCTGCAGCCTCTGGAAGGTCTCTGCAGCATTCAGAGATCTTATGGCACTTCCTGATGCACTCTGCTGGCTTCCTGAGGGTTTTTCTGATGACAGATAAGGTATCCTTTGCACCTAGCACCTTTGTACCTTGGTTCAATTATTTGCAAATTTGCTATCTTCAAGGATTTCCGGGCAACCTAACCCTAGTAGACAATGAGGATTGACTATAGTTATTTGGAAGTACCAATGTCATAACTAGAAGGAAGTCCAACAGAAATACACACCAAGTAATGGAAAACACTTATGGGAGCTGGACACTCCTAATCTCCAGCTTGGCAGTTGAAGGAACAGGGGGACCCAACATAGTGTTCATGCATGGTTTAGGCCTTCCAGAAGCTACAGTGCCCTAGATATTTCAAAATGTGGTGATATAAGATCTTGGGTAGGGAAGATCTTACTAGGCCCCCCCGTAGCTCAGATGAGAAGGAGAGGAAAATAGATTAAGGTCTCATCTACACATGCAATGGAATAAGGTAGCAGAATGGAATGTTTCATTTAAGACTGCAGGCAGGGGAATGCTATTTTTTGAAAAGCTCCCTTATACAAAAGTAAAAAAACTAGCATATAAATTGAAATAAATTTTAATATTTCTTTCTGATGTGCTATATTTCCAATTGTAGGACACAGTCCTTAATAAAGGAGCATTCAAAAATCGCATCTCCCATCTGCGACCTGAAATTGTGCAGTCTGCCTTACATCAGGATTCTATTACCTCATTCTTCTCCATGTATAAACCAGATCCAAAGTGACAGAAGAGGAAACCCCTGGCACAAGGTACTGTCCGCTGTACAAGTGAGCTAGGCCTTCTTTCTCTTGGTAACCCAGGTCCCAATGTAAAGGAAAAACCTCTATACCACAGGTCATGTGTATTATTCAACCCAAACTGGTAAAAGTAAGACTGATACTTTATTTTTAGAAAAATTGTTTTAGATAAATGTAGCGCTCAGCAAACTTACATTGTAGATACAAATACAAATACTGAGGAGCATTATTACTAGATGGTTCCTTAAAATTAATATGACTAACCAGAATTGTCTTTAGCAAGAATTATGATGGGGACAAAGAAACAATAGAATGACCTATAATAACTATTTTAGTGGCAACATAAATGAATTACCTGATTCAGATTAAAATTTAGCATAAAAGAATGCAATGTAATCACAAATAATTTAAATTTTAACAATGTGGCAGGTTTTTGTAAAATCTAAAAACACAGTTACAAAAACTGAATAATCTACTGTTCTTTTACTAAACACACCAACTGATGTAGTGCTTCTTTGTTGTGTTAAATCATGCCTATGTTTTAAGCTCAACTAATCCACATGGCTGAGACCAGCGGCGTCATGCAGCCGGAACGCTGGGCGGGAGGAACGGGTGAGCGGCACCCCGCCCGCTGCGTTCCACTCCATCTCGCAGTCTTCTCCGCCCCCGGGGGCAGGGAAGATGGCGAAACGGCGCGGAACGCAACGGGCGGGCTGCCGCTCACCCGTTCCTCCCGCCCAGCGTTCTGGCTGCATGATGCCACTGGCTGAGACACAGTATAGTTCTTTTCTACTCAATAAGCTTCCCACTAAAAGGAAGAGTGCTAATAGTTTGGGAAAGACCAATGGGGCCACTTTCCCTACCAACATGATTACAGTATTCATGCAATGGACCAAAGCCAATTGAAATATCTCTACTGAAACATGGTTCTCACACAACTTTGCTTTGAAAAAGTTTTATGTTGACTGTTGTCAAAGCCAGAAAACATACCGGGTTCCTCCACATAATCATGCTGTTCTGTGACTTCTGGAAGAGGTTCTGAAAATAAGCAAATATTAAGAATTGATTTATAAATCAAATTGTCATTCAACATGACAATACATGGCTACTGTCTTTTTCTGGATAATTATACATTCTGGCATACACAGTGCAACATACACAGTGCTGCTCAGTCATTATTTACACAGTGCTTGACTCATATGTTTTTTTCTCCACTCTTTAATTTAAATAATTTATGTTGAGGGATTCAGCCATACATCACATATAGTCATATCCCATTGAGATAGAGCCCCCCCCCATCAAACAAATATGCAGTCAACAAACTCCCTTAGTTATGACAAGCACACTAGTTTAACTAGAACCATTAGTTGCGTGGAAGATGCATAAAAGAGATCCAAAAGCACAACTTACAACAAAATGTACGATACTATGGAAATACTGATTCAATACAACATTGGTAAGGAGAATGTAATTTGGCTTTTAAGCCCAGTGAATCCAGTTTTAAAGAACGTTATGTAAATAATACCTGTGTTATGCTCCAGAGCATCTTCTAACGTTAGTTCTCTGTAATCTAGGCAAGATAAATAAATTCATTTCTCAAATTACCGCAGTCATAAAATTTTCAGGTGATTGTCTTTCCCTTCATAGGCATTCAATCAACCAATCAGGACTGTATCAGCCTCCCCATCCCCGCTCACATGCTTGCCCTGCCCCTTGGGCCCTCCAACATTCACACTGGATAGCATGTTTGCAAAAGGGCCCACAACAGAGCTGAACATCTTTAAACCCATATAATCCAATCTTGAGGTCTACAGATCGTGATCTATGCCAATAGATCCTTATAAAAATGTAATATCCAATGTACAGGTGTCAGTAGAGCCTGTGAGTTGAACAGGCACATCATAGGGAGCAGCACATGGCTTCTTCCCCCCCCCACCCCACCAGGAAAAAAAAAACAGACATTCAGTAGATTATCAGTTTAGGACTAAAGACCCACAACAGTTTCATGCACATTGCATATGCATCCTATTGCATATAGAGGTAAAAGCCTTCTCCAGGCAGTAAACTGGTCTAATATTTGCAGAAAGGATCATCTGTATTCTTTCCACACATTAATGGACACCATGCAATCCCACAAGATGGTGTTAATTCAGAAACATTCATGTAAGGCCACTCCAATGACATTCATATAAACAGAACTAAAACATGCTTTTCTATCCTTTGAGAGTGAAACAAAGGAGTCTACAGAGTGCAGTGGACAGAATTCTGGACTAGGGATACCTCTCTGCTCATTCTTGAAGCGTCCTGGATATTCTTAGGCCACAAACTCTTAGCCTAACCATCTCATGATAGTATTGCATGGAAAAACGGCAGGCAGGGAAGAAGCCCTGTATGCAACCTCAAGCAAAAGGGCAGGATACAAATCAAATACATAGATCATTGTGAATAAGAATATAAACTGATGCTTAATTTTTTTCCTCCTTCACCATGCTTCTGAAGAGTGTGTGTGTGTGTGTGTGTGTGTGTGTGTGTGTGTGTGTGTGTG
>JAJKFI010000021.1:13386206-13404249 GCA_029204185.1 Lerista edwardsae | reverse complement strand
GTGTGTGTGTGTGTGTGTGTGTGTGTGTGTGTGTGTGTGTGTGTGAGTGAGTGAGTGAGTGAGTGAGTGAGAGAGAGAGAGAGAGAGAGAGAGATTTGCAGGTGAGAAATTAAGGCTAAGTTAGAAAAGACACAACTAAGCCAATGACTCCCATGACATCTGAATATAAGACTCTCTGATTTTCATTCTAAACTCCAAGACTGCACATGCAGGCAGTGTTTTATTACATCCATTATATACAAGACATGATGTTGATAGATTTGAGCCTCTCTCTCTCTCTCTCTCTCTCTGTATAAAACTATTTTTTTTAAAAAAATTATTCCTAGGCGAAACAGAAATGAGCAATAAAATATATACTTCACTCATCACACAGCACTTCAGCCAGGCACATGCTTAGACCATTCAATACTCAGAAGTCAATTCTGCCCCTCATTAGCTTTAATTAAAAACCATTCTTCTTAAAACATATTAAAGCAGTCAGGTATAGCAACCACCCTTTTAAAGGCTAATCACTTCCCTTAGCTTGATATTATAGCAATTAGGCTGCATGTTAGGAGCTGAAATAATCTTGAATTCTCAGCTCTGGGAAACTTTTGTTTTCATATTACAGTAAGCATTAAGGCCATTTTCCGCAAAGCCTTTTCAGTTTAGCCTATAATGTATGAGGTGGTATTTATTAATCCCCTATGTACCCAATTTATAACATAAAGGGTTAGGGTATCATCATTACAAAAGGTAATCTAGATACAAAAGTGATTATTTTCAATGGTTTTGAAACTATTAATGTGCTCTCAAAACCATCGTTATTGTAGATCTTTTATCCTCTAACAGATGGAACCTTATTCTCAAAGGCTTCAAACTTCACACATTATATCAGGAACATGCTACCTGCAATTATCACTTCTGCTAATTGTGCAAGACTTCTTTTATCAGTCACCACAGATCATTGCCTCTTGCCATAGCTAGGCAGATAATTCCAAAGGACTCATGCTGAGAGGTATTAAAATCAGCTATTATTACTCGTGAATTATACTGGTAATTACAGATACTATTAATTTCAACTACGAATAACCCTAATTGTGATTGTGGTATAAAACAGATCATAAAATCCTTCATAAAGACTGCAAAATACAGTGATAAATACACGACATCGCACCAAAGTAGGCTATGGAGAGAACATGACTTATAATGCCTCTCTGTAATCTCTATTTTTAAATGAGATGGGCAATAAACAGAATTGCACATACTGCTGTGCTTCAAATCAAATAATGTTAAGTTGCTTATACATCTCTTAAGAAATAGGGCGCAGCAATCTCTAAGAATCTCTCTCACAACACATACAAAGTTATATTTTTTTCAATATTTGGGAAGATGCTACAAGGGGAAAACACAGGAAATCAAACTTTGGTTAAGATGAAACTTGATCACAGTGTGTAAATTCCTACACAAAGACAGTATTTATCTGGGGAATCTTATCCTTATATATAAGACTAAGCATATAGTCTTATATATATAGTCTGGAGGAACAACATATAGTTGTTCCTCCAGGACAACTGGAGGAACTAGAAGCCTAATGTCATCCTCAAAGACCCACTGCTTAGACCCTGTTCTGAAAGCAATGCATACATTGATTCAAAAGGCGCTAACCCCCTTTTCTACAGCATGAACAACAAGAGAAGCACAGCTAGGGCCTGCTCCTCATTATGCATCTCAACTGCACTCTTCCATGCACACACAGAAAAATAGGAGCAAACCAAGTACCATACCTATAATGAAGAAGTTCTGCCCAATTTGCTGCTGTTCACACCAGGAGCGGGGATTAAATGCTCTTTGCCTGTGTCTCCGCTGAGAGCGTGTCAATGGGCAGAACCAATATTACTATAGTTTCATCCCTTGCTCAGTTGAAAATATGGCCATATTTAAAGAACTAGTTGCTGATGAGGGACATACATATTAAGTATGGCAAATTTAAATGAAAACAAGGTACAGTATGTGTCGCATATTTATTTTAAAGGAGGATAATGGGAAATCTACACAAGCAAAAACTGTTTATCCTGAACAGACCTACTATTCACTTACATTTCTATTGTATATGAGAATTTGTTTAAACAAAGAAAATTCATACTTTATTATAATATAGTTAGCGCTACATCAATTAATATAATTTAGACCAGTGTTTCCCAAACTGTGGGTCACAATATGATTATGGGTCGCGATATGATTGTTGGTGGGTCATGAAACTGACAAACTGATAAGGAAAATGCATTGAGCCTTATGGAAAGTGAAACTGAGCTGCGTGTACATGTCAGTAGGCATAGGCATCTCAGCTCCTATTATATAGAAGACCAGTCAATAGATCTGAACACCAGAATGGTTCTTATCTGATCTGATGAGCTTGGAGCTCCACAGAAGGTGGTTTCCACCCACCCACCCCACAGTAAAAACATTTAATTAAAAACGTAGGCTTGAGCAGCTGGGAAACTTTTTTTTACTACTGTTACTCTCATAAAACAAAAGAGTCCCAATAAAGTATCATTTTAAAAAGTGGGTCCCAAAGCTCAAAAGTCTGGGAATCATTTATTTCAACAAACCTGTGCCTTCTGGTTCATGGGTCTCTGGCTCATGGGTGTCTTCTTGAACGTTCGAGTGATATTCATATGAAACTGAAAATGAATACAATGTATCAAATCTCACTACAAGAAGCCATTAATTCCAACACGACAGAAATTACTAAATTTAATTAACATAGTCAACCTCAGGGAAGGTTACAATACTCAGGGAAGCAATACTCAGGGAAGCAAGTTGATGAGAACATAGAATAACCTTCAGATTATCCAGCACTGGCAAACATGCAAACTTTGGAGCAAAATATCTCTTTTGCCAACAGCATCAACAAGCGACAATGATGGAGCTAACCAACACCTTTTATTATCCACGGCTCATTTAGATACTTATATTAAATAATGAATGCATGCAAATTTCAACAAGCCTAAACATCTTAGTGGGGACAGTACTGGACTAAGAAGGCCTTACCTCGATGACTCACATGCAGAAAGTCACAGGTTCATGAGTTTTATTTTTAAATTATATTTTATCTATGTGAATCTCTTATCTTTTTCTGCCCCACCAAGTGAGTCCACCTTCCTGCTGCGTTGGTCTTTCTATCTTCTGTTTCCTCTTCCCAGTTTACAGAGAGGCATTATAAGAGCCCAAATCCTATCCAATGTTCCAGGGCTGATGCAGCCACACTGTAGCCTAAAGTAAGGCCATGAACATCCCCTTCCCTTGAGGCGGTCTCCATGACTGCCCCCCCACAGCAGGATACAGAGTATGTCCGGTTGATACGGCTGCATAAGATCTGTAAAGATGCGCAGGATTGGGCCATGCTCCCTCCACCTGGTCTAATGCAGCCTTGTGACTTTCTCATTAGCTCCCATAGGGTTTTAGCTATGCTCCACCTCTGTCAGAATCCCAACCTGCCAAAATTCTCCAGTCCCATAGGTGATCATCTGCCACAACTATTTTAACTCCTAGCTTTCTGCTGCACTACACTACAGTAGTGTACATTCATACTACAGGAGTCACATAGGCGCACGTCTCACTACATTCAAAGTTGGATTGGGCTACTTCTGAGTGCTCCTTCTGCCCTGGCCACCATGTTCCCAAGTGCGACTTTACCCCACATTACTGTGCGATATTTTACTTTAAAGGAAGTGGGGAAGGAAAATGACAGTAGAATCACTCATGCAATGCATCAAATAGTTATATAAAAACCAGAAATTGAGGCATCTTCTATATATGATTTTTTTTTTATTTACAATATATGCAACATGTGTCTGTGTATTTATGGTCAGTCGACACAATTGCATGGATGTATAAATGACCATTCACAAATACTGTAGATAAATTATCCATATTGCAACATCTCAAAGCAATTATGAAAAGCAGACATACCATGAGTTTCATCTTGTTCAGGCTGCCCAGGTTGATAGTCACTTGCAGGTTCTAGGAGAATAAAGGAATATGCAAAAAGCTAACTGGAAACACTGTCAAAGTTTCAGAGTGCAATCCTAAACTGGAGTTAGGCCAGCATAAAGTAAGCCAGCAAAGTTTAGCCAGCACGTTTAGACTACTCTTGGAGTCAGGGAGGATGGCTCATGTCTGTGTGCTGGCCTCTCTGACTCAGAGAGTGGTCCAAACATATTTTACAGTGTCCCTTGTGCCAGCCAAACTTTGCTGCCTTAGCTTATGCTGGCCTAACTCAGTTTAGGATTGCGCCCTCAGGCTCTGAAAAATCATGCAAAAAACTATGTGGAAGTGGGTCTTTGTTGCAGAACATCTGCCCATTTGGATGCAAAACCTACACAGGATTATTTGTCCATATTTTTTCACAGAACATCTGTGAAAAGTACCTTTTCACTTTTTATTCCATGAGTTCTAAATTCTCCAATTGGGATTTGAACACAAGATTGAAAACTCCGTGCAGCTTTCAATATCCATGAATTTTGAGTCCTTGGAGAGGTGATGTGGTGCCCTAAACTGCCACTTGGCAGGGTCCTACTTTGCTGTAACTCATCCTCGCCTTGTTTTTGGCATTAAAAGGCAGCTGGCTTCTCCCCCTTTGCTTGTGGTGAGTAGGAAAGGTGCAGAAGTGGACCTAGCTTGGATTTTGGTGAATCATCCCTGCATCGACTAATGGAGGAAAGCCGAGCAGTTCAGCTACATTTCAACGACATAGGCTATAGGTCAAGGAGGGACACCTTGAGGCATACAGGAGCAAACTCCAGGAATTTCGGAGAAACGACAATCTGGCAAATTGTAAAAGCCATTCTAGACACTCCAGGACAAGCACACCCTTCTTCAACATTATTGAATGCTTCCTCTATGATTTCTGGGAAGATCACCATGGGAAGACAGAAGTACAGTGGCTCGGGTGGTGCAGCAGAGGAGGCATGCTGCTGTGTGCTAAGTGAGACAGAGGAAGAAGCAGATAGCAAGGAACAAGTGGTCTTGAACCTAGTTTATTTATTTTAAAAAATTATATCCCGCCTTTTTCCCCACTGAAGGGGATTCAAGATGGTTTACATAACTAAAATATTAAAATCAAACAAATACTAAAAGTATAAAAACCAATTACAAACTTAAAACATTAAAAAAGTTCCTGCTGATCCAGGTGAGTCTTCTTCCTCACAGCCAAAAGCCTTCTGCACTAGACAAGTTGCCCCAAGCCACAGGTGAGACAAGCAGCCTGCTGCTGTTTGAACCATCTCAGCAGATGTCTTTGCTTTCTATGTCCTAGAGACAACACTTTGGAACATGGGAGGGTTGCACAGTTAGCAGTAGAAGGAAGAGCTGGAATGTCTTTGCAGACTTCAACATTGACTGCAGTAAGGATTAGACAAGTACTGCTGCAGTTAAAACTAATCTCTCCTTTGAAGAAATCAGTAGAAACCTCAGATGACCAGGGCTGAGAGGATGCAGCATCTGAGGAACAGGCAGAAGCAGGAACACCTCGAATTCTCCAGGAAGCAGTTTACAAACTGTGAAAAGAACTAGCTCATGGAGGACCTCAACTGCCTTCAAGACAGAGGTGGTGTGGCATGGGTCGCATTCTTGGAGAGGGCAGCATCCAGACAGGAGCAAACCCTGGACCATGACCATGAGGCTTGAGGCACTGGCACATCAAACATCTGAGACCATAAGGGCTGCTGAGTATTTTCATGAAGAGGTGACCTGGGTGTACCTGTCCAGGCACAAACCTCCAAAAGCTGACGATGCAAAGAAAGAAACACTAGGAGGTTGCATTACTGAGATGGCGGCCCTTCCTTCTGTGGACCATTAGCTAGAGGTTGTTCTGTGTGCATTTGTAATTACCTGTTCTTGCACTGGAACACAGTAAGCAAACTGTTTCAGATTTACAGTAGATACTCTTTTATTACTCGATCTAGTATATAAATTGAGGACAACTTCTGAGCCCAAAATCAGGGGATTTAGCATGACCCAAGGATAAGCTGAGTTATGGGGGGGGGGCATTTGGTTCTGAGGAAGTGGAAGGAGAAGGTGTGGCTGCCCTTTGTGTTGCTCACTTCCTGGTTTTCTCCTATCTTTCCTGCTCCTTGCCAAGGGGGGATACTGAGGTCTCTTGCCGTCTCTGGACTCCTACCTGCCTCTTTTCCCAGCATGGGCTCAGAATCCTCCGGCTCTCAACTTTCCATTCCATATGGGCTGGTATTCCTGCAAAATGCTGGATGGTGCTGCAGTGGCTCGCTGCATGCACCTCCTGGGTCAACCTTCCACTGCACACCAGGACATTCTATTCACCCTGCCAGCTGGGAACAGCAGCACATGGAGAAAGCTTCCTGGTTTTCTTGCTGTCAACATGTTGGATGCTGCTGGCTATATTTGTCTCTTGGATCAACCTTCCACCGCCCAGCAGGACATACCATTTGCCCTTCCCCTTGGGAAGAGCACACTGACACAGGAGGTGCGTTCAGTGAGCAGTAGGGTATGTGGAAAAAAAAAAACAGCAAAGCCTGCTAAAGCACTTCCTAGCCAGCACCATGGCAGCCACTAAATTAGAACATCACAGCCTCTTGCATGAAGCTCCTGAGCAGAGAGAAGGCTTGCTGTCCTTCCCAGGTATCAGGAATGGCAGCAGAACAACCCTTTACAGGGCAAACAGAACATACCACTCAGTTCTTGGCCCTTCCCTATTGTATTTTCTTAAAAGGAGTGCAGGAGGGAAAAGCACTTCCCAAACAGAACTGAATCAAGATCTCTCCCCCATTCTCTTTCCTCCTCCCCCAAAGAAAATGCATTTCCAAGCTGTCAACACCAGACAAAAGGAATAAACAGCCGGGTGGGGGGGGAGTGCAGCAAGGTTTAGAACATAAACAGGGCACAAGCCTGGAAGAACATCTGCATTCCTCCTGGTTGCTTCTAAAATGCAAGGTTATTCATCCTGTGCTTTGCTGTCAGAAAACAGGAAGGAGATTGGTATCTGTACACTGTCAGGGTGTGTGCGCACAATTTCAGGGCCTGTGGAGAACAGAACATCTTCCACATTTTGCCTGGATCTCAGGATGCATCCTGAATTAGTTGGGTGGGAGAAGGTTGATCCAGGAGGCACACGCTGCTAGTAGCAGCCCATGTGGAATGGACTCAGAAAGCCGGTACTAGAACGTGGTAGGACACACAGGTGGGGTGCAATGTAGTTGATGGGGAAATCCACTTACTGAGTTGGGGGGAGAGAGACAGCAGGAGTATGAACTCTGCACTCTCTGCTTTTTCTTTCTTTACACTCAAAGTTGCTCTAATTGCAAGTTTGTGAGCAAACATACCATATACCCTTGTGTATAAGGCAACCCAGGTCTTACAGGCATACCTTATAAGGCATACCTTACAGTACATACTCGCCTATAAGGCGAGAAATTTAGGTCTTAAAATTGATTCTTAAAATGAACAGAGTATTCTTCTGTACATACTTTGAATAACTTGATTACAATCTAACTGGCATCATGAGTTCAAGAGAATGCCAAAATGCAAGAGAGGATTATCTGAGAAATCAAAGGCAGGCGTCAGAGAAGGCACATGAAGTTGCAATGTTCTGCAACTTTAGTCTGAGTTGCATCCAAACTGGCAACACAGGTGCGCCCGTGATATCCATGGATTCGGGACCAGTGAATTCCAGAATCTGCAGGCCCCAAACCTGCAGGGGAAGAACTGTTCTCAAACTGGATTTAACTTTTTTTTGGCCAAAATGGGCATTCTGAAGCCTGCAAAGGCTGCAAGCAATCATGTGCAGGCCTCAGAAAACCCTCTAGATCTGATGGGAACTGTGCTGGCCAGGTTTGGAGGGTGAGGGTGGCCCAAATCTGGAGGCTCAAATACTTGCAGATTTCAGTATCCACAGGGGTTTGGACAATGAGAGCCATACTGTACTACATACTGTACTACAATATGTAAGCAGTCTAAAATGTATCTGCTGATAGACTGAAACCTCTGTTCCTTAAACAGAATGCTCCAGCGTGGGTTCATGCCAAAAACATAGGTTAGTACATGATCAAGAAAGTAGCTGGAGGTCAAGTCATAATAGCTATTCACAGAAACTACTCCAGGATTTAATAGGATTCTGTGCAAAGAACCAAGTCTTTATAGTATGTGCCAAATCGGTTGTATATCCATCACCAATCCAGGGAACCAGGAAAAAAAAAGCTCCAAATCCATGCCAGTCTGACACCACTAGTTCCCAAATCTGCATTTACTACCACTGCTGTCTGAAACAAAAAAATTAAATGAGGCGTTTGCACATATCTGAAGTATATCCACCTGTCCTTTTAAAATGCTACCCTGCATCAAGTTAGACTATATTTACTAGAAGTGGCTCTCCATGGTTTTTCAACAGGAGTCTTTTCAACACTTACTAGAGGTGGGTAAATCAAAATATTTAACCAGAGACCTGCCACATGCATATGTGCACATGCTGAGTTGAGCTCTTCCCTTGAAAGTTATGTCCATAGGGAGGAGTGAAGTTTTTTTAAATTAAAAAACATAAATAGGTGCCCAAGTGGCATTGTTGGGTATAGCCTATTATTCATTTTTCTTCAAGTTAGTATACATAACACTGAAGAAAGTAAACCACTTCAGAGACCAGGGGCGCCAACTTGATTTCAACATTGGGGGTGCCCATGGCCACGCTCTCTGACGTGACCACATCGCCGTCATCGCTGCCCGGCCTCAGAAGCGGTGGCTGTTCGCATAGCGGTGGCTATGAATAATAGCCTCGGAAGGGGGTGCTGCGGCCTGAAAGCAGCTTCTTCTGTGGCTGGGGCGTGCGATTGCTGCGGCGATCACCCGCCCTGGCCTTGGAAGGGGGTGCTGTGGCCACTGATTGGGAGGGGTGCTGGGTGCCGGAGGGGGGCTGGCTTGAATGTGGGGGATCTGCCCCCACTGAAAAAAACCATGGGTGCCCGAACACCCAAAGCCCCGCCTAGTTGGCGCCCATGGCAGAGACTCAAGTGAAGAATAAAACAAACTCCACAAAAAGATCTTACTATCACCCTGTGCTGATTTAGAAAAAAAGAAATGCTCAATTCTGTACAAATGTGATAGAAATATGTTTAATACTACTTTAGATACCTTCCTGGAAGGATTCTGGGACTTCTGGTGTTTCTATTATTTCTGGCATTTTATAGTCCAGTTCTTCTTCATAATCATCTTCCATTGTGTGAGCTTCAACAGTATCTTCAGATATTTCATTATTCTCCTCTTCATCCCGAAAATGTGTGTCTTTGTTTACACTGTCTTCACTAGTTTCAGCTGTTTTAGTAAATGTATAAGAATATATCAAACATCCAGCAAAACAGTCTCAAGTGAAATTTGTTAGCCAGCTCTAAAAAACTGAATGATCTGAACTGGGCACAATCCAGAAAAAGTTAATGCTTTTAATTCCCATGGATTCAGTGACCAACAGAAAACTTTCAAAAACAACAGAACTTAAAAGTTCGTAATTTTGATGTATCTGAAAAGATTGTTCGTCATTTACTGTTTTAGTGGAATATTTCTATCAATTAGTATGACTGTATAAATAAGGAGATAAATCACAGTCATTAACCACCATAGTAATTCTTCCACTGTAGGAAGAAAGCAAAAATTGCCTACAATAGCAACAGCTCTTTGTCTTTATCATAAGCGATAAACTCTCAAAAAAGAACACATGGCAATTAAAAAACAACAGATAAAAGTGTGAATTCCTACCAAGTTGAGACTTGAGGATTTCATGCAGCAAAGAGTCCATTTCATCCATTTCATATTCAGGTTCTGCTTCAGCATACTCAGGTTCTACATTAGTTTACAGATCATATGAAAGGTAAATGGAAAGAAGACACTGAGGTTCAAACAGCTGAAAACCAAAAACAAATACTTATGGAAAAAGTATGCTTAACACTAGAACCAGGCTTGTGTATTCTGTCAAAGTAGCATACAGCACATTTTTTTTCAGACAATCATTTGGTGAGCAAGGCTACACAAAAAGGTGTTTTGGAAACATATGCATAGAATAAAAATATGACGCTATTGGCAGAAAGAAGCTGAAATGGCAATTGAATTAGAAGACTCATTTGGATGAATATATCATACTGTGTCTGAAAATTCTCTTACACAAGTTCATGCACACGGAGCTTGATACAGATTAATTAGTGAGCAAGTTGCAGCAAGCCTTCCTTTTTATAAGCAGGTTTACCATCCTCATAATAGTAAATATTGTGTATATAAACACACAAAGACTTTCATGGCTGGGCAAGACTAAAATAAACAGGGATTCTGAATAGCATCCCTTTTTAAGTGGCTCAAGTAAATGTCTAATTGACTTGATGACTGGCCACAGGCTTACTTGTCAACTCCTGCTTAAATTTTAAAGGTATATCCACACATTTTTGGCTGTTCCTCATTACCACAATTGCCTATGCGGGTTTGACCGCAAGGTTTTTTATTCTAGTATGTTTAAATATTGGAAGACAGGCATTACCCGTGCTGAGGGTCTCTTTTTTTTGTTGTTCACATTGTTTTTGTTTTTGAATTTCAATGGTCCTGCTATAGATTCTCATATAGTATTGTTGTACTGTGGAAAGAACTTGAGTTTGATTAAAATTTATTTGATGACCAGTTCTCATAGCATGTTCTGCCACGCTGATTTTTCACAGTTCTAGACTGTGTTCCTTCACTCTGGTAAGTATGCTTAGATAGGCCACACCTTCTCATAGTCCCTATGCAGACCTTTCCACACTGGCTCTGCTGATCTAGGTGTTATTATCAGCCAATATTATGCCATTGTACAAATCGATGGTAAGGCCACACCTGGAATATTGTGTGCAATTCTGGTCGCCGCACCTCAAAAAGGACATAGTGGAGTTGGAAAAGGTGCAGAAGAGAGCGACAAAAATGATTACGGGGCTGGGGCACCTCCCTTATGAAGAAAGACTGCAGCGTTTGGGGCTCTTCAGCCTAGAAAAAGGGCGCCTGAGAGGGAACATGATTGAGACATACAAAATAATGCACGGAAGGGATAGAATCGATAGAGGGGTTTTCTTTTCTCTCTCTCAAAACACCAGAACCAGGGGGCATCCGCTAAAACTGAGGGTTGGGAGAGTTAAAACAAGTACTTTTTTTAACCAGCGGGTAGTTAATCTGTGGAACTTTGCCACAGGAGGTGGTGATAGCATCTGGTCTAGATGCCTTTAAGAGGGTATTGGATGGATTTCTGGAAGAAAAGTCCATCGTGGGCTATAGGCAATGATGGATTGTGCAACCTCCTCACATTAGTAGTAGGCTACTTCAGAGTAACGGTGCAAGGAAGTGGCAACAGGATCCAAGCATCTTGTTGTCTCATGCCTTCCTGGGGAACTTGGTGGGGCCCACTGTGAGATATAGGAAGCTGGACTAGATGGGCCTTTGGCCTAATCCAGCACGGCTGTTCTTATGTTAATTAATCCTCTTTTTTGCCTAGGAGGATGTTTTTATGCAGGTTGTTACCATGTGTGTGGGTTTTCTACACACTCTTATGTGTATGGCATGCCATCTTCCTTACAGTTGACAAGCACATCCAGGAACATTAACATCCCATCTTTTTCCTGTTTCATGGTGAACCTGATGGCTGGATATCTACTATTTAGATGTAATAGGGGATAGGGGAACATTAAAGAATTCTCTTTTTTATTGTGTTGCAGCAAAACCACTAATGTTTCCCTATCTTTTTAATAGGTCTCCCAGTATCCATGGTATCTGTGGATAACTGAAACCATGGATACCAGGGCATGCCTGTACTTTGCTTAAAGATGGAGAGTTGTGCAAAAATTCAGGATTATATCTAAAGCTTCAAATATTGACAGGTGAGGAAATTGTCCTTTTATTCATTATTATACAAAGCTCCATTTGAAACATAGGCCACACCTCACAAGTGCAGCATGGTACATTTCTTTGGAAGGAAAACAATGGACAAAAACACCATTTAATGCTTAGAGGTCCTCTAATATGATGAATGGTGCCCTCTCAGTACATAAACTTGGTTACGTACCCTCTCAGTACGTTGTGTATTGTAGGAAAGGTCAGAAACCCTGCTGAAATCAGGTGCAGGATACTTTCCAGACACTTGAGCATAAGAGCAGCCCTGCTGGATCAGGCCAAAGGCCCATTGAGTCCAGCTTCCTGTATCTCACAGTGGCCCACCAGATGACTCAGGGAGCACACAAGACAACAAGGGGTCTTGTTGTAACTCCCTTGCACCAGGCATAAATAAATGGGCTAAATGGACTAAGTAGTATCTTTTCAATGTGACTTCATTACACACTCCAATCATTATCCAGCAAAGCTCTCAATGTATCTCTTTTGCACCTGCAAGATGGTTGGAGAACCAACTTTTCACTTACTCTGCTAGGTTAGCTGCCTAGTGAACTTTTGTTAAAAATTAATATTATATGTTTGTAGTCCTACAAATTTCAGCTTTAAAAATGACCCTAATGGCTGTAGGGATATGTTCTGGAAGAGGGTATAGAAGGTATGCAAATGTTTCTACATTCAGATGAGCTTTTCTGTGTTTTGGTGTGTACATACAATTTGCTGGTGTTCTTTTGTCTACCCTTCCTTTATAGTTTGTCACTTGCACATGTGTCTCCTGCAACCACAACATTTCATGTAGTGGAAAAACTAGACCTACTATAAACCATGGCTTTTGCAGGCTAGATCCAAACAGACACCAGTAAAGGACTGCTCACAGAAAACAACTATTGTACGTATCTTCCACATTACAGCTCCTAAGATTGGAAGACTTTCAGAAACAGGTGATATATGACATGAGAATGCAGGGAAAAGAGGAAATCCATCCTCAAAGCAAGGAGCTCTGCAACATTTTTTATGGCACACTCCCAGTTTTGGCAAATTCCCTCCTTCCCACAAGCCAGATACCATTCTATTTTCAAAGGCCCCAACTCTTGTCAGCAGCTTTTTGGAGGGGTACAGTGGGCTGTACAGGGAAGCTTGCACTGGGAAGGCTGGGAAGCTGCAGCCTTCTACTCATGTTTTTAGATTCTAAATCCATGCAGTTTATAATGTTCACTTTAATGAAATTTACAGGCATAGTGTTTCACTTCAGAGGAAAAAACACAAGATTTACTAATTTGCTTAAACATGTAAGTCATCCAAATAAATAAACAGATATCCAAAGCTTTCGTAAAGAGGGGAAAAAGGAAGTTCAATTTGGGGAAAAGTGACCACGTGAAAATAGCTAATTTGTACTATGTGTACAAATTTGTACATTCATCTGTGTCAAGTAATTTAAATACAAATGCATGAGAAATAACTGATGTGCTACTTGATGGAATAATCAATGACACATTGAACATGGCACTAATCTGTGGCATATGTATATTGCAGGAGAATATCAAGCAGTAAACTTGTTAAAGGTGCAGAAGTTTTAAAGTATCATAGACCTAGAGTTTTAAAAATGGACCCATTCTGTTATAGAAGACCCATTTTTCTTTATAATATTCAGGCCCTGGAAAGAACAAAAAAAATTTGACATACTTAAGAATTGTTTAAAAAAAGACTAGACACATGAGTATAAATTTTATAAAGGTTAATTATTTGGAGCGTTTTAAAGTTCAATTTCATGTTATAAGGAGCACCAATGAAAGAAACAACTAGTTAATCATTTAAGCTAGGTTATTGGATCACTAAGGCATGATCACTAGTTTAATGTCAAATTTTAATCAATATGCATTCAAGATTAAAAGTCTCCCTGCAGAAATGTTACATTTGAACAGACTCAGGGATGTGTGTTAAAACTAACTTAGGGCTCCTTTTCGTAGGTCCTCTGCCTCCATAGGAAGTGCATTTGAGAGGATGTCTGTGGATGGCCAGCACTACTCCCAGGTATGCTAAAAGGCCCCTTGCCCGCAGCAGCAGTGCAATTGCTGCTAATCTATCACCGCAGTTCATTTCTCCCCCCCCCCACTGGCTGCAGCATGCACTCCACCAGCATGACTGCATCGGTGCCAATGGTGAGAGACAGAACAGGGCAGAAAACAGCTGTATATAGGTGGTGCCTTGTTATCTGTGAGGGTTCCATTCCCCTGCAGATGCCAAAAATCACGAATAACTAAATCCATGGTTCAGGGCACCCTGAATCCTCTGGAGAGGCTGTGCAAGGCCTCTGCAGGCCTCAGAAGACCCTCTAGAGGCAAGGGGAGCACAGCTCAATGTGGGTCAGGAGACCCACACTGAGCCAGATCTATTGATAGAAAATCCACAGATAAGAAGGCTCAGTATGTATCTAGTTGTAAACCAGGGTGATAACTGAAACCAAGACACAGAAGAGAGATATCATAATTTTTTTTTCCTTTAGGGTCATTTACAGAGACTCACCTGGTTTAGCATGGGGCAGGTCCGCAGTTCGGAATTCCTCTTCAGCATCTCTTCCTGTCGACTGTTCTGGGACAGATCTTTCTTTAAGTCCTGCATTGTTTAGTTATAAAGTTAACTTTGTTTGAGATACAATATTTTGGTTTCATTAGGACCTTCAAGAGGGAATGTCACAATTTAAAGGCCACCAATCAGGATAATACGCACCAGAAATCTCTGATAATCAACGCTTCAGGCTGTAACTTCCCTCATTAAAGCCCCAAACAGTATTTCTCCTTCCAGATTTTAAAAGCACTCTAGGAAATGTTGGGTAGCAACTGTGTAAAGAAAAACTGCTTCTCAGTATGCATGAACTGGCTGCATCTTCATTTTCTTTCAATTAAGTCTTGAGCCAAACATCCAAATTCGCTTTGCAAACTTGGGAGTGTGGGAGGGTATGAGGCTGTCTCAAATTAATAGCTTCATATGTATGTGCATACGATATCCTTAGATGCTAGTGATTTAGAACACTATTAAGTAACACTATTAAAATTAAAGCTCCTTTAAAATCATTTGTCTACATACAGTAAAAAGCTGTGAGATGTCACATGCAGATTGGGAACTGTTCTGGTGGTGTAAGGGGCTAGAACTCCTTCCCTTCTATTATTCTCCTGTCTTGCATCAGCGCCTAGCCATCACAACCACCTTATTTCCCCTACATCTAACACCTGCCTGATTTATCATTGAAGCCATTATTGCCAGTGAAGCACAGGGCTTGGAGGGGAACTTATGTAGCTAATCACAGCTTACTAGAGACAGAGGTACTTAAAGCTTCTTTTCCTCCCGCCAATCCTAGCTCCAGGTTAAGAAGGGTGGTTTCTAATTCTCCCCTTCCTACACCTTCTCACCACATTCTAGGTTGGAATGGGGCTGAGGTTAGGCCATGTATATCTCATTAAAAGCAAAGACAAGGGAGGGGGAGGAGAATGCTAACTTGTGCTGTTGCAGACTAATAGGTGAGGGTGGGGAAGGTATATTTTAAATGTTTCAACATGTAGAATTTCCACAGCATACTGGTCCATCAGGGAAAGGGCAATACTAAGCCTTTAATGCCTTGTTTACTACACTCACTTGCGCACACAGGAGAATTAAAAATGCAAGTCATGCCGACTATTATCTTTCTTCTCTAATAAATACAGTTAATATGTTTATATATATTATGCAGCCTTTGTAGGGCAAACATTTCTCTCCCTTTTAAAGTGGTATGAATTATTCAGTTCTACCAATGTCCAAACAATGAGGTAGTTTCCAACTGGAAGCAGGGATCTCATGTTATGATTTTATCACATAACCCCATGTGGGCAA
Source organism: Lerista edwardsae (assembly GCA_029204185.1). Lineage (NCBI taxonomy): Eukaryota > Metazoa > Chordata > Lepidosauria > Squamata > Scincidae > Lerista > Lerista edwardsae. The sequence goes on along the minus strand of JAJKFI010000021.1, from coordinate 13,388,493 downwards.
GGCTATTCCCTAGATTTTACTCCAAGCCCATTTACTTTGGCAACATGGTCCATCAAAACCTCTCAACAAATCAGAGTAGCATGGCTAAGTCTCAATAATAAAGGGCATGCAGACATGACACACTTCAACATCATTGTTTAAACTAACTTAGGGCTCCTCCTCATAGGTATCTGCTGCCATAGGAGGTGCATTTGGACTGACGCCTATGGATGGATGGCACTACTCGCCAGGTATGTTAAAAAGCCCCTTGTCAAAACTCCCCAGGTATGGGCTTATTTTCCAATGCAACTCACAAGTACCAAGGCATCTTTCAAGGATTACCTTCTCCATATTTCAGGATGATAATAAAACAAAGGTTTGCAGACCACCAACAAAACCCATTATGAACTTCTTTTGTGCAAGCCCACTGAAGTAAATGGAAGACGTGCAAATATTAAAACTGGGCAAAATTCTCTCATATATTATTATACCTTGCACAAAAAAATATTATCTGAACGTATTAAATGGATGCCTTCACTCTTTTTGCTAAAACACGTAAGCGGAATTAAACAGTGCGATAAGTATCAAGACTAGGGATTCTGTTTCCCATTTCAAAACAAGAAGATATTCAGGTGAGTGATTTTAAGATGATACAATTTCTGTATGCTAAAGTATATAATAAATGTGGATTGACTTGTCAGAAGAGGCCCAATTTAAAACCTGTGTATTTTAAACTGACAAGACACGAATTAAAATATGAACCATATACATACACACATCTAAATGTAAACTTTTTCATTTCTCCGGATAAAGGCCAACCATGAAATGAAAATAGGCTCTGAGCAGCTGCATAATAGATGTGACATCACGTGTGTATAGAAGAGATCTTCAAATCTTTTCATTTCACAGCACATTGGCAAAGTGCTAAAATTGTCAAGACACACCATCAGCTGGCGAGGCACATCCTGCTGCCAGTAGGAAGTTCACCCCAACGTCCCTACTAATAAAAGTATTCCCCTGACACACCTGTAGTCCATTCACAGCACACAAATGTGGCACGGTGATTAAAAATGGCTAGTGTAGAGGCTGGGGAAGTAGGCAGTCACCACTACACATGGAGTTTATTCAGTTTCGCAGTCAATTTCCTCATCCCTACTATTCTGGGTTCTCATGCCAAGTGACTGTTTTTGAGGAACCTGTATTTCTGGTCAACATCCTGGTGCTACACAGCGTTAAACTTGTTATGATCCATGAAACAGGCTATGGCATAGGTTCCCAAACCTTTTCGACTGGCAGCTCCCTTGACCTACTTGGCCACGGCTCCCCATCGTAAAGAGCAAAAGAAGGCTAGGCCATTTTTATCTCCATTTTTATCAGAATGCCTCCATTCTGTAAAGAAGAGCTGAAGCTGCTACAGTACCAGCTGGTAGTAATCAGCTCACTTCCTGATGTAATCAAGAAGTGTAATTTCCTATCTGTTTCTGCAGAAAGGTGTGAGGTCATAGCTAGGGTCAGGAAGAACAAACCTAATCAGAAAGGTTCCGTCCAGCTAGTGCTGCAATCAAGAAGATTCTGCACAGCTGAGACCCATCACTTAGGTTGCGTACCTACCCTTTTCTGACCATTCTGTGACCTCCAAACGTTCCATCACCCCATCAGGAGATGGCAGACCTTTATCCTGATTGGATAAGTGATTGTACTAGGGGGGTATACAGATACCCAGTTCTGGGGTACAGAGCAGATCATCAGACCTTTAGTTCTTCAAACTTTCAGCTCAACTTTTCCACGTCAGTCCAAGATGCCCCAGCCTGAACCTGCTGCCTGCTTGAACTTGAGAAGAAGGTGAACCAGCAAGGCCAACCACCTTGCATGTTATAGGACCCAGTCTAGTGTTAGGCACATAGTAGTTTTATTTTAAGGTGTATCTTAGTTAAATCTCTGTTAGTTCTTTTAAGCCTTTCCTAGTTTTGTAACTTGTTTCTTTTCTTAAATCAGTTAATATATAACGCTTTGTTTGTGAGTATTTGGAACCAAGCTAAATTCAGTTTGCTGCTTGGACACTCTACCAGTTTAAAGTTAATCTTTATAGCTATGGGATAGGTCCCTGTATTTGGGGCTAGTTTAGCCTGTGGACTTTTTAAGAGTCTGTTCATTCCTCTGTTTGAGGCTGTAACTCTTAGCTGTGGTTCCAGGCTGGTAGCAGAGGATGTGTGCCTTGTTGCCTTGAATTGGAAGTGATTAAGGACACACTCTGCTGAACGTTCACAATTCATATGGGACTTGGGGTGATTATAGGGCATATGAGCTT
>JAJKFI010000021.1:13369806-13386196 GCA_029204185.1 Lerista edwardsae | reverse complement strand
TCTACAGTGATGAGATATTAAAAGCAATGACATTCTTTACACACACACACACACACACACACACACACACACACAGAGAGAGAGAGAGAGAGAGAGAGAGAGAGAGAGAGAGCGCTAAATATATACAGATTTTTTTTTTTTGGCAATAAGATACCCAAGAACAGGTCTTTAAATTATGGAAATGTTGCCCCACACACATGGTTCAACCCCCCACAGGAACAAATATATGATAAACTGAAAACCTCCATCTAAAATGAACTAGAGATGGCCAGTATCAATGTTTTGTTTTTTAATTTTGACTCTTGCAAAGACCCATCCTCCATCACCAGCCCTTTAGAATGCCAGTGTCTTTTTTCCAGCCCACCCCATATAGCAAATTGTTGGTGGGGGAGACAACAACCAGGTTTGCAAAAAGCTTATTCGGTTTCCTGTTCTCTGCAATGAAGAGTTTTGAACAGGCTGGAATATTCCATTGTCCATAGAAACTGTAGTTCCTTATTTTTCCCGGTAAGCAAGTCAAGAGGGAAAAATAACTGTACTGCCCCAAAGATCACACCCACAGGAACAGCTTAAACTGCAATAACTGAAGCAATCTTTGGTTTTAGCACCCACTAATGTTTTCATTCTTCCTTCCCTCTCATAACTTGGTGAGTGAAAATATGTGAAATAAACAGGTGGAAGGGAGAGGGAAACTGTCAGATGAAAAGACTAGCAGAGTTAATGTAAAATGGGGTGGAGGCTTGACTCTGCTCACAATCCAGGAGCAGGGAGATTTTCTGAACTGGGACAGTTTACTACAGTTGTCTACTAACAACCCATCACCAAACGTTTTGTGCATTCCTAAGCAGATCCAAAAAGCTGCAGTGCATGGCATTAGAGAATGTACACTATGGTTGTTTTTTCCCCCCAGTAATATCTTTGCCATTTCAAATATTTCAGTTTTAGCCTTATCTGTTTATACATGCGACAGCTCTCAAAGTGGAAATCTGACAGTGTGATACACATGCCAAGGACACATTTCAAAAGACAATATGGAAGAGACCATTCTAGAGTAAAAATGGTAACCCACATTGTTGTCTAACCTCAATTGAATATATATAGCTACTGATATGTATGAGATTGCACAAAGTAACTGCACCTCTTGAAAGTTAGAAACATGCTACAGAGCTGAAGATTCATGTCGACATCTGTGGTTTTTACTGAAACTAATACATTAATATATGAACACTTCTTGTAGCAAGACCAGACAAACAGCCAAGGCAGGAAACATTATGCAGCCCTGTATTTTCAAACCTTGCACTAACCACATCCTACCCACGCCTAAGTCCTGACCCATTGCTGAATGGCCCGTACTTTTCACAACATTTTTCTCCAACATACAGCTCTCTGTACTGATTTTCATAGTAAAAAAACCCGCCTTAAATAGAGCTTTGCTCTTATTCAAAATCTCATTTTGGAAACAATGATTCTGGACATCATTTACAGCATGTTTAAGGATTGTATAGACAGAATAATGATAGTATCCCATTTCCAATGGAAGAGGCAACAACAAAAGGACTTTGTAAAATGCAAGATATTTTCAGAGGCATTATCTGAAGTAACATTTCAAATCAAGCCTGTTATTCGCAAATCCACTTATATCTTCAATTCCACTTGTTTTGTCTTCATGCATCACATTTCCAGAGAGTAGAGAGGTGCCACTTTTTTAAAAGATGTATATTCATGAAGTCCTCCATTGTAATGTGTGCATAAAATGTAAGCATACTGGATGACATCATTGAAAATTGGTCCAAAGATCTCCTTGATTTTTTTCCCACAGTACTACTAATTTCCACTGATGTTCTACATTAAGCAACAAGTATTTCAATATTTTCCTTTATTTTTGTGTTAGCCTTAAATGTGACATACTGAGTACCAAAAACAAGATTCTATTATATAAGTGATCTCAGTACAGAAAGAATGTACAAGACATGATCAGACACACTGTGTACAAATTGGAATTTCATAGTAGTCTCTCTTATTAGATGTTTACAAATGCATATGTATACCAAGGCTATTTCTGTTGTGAATTGTGTAATCTTATGTTTATTCTAAGATCAAGAAAAATTACAGCCCAATCTTACTGAAATCCCCATGCAGCGATGCAGTAGCACTAGCATGGGCTACACTGCATCCCATAGGGGATTTCTGACTGCTGTTAAGTCTCTTCCAGATAAGGGGACATTTGTCCACTTGCCCCAGATAAGCCCCAGCAGCAGCAACAGTCAACTTGGACCTGCACCAACAATATCACTGGCGCAAATTCAAGTTGATCCATGCAGACAAAAAAAGCCCAGGAAAGGGGTTTGGATATGGCATGTGCTGGCACCACTGATCCTGCCCCTGATTTGCCCACCCCAACACCCCCACCCTGTTCCACTTCCCCAGCCCATTCAACCCCCACCCTGCCTCCCGTCCATGCATTGGACTTACCTGATCTGGCAAGCAGCCTTACAATTCCTGCAGGAAGGCTCTGGCCTTCCGTCAACAAGCCTGGGTCTTGCGCTGTCACAAAACACTTAATGGCTCTTTTGTGACAGCGGAACACATGTTCCGCTGGCGCAGGCTCTCAATAGGATTGGGCCATTAGTTACGTTGTATCTACTAGGTTGTATTCCAAGTTTAGTCAGTCATGACCAAGGAAGTTACTCATGACTAAATTCCATGTTACAACCCACTGTATTTCTATGAGTAGAGGTGTTTGAAAATGGTGTTATTTTACTTTACTCAGAAGTAAGCCCAATGTGTTCAGTAAGATTTGGGCTATAATCCTACTTTAATCACCAGAAACAAACACCACTACCTATGAGCATAGCTGTCTTACTATCAGATTTGATTAAAGCAACATTAAATATAAAACAGTTATCACTTGAGTTTTTTCTTCTTCTCTTCTTCCTTTGCTGAGCCATTGATTAATTTAGAAAGGGTTTTAGCTGCCTTTTTTACTTCTTTGCCACTAGCTACCTCTTTATTTTTGGCATTTTTCTCTTGCCCCAATCTTTCCTTTTCAGCTTTTCTGTCTCGCTTAACTTTGTCACTCCTTGATTTATCCACATCAGCAACTTTCTTTTCTTTTCTGTCCAAATCATCTTTTTTCTTGGCTTTCTTCTTTTCTTCTTCTTTACTTTCCTTCTTCAGTTCTTGCTTTTCTTTCACTTTCTTGACTTGTTCTTTGATATCTTTTACTTTTTCTTTTTTAAAATTTAAAGAAGGGGGAGGGAATGTTCATTAAGGAACATAGATTAAAATACTGGATTTTAGTAAATCAAGTGCATATTCACACTCCAATTCCAAACCAAATTTTACTTCAAAAGAATTTGACCACATAGTATCAGTATTGACAGAAGAACTAAATTCAAAACAAGCAAAGTTTGTAGGCTTAAAAAAAAAACCTCTGAAGAAAGATCTCTTGGTGACTATTGGGTTGTTTTGATATAATACCACTTTTGATGTTTTACTTTATGTAAACATAAAATTAGAATCTTGCAGCAATAATGGAAGCCTTGTTAATGTTCCAACTAAACTACTATGTTATTCAATGTTAGGTTGTCATGGACATAAGGGTATGTTAAGGAGGGTTAAACTGGGTATAGGTGTGTTGAATGAACTATGTGACAAGATGCCTGAATCAAATGAAGGAGGGAGAATGGAGAGAGAATGACTCAGCAGAATTGAGGAACAGCTGATCAGTGAGGAGTAAATGAAATCTCAGGCAGGGAGAGTTAAGTTAAGAGGAGGAACTTAGAATAAACAAGCTCTCTCCCAAGACAGCCAACTCAAAGCATCCTGTCCCATGTATGATTTATCTTCTCAGCTCCAGGAGGTGGTAAAGTACAACAGAACAGTTAGAGGTGTTTTGTTTTTATGTGCTCTGGGGACTAACATTTATGTGAGCAATTTGTTGTACTCCCAGAGGCTGCCAGAGTGGAGGCCCTTTGATGTTTATTGTACATAATAAAGATACTTTATAAATCATTTGGTGTGTGCGACTAATTGACCAGGAGATACAGTTCTGTTGCCAAAAGAACTCATGCCAGACTGAGTAGGCTGTACTTGAGCCCTGACAGTAATTTCTGCCATGCCCTTCCCCTTTCTGCTAGGTAGCAGTAAGTAAAATGTAGATAACGAAGTAAATTAGTGACTGAGAGATGCCATATGGAGGGAAGGTTAGTATGCCGGTGCACTTCCCAGGTCAGGAGGAATCTCTATAGTCATAAAACAGACAGTAGTGGCCCTGAGGCCAATAGAAGGCTGTGAGTGGTGCACACAATATCTGTCATACAGGTAGGATGTTATTAAAAAAAACTGGGACCGAAAACGTTCTGAGACCCACACGCTCTCTGAGGGCTTCAGAAAAGTCCCCAAAGAGGCTAAAACAGCACTTCTGATTTTCATCAAAACTGGTAGTGCTCTTTTGGCAGCTCCAGAGGTGTTTCCTAGTCCCGCAGAGGCCATATGTGGTCTCTGAAAACCTCAGAAAGCTTCCCAGATGTGACAGGAGAACACGTCCTGGAGCACTGGTCCAGTACTCCATCACAGGTTCAGAACCCGCGGGTAGATAAACCAACAGATGACAAATCTGTGAAACCTGTACTACCATTAGTTAACCAGAATGCGCCATGTGGAACATATACCACTAATATTAATCAACCTTCACTGACTTCCCATTTCCAAGCAAAATTCAGAGAGTTGATTTAACTATAAAGGCCTAATTCACTGATAACTGACATGACTGAAGGAGCCTACACTATTCATTAATCAAGATCATCAACTGAGGCTCTACATCACAAGTTAGGTGGCTGGCTACCAGGATAGAGACTTCTCTGTTGTACCACCCTGAGTATGGGATGTCTTCCAAAAACATACTTGTCTGCTGCCAGGGATTTCTGGAACCCATGCAGATATGGAAAACTGCGGCTGTTCAAATCCCTTCCAAACCCAACCGAAACTGAACTCCGTTTGTATCCAGAGGCTTTCTGAAGCGCTCACAGAGGCCACGTATGTCCGCCCGTGGCCTCTACGGGCTTCAGAATGCTTCCAGACTCCACTGGAGCTCCACTGCTCCAGTTGGGCTCAGGAGATGGGGTCAGTTCAACAACCGTGTACATTGAAATTGCAGATGTTGAACCTGAGGATAATGCAGGACCCCGTGTATACACATGAATGTAACAAATCAACAGAAAATGTCATAGCCTGACTAGACTCAAAATTCAGATTGCTGGTTACATTTTACAGTTAGAAGAAACTCGCAAACCTCACCTCCTTTCTAAGAAGTGTTCCCTTTCCATTTCCTTCTCCCTTCTTTCCATCTCCTTGTTTCCTTCTATTTCCTCTACCACTCAAGAATCTGCTATATAGTTCCATTTTTTTTTTGAGGGGGAGGGAAGGGTTAAGGAAAAGACATAAAATTAAGTACAATCATGCTCTAGCTCCAATTCACATACTTTGTAGCATAATTTAGAAGAACTTAGCATGACTTAAGTGACTTATTGGTTTATAAAACTGCTGAGCAGCATCTTTATTTTGGATTTTATAGTGCAGTAAAACCAATGGGAGAAAAGCTACTACTATATGGTTTTTAATCAGCAGAATTTAGAGAAAAGTCTTTTGAAATTTCCCTCTTGAAAGGCAGTATTACTACCAGGAAAAAAGGGTTTCCTGGCATCGTTGCCAAGTTTCCAATTCAAACAATATAGTATTCCACATGATGTTCTCAGTACTGGAGGGAGGGGGGAAGGGGTTGAATAATTCTAGCTTCATTTCATTGCAGCCACCAAAACATCTTCCTGAAAAAAAGCTTAGAGCTATGAGTTGTTTAACAACATGACTGAACACTTTCACACTAGTAATTTCAAGCATGACACAAATCAACTCAAATTCCAATCAAATACCAGCTGCCATGCAAAAGATGTCAGAACATTAATACACACAACGCACATACCCCCATGCACTGGTTGTGTTAAGATTAAGGGAAAACTAGATGTTATGATAGTAACATAAGCAGGCATTTTCAGCAGAGAAGGATCAGTACACAGGAGGAGTGTAGTTAACCCTTTCCCTAAAAATGCCTCTTTTGGGATGGTTTTCAATTTCTTTCCAGTAGCTAAGTTCCAAAACTAGAAGTGAACCATGCAAGTGGCCACCATGCATCCACCATACAAACGTTTGGGCATTTACTAGTCCTGCCCTTCAAAAAAGAATTCTCCCCTTCAATCATTTTTCTAAATGCTGGTTTTAAAGTGTGGGAATAAGAGTTTGTGAAGGATGACAGAAGCAAAATGCATTAAGTAGTTCTCATTCCCTCCAGGGTCAAATTATTGCTTTGGTCTTGTAAGGCAATAAGAATCCAAGAAATTACTTATAATTAAAGACATTAGCCATAACCAGGAGCTATGCACTGAAGAAAACATTACAAAACAGACCATTTTGTCTGGGAAAACAGACAAAAGAAAGGAGCACTCCCTACCCATATTCCTCCTTCTACTGGGTGGATATGATACTTAAAACAATGTCAGGCATTTAGGATGAGTAAGCTACTCAAGATGGTTAGAACATGTTTTTTTCCATACGGTGTTCCATTTGTCATATAAAATACAGCCAAATGATTAAACTGTTTGCCACAATAAAAAAAAGTGGCACATGGCAATGAGTATTGCATTTGAGTGGCTCAAGAAATGAATCCAGCCTCCTACTTCCCCTGTGGACACAGCTGATTGGCAGAAAAAAACCTTAGAAGGTTGTTCATACTGTGCCCATCTGTAAGGCCAGCTAGATACAGGTACAGAAGCCTGCTTCCACATGCATACACCTACCCTAAGCTAGATCTGAGTGAAAGCAATTGGGATTTAATTCAGTATTTAATTGTAAAACCCTTTTGACTGTGCCACCACCAGGAGAAGTGAGAGGGGCGGCGGCCAGGAAGAGGGCCTTCTCGGTGGTGGCCCCCCAACTTTGGAATACCCTCCCCTTAGAATAGAGAACGGCTCTCTCTTTGTTAACATTTCGGCAGGGGCTGAAGACCTTTTTATTTCAAAAAGCTTTTAATTGTTGACAGGCTGGCTGGCTAGCTTGTTATATTTTATACCTAATGATCCACAGGGCTTGTTGTTTTTAAATTCTATTGCTTTGTTTTAATTTCTGTTTTACTGTATTGTTTTAATATTGTTTTTAAATTGTTTTTTAATGTTAAATTTTATATTTGTATGTTGTAATGCCGCCTTGGGTGCCTTCGGGCAAAAAGGCGGGATAGAAATCCAATAAATAATAATAATAATATTCAGCACTGCAGAGTACAGTTTACTTTTTGCTCAGCAAATTTTGTGTGGGATGAGTGGGATAATCCCATTTGGTATAAATAGAATCCAGAATTAGTAGGCGCATTTACTAAGATTGTAACACACATGCATTTCAACCATTAAAAATCAATGTGCAGTAAAAGTCACCCAAGACGTTGGTAGCAAAGTACCTTTAGCTTTTTTCTTGGCTACCTCTCCAGGTGCGTGTCCTGATTTCACAAGATGGAAATAGATTATAAACATTATTTTGTGGCCTAAAGAAGTTTTCACACTGAATAAAACAAGACTTACCACCAGAAACTGCACAATTTCACTTGCCCGTAAAGATATTATACCTCTTCATTTCTTTCTGAAGTGTTTTTAGTAAAAACAATGATAAAAAAATATGAAATGTGATGCACGGAGACAGATAGTCCAGCCATGCTTTCAGCTAACAGTAGCTGAACTAACTAGAAAAATGTTTGAAAGCACTGTATCTGACACAGAACTGCCCGGTATAAATAACTACAATATACTTTATACGTAAACACAAAGCAGAGTCTTTCTAGAAAGAGAAGGAGAATTATTCCTTAAGCATTAATACTTAATACCTTTACCAATTTCATGGAATACTTCCATAATTAAGGGAAAAGTCAGTTTAGTCCAGTGGGGTTCTTTCAGGCCACTTGTTCTTGGTTCAAGTCTAACTGCAACAACTGATACTTGAGAACATTTTCATTTACTTCACTCTGGGGAAGTGAAGTGGAAAAAACTACATTATGCTCAGAAAATAAGTCATTCATAAAAAGAAGCTTGTTTTCTCAGAAATTAATATATTTTAATACACTATAGTTTTATGAAAGATAACTGCTTACTGCACCAATCAGAACCAGACTCAAACTAGACTTAAATACATGTTTTCATACACCACTAGATCATTCTCATCTCATGCCTTTAGGACTGTTTGCACAATCTTTCATCAGGAGATAACCACATAAGTAATTTTAATTCTGGATTTTACTCAAGGGGTTACTCAGAGGACAAGAAGAAGAAGAAAAACTGGGCACAATTAGACCTTGACTTGCACCATTTCATTTGTAGATGAGAGATTATGCAGACAGGAATAAGATAGTTGTGCCATATGTTGAGGTGGCCTGAGTTCAGAATGCATCAGTGCAAGTGACCTATGAATGAACACAGATAGCGAGCACAGTAATAGGGAAAATGCCCAGAACTGCTTTCCTTAGAGTATGAGCCAAACCAGCCAAAAGACCAGCACAAATCCCTTGCGCTGGTCTCTGGCTGTCGTTAATGCCAGCCTTGCGAGGCTGGCACAGAGATGCTGGGAGGGCCTTCGTGATTTCAAGACTGGACTACTGTAATTCACTGAAAATAGGGGTTCCTTTGAGGACAGTGGAAGCTACAGTTAGTGCAAAATGCAGCAGCCCAGGTGGTTACAGGGGTTAGACAATTTGACTCAGTAGACCACTCCTTCAACAGCTACACTGGCTGCCCGTTTTCTATCTCAATTTAAGATGATGGTATCAACCTTTATAGTATGCATATGGTATAGGGACGTGGTGGCGCTGCGGGTTAAACTGCTGCTGCTGGGCTTTCTGACCGGAATGTTGGGAGTTCAAGACTGCGCAACGGCTCCTGTCCCAGCTCCTGCCAACCTAGCAGTTCGAAAGCACCTAAAAATGTGAGTAGATAAATAGGTACCACTTTGGTGGGACAGTAACAGCGTTCCATGCGCTACTGCGTATAGTCATGCCAGCCACATGACCATGGAAGTTTGTCCTCGAAAAAACGCTGGTTCTATAGGCTTAGAAATGGAGATCAGCACCACCTCCTACAGTTGGTCATGACTAGACCATACAGTCGTGGGGAAACCTTTACCTTTTAATCAACCTTTAGGCTCTTCATGACTTACACCCAGCCTACCTAAAAGACCTCCCATACATTCTAGCCTGCCCTCTTACATAATCTAAAGAGGCGCTCCTTCAAGTGCTCCCCGTCCCAAGTTAAAGGGATGACAGCTTGGGCACAAGCCTTCTCTGTAGCAGCATGACAAATACGGAATTCCCTTCCAAAAGAACTACACACTCCCTCATGGCTTTTTGGAGAGGGCTCAAATCATACCTATTTTGTCTGGCCTTTGGATGATGGTTGGCTGGCTGCCCTCTGTCCCCCTGGAATAGTGCTATAGCTTGACAGCTCCCCTGGACAATTGTTTTTTCTCCTCCCATGGCCTGATGAGTAGAGTTGGATTCTGCCCTGTTTTTGAACATTCTGTGTGTTCATGTTAAATGTTTAATGCTTTTAATGTTTTTGCTTTTTGATGTTTTACTCATTGTTTGTTACATTGTACTTTATGTTCTCTGTAAGCCACCTTGGGCATTTGCTTCAGCATGGGAAATGCGGGGTATAAATTCTTCAAATGAATAAATGTTACTGCAATTACTAGAATGCATCGTAAGATATAGTTCCATGCAAACTTAACATTAGGAACTTAGAGATGCGAGAAAAAAATGGTGCAATATGTCATTATGAGTTGGCTTGTTCACAGGCTGCACACACCTTTCAGGCCTATGAAACTAGTTCAAGTCTTTTCAATCAACCAAATTAGTTTTTTAGATCTTACTCTAAAATTAGTATACAGGCATTCACGTAGGGGAAAAGTTCCTGCAGCTACCATGGATACCCAAAACCACAGATAGCAGTAAATCTTACTCAAATTCCCCTCGTTGCACTCCTGATTCACTCTCTTCTTTACAGACATTTTGCAAAAGTGAGATTTTTCTTTCTTTCACTTTGGAACAGGAAGCAGACCGTGAGAACCTAGACTCAGCTGCTAGAGAACTTCCTGTTAACTTTCTCACTATTGCCTCCTATGGACATTTCAGTCTATGTTCTCACTGTTTGCTTCCTGCTCCAAAGCAAACACCTATATATAATAATGGCTTTTCCATGAAAGTACACTTGCACGTAAACCTCAACCAATTTAAGCCTCATACAATGCATTCCTCTAAAGGAAAATATATTTTTCCTTTTATTTTTATACAAAAACAAATCATCATAATGTTGAGCGGATAAAAAAAAATTACCTCAGTAATGATTGAAGTTTTTTGGTTTTATCAAAAGGAATGTGAAGAACTATCTGGGTCCAGATATTTTTAAAAGTCTTTAAAAACATTTGGAGTTAAAACATACACATAAAATGTTAACATGAACAATTCAGAAGGAAACCTGTATCTTTTGCATTTTGATAGAGACGAGTATTCAGTTATTTTCTTCAAAATAAATTATCAGCTAACCTATGGTTATTTTTAGTAAATAGGATATGAATTCTGTTTGTTATTAACTAAAGCAGGCTTTGAACATTCTAATCAGAAATGAGTTTATATAGTTATTAGATCATAGTTCTGATATGATCTGGTGGGCCGCTGTGAGATACAGGAAGCTGGACTAGATGGGCCTTTGGCCTGATCCAGCAGGGCTCTTCTTATGTTCTTATGATAATACAGGTCTTACATAAAACATTAATATTCTTAATATAATAATCAGCAGAACCCAAGCTATTTCTGCAGGTTAAACTGCTGAACTTTTGAGCTTGCTGACCGGAAGTTGGCAGTTCAAGACCACGTGACGGAGTGAGCTCCCATTGCTTGTCCCAGCTCCTGCCAACCTAGCAGTTCGAAAGCAAGCAAAAAAATGCAAGTGGATAAATAGGTACCATTTCAGTGGGAAGGTAATGGTGTTCTGTGCGCCTTGGCATATAGTCATGCTGGCCACATGAGCACGGAAACTTGTCCATGGACAAACACTAGCTCTTCAGCTTAGAAATGGAGATGAGCCCCGCCCCTACAGTGGGTCACAACTAGACCCTTCGGTCATGGGGAAACCTTTACCTCGTATACTTACTAAACCCTAAACAGCAATTAAATCATCTTTGCCTTCAAAACAGAATCAGCAGCAATTACGGTCTGAGACAAAGAAGTTTAGACAATTAGAGGTTCAAGTAAGAATGTTTTGCAAATAGAAAACACACAACATGTAACAAGAAAACAGAATGTCTTGCTTAATGTCTGAAGACAGAAGACAAGGGGAAAAGGTTAATCTGAAGAAATATTGTGAGCTAGAGTCAATTCTAGCACAGGGGAGTTTTGCAAGGTTCTGTGAAACTCAAAAAACAGTGCATGACCCAGTTATGCAAGCATTATTTCATATTGTCAGGGTCAGTTTCATAAGAGAGCTTCCTTGTTCATCCGCAACCTCCCCAATACTATCATTTGCAGAAGTTATAGTCAATACAAATTGTGAAAATTGTAGCTTTAAAGGTACTAAGTATATCGTTGGTACTACATATATCATAATTGCCAAAATAGTTCATTGATGCTTTTAAACATTTCTAGAACAGCTGTGCCCGACAGTTGAAATTTCTGTTCTTGAAATGGAAAAGGAGGGGGTTAACCCATGCTTTGCATTAGATACAGTTGAAGGTGGTCACAGAAATCCAGGGTTCAGCTCATATCTTTCAATTCTGACCATATAGAATAAAAGTAATTCCTTCAAGCCATTTACACACGTTAGGAAAGAAAGCAGAAGCTTGTGCAAAATATAAAGCTGCTTTTCAGTACTATATGCTCAGTATTATCTAGTTAGGCACAAATCTAAATCTGAAGTGCACAAATCTCGTCTTCAAGCTGCAGACTCGACAAACCCACATTTACACCAGCATGAATAAGCAAAGATCAGGCAAGGATAAGCATTTGTTCAATTGTGTCACTGCAGAGCAGACACTGCATTTGGTTCTATTCCATCTTGCCCATCCTCCCATGAACAGAAATTGGAAGAACTGGGGCATATGCATAAGGTCACCTCACTATGAGAATGGGGTATGCGGGCCGGAAAAAAACCCAAGCCAGTCACAATCCAAGCCAGTCAGTAAGTTTAGCAAGAATAAAAGACGATTTGTATTGATTATCTTTAATAAATTTAACATTACAAGAAAAATACATATTTACAGTTTCTCACTTCCAAAAATGTCCGCTAAACTGACAAATTAAAACTGCTTTTGAGAAGTGAGTTGTATATGAAAGAAAATGAGACTGAATGCTCCATTTCAAAATATACAAAAGGAAGAAACAATTACATGCCATTTTTATATAGTAAATGGGGTAAGTAACCTGAGAAACAAATTTTAACCATCACTATATTATTTTCTATAAATCTGTAAAGACGTATAGAAGCCAGGGGATAAAGAAATGATAATAGGTGGCAAACTGAAATAGTTTCAACAATGGGTTTCTTATTTAATGCAATAGCAGCCATAATCTTCATCATATTTACACCATGTGATGATAATGCCAAAATATTTTACAGTCAATTCACACTTGTTAGAAAGACACATAGTTTAAGAGTCAATTAGTATAGCTTATGCAGGTTAGTGCACAAAGAATGCACAAACTGAGCAAAGCTGTGCAGAAATCAATCACATCGCCGGAGACGTTTTTGCCTTACAGTTGACAAATATGTTATAGCAGTCTCTTTCTCTCAGTTGCAAGTTTCTAAAAGGCTTTTTTTTTTGTCAAGTGAATCTACATCATATGGCTGATATGTCCATTGGGTTTTTTTACCCCATAACCCTGTTGCACTTTAATAACAGCATGGACATTTCCAGAAAATGAAATTGAGCCCTGAATCATTGGTTTTGCAAATCCACAATAACACAAGTCTTTTTTCCCTGAACCCCTTCATTCTGTGACGTACCATCAACATCATCTGTTGCATCGCTTTCTTCTTCTTCTAATATGTCAAAAGGAGTAATTACATCATAGAGAAATGAGAGGAAGCCATAAAACCAATCAGAACTTTCCTCTGCTAAAATATTAAGGACTTCCTCAAGTGAATCAATGTTTTCATTACTGCCATCTTTGGTGAGGCCTACACAAGAATAAAAGGAAAGAGAAAGAGGGGGGAGGGAGGGAGAGAGAGAAGGCAGAAGTTAGGTGGAAAAAGGATACTGAAGTAAAAGGATTTAAGAGACCAGGTATACAATCAGTAGACTAACAAGAATAGGTGTTAAAAAGAATGCAGAGCAAGTTAGTAAGAAGAATTTGGAAGGTTAAAAAAAGGAAAGAATTGCAAAGAAACTCAGTGGGTTGTTTCCTAATCATTCACACTGTGGCTGTCTGCTATCAGGAGCTCCATTCATGAAGGAGACTTGCACTCTCAGAATAATGTCACAGCATTAAAGGTTAGGATGCAATCCATTTCTCTCCATTAACGAAGAGGTTGAATAAATATTGAGAAAGACATATTTACACTATTGACATCATCTGGAACTTGAACACTTCACTGCTTTTCCTAAATAAATGAAAAGCACCAACACCAATACAGAGCGATTTCTTACTTCCCACAACTGTGAATAACTGTTTACTCCTACCTTCTGCTTCCAGTTTAACCATAATGAGCCATAAAAAGCTGGTTCCTCTTTTTACCATGACGGTTCAATTTCCTCAGGACCATTGGTTGAGGAAGTTTGTCAAAAGTATCTTAGAAGTATAAGATTTTTTTTAAACAAAATTCCTCAACCAATGGTTCTCCAACGAGATTGATCAGACCACCACTATCTACAGCCTTGTGGCTACAACCCAGAACCTTCAAATGGTTTGAGTCAAGAGTTTACTACAGAAAAGCCATGTGGATTCTTTTATCACCAAGGCTTATTGTCTACAAGTTTAACCTTCTAATTTTAATATGCTTTCCACACATTCACCCAAGAAAAAGTTAGGCTGTTAAGACGGACTATAACTGCCTGGCTTTCCTTCACATTCCTTTTTTTTTAAAAAAATTGTATTATACTGGCTATCTTCCAATTCCTAAGAACCTCTCATGGGTCCAGGAACTTCTGCTTTAGGAACTCAAGATAGGCAATATTAAATATTTCTAAGCCATCAAGGAAAATTAGGACTATTATTTCATGAGAGTCACAATAAGTAACCTGCACTGACAGTATGGATTATGAAAAGAGTTGGCAGAATTGGAAATCTTCCTGATCCAAGATCAAACCTACACAAGATGTGGTCTCATAAAATCAAATCAGATTGAGGCACCCCCGAAAGGGACTAGATCCAAGATCTTTTGCCTCATTATACCAAGATTCTACCATCTCCAAGTCCTGGCTCAAGAGCCCACCAGATATCAACCACTTATATAATTACTCATTAGTTTAACAAGTAATCCAAAAACGTGGTGAAGTAGTCACCTAGTTGCAGTGGTTCAAAATCTACAGTACAAAATGAAGAGTGAATAAATGCAAAACCAGGTCATGGCTTACCAATACATGGAGCCACCCTATCACATGCAACTTGTTGTACTATAAAAGAGCATCCAGTTTTAAAGAAGCAGTTGCTACTGCACTAGTCTAAAAGGTGCCTGTATTCTTTTCTCATTGTTTTGTACAGTAACTGCTTGTAACCTTCCAATCAAGTATTGATATATCACCTTTAAGAACCAAACCATTCACAGTGGCTAACAAAAACAACAGTAATATAAAAACAATTGCAAAACATAGTACAAACAAAGTGGAAGTCACCAAAAATCACCAAAAAAACCAAAACTCAATTAAACAACTTTTATCAGTTCTCAAAGCTTTCATTTACAGACTACACATACAGCAAATTTTGGTTCAAAAAAATGAGAGCATAATCCATGGCGCTTGCTAGGCTAGCTGGCCCAGAAGTGTCGCAAATGTCAGTGCGGCCGGATTAAGGGTCCACACAGTCCAGAAACTGTAAGGTAGCACCAGCTGAGGGAGGACGGAACAGAAGATTGGAGAAGTCAGACAGGGGGATAGTGGACCCATGGGCAGACTGGCCCAGGAAGAAGGGTGGTCAACATCCAACGCCCCCCCCCCGGGCCCAGTCAGCCTCACACGGGGCCCTCAGATCTGCCCTAGCAATTTTGCTGGCGCAGATCCAGGTAGCCCTATCGAGGTTACTGCCACACAACATGGGGTAAAGGGATAAGGTCAGGCCAGCTGGTCTCCCTGTTCCAGCACAGGTTAGGATTAGGTTACCAATGGTATTACATTTTATTTCAGCTAATCTTGCGGTCTGGGTTTGGCACTAAAACTATTATAGTCTCCCGATGGATGACCTGTTGCACCAGCAGGACAACAAGGTGAGTGCAACAGTGTTAATTCTTCTGGACTATCTGTACAATATTGTTGATCATATTTTTCATAAAGCTAATAAAAAAGTGATTTAGCAATAGAACCAAAATAAATTCAGTTTTTAAACCTTAGTAGTGTTATATATTTCATAACACAGTGTTATGTATAATATATTTCATCTTAGAACTACCAACTGATAAGGATTCATTTTCATGTAAAAAAGGTTACAAAAACATTATCTCTCACAAGATGTATAAACAATCTCTAGCAGTCCATCCAAATTGCTAAACACTTTCCTACAGCCTTATTTTAAGAATGTTCTCCTGCCTTATAACTTTTATTATACATATGTAGCTTTTACAGCTTTCTCCTTAAGCCTGTAATTCCAGTTTAAATTGAATCAACAAATAAAGTTATCATAGGCAAGCGAATAATCCTGCCCGTGCTCTCAGATCATCTGGGGGGGGCTCTTTTGACTGTGCCGCCACCAGGAGAGGTCAGAGGGATGGCGGCCAGGAAGAGGGCCTTCTCGGTGGTGGCCCCCCAACTTTGGAATACCCTCCCCTTAGAATTAAGAACTGCTCCCTCTTTGGCAACATTCCGGCGGGGGCTGAAGACCTTTTTATTTCGAAAAGATTTTAATTGTTGACATGCTGGCTGGCTGGTTTTTGATATTCTTGCTTATATTTTATATCCACAGGGCTTACTGTTGTTTTTTAAATTTTAATTGTTTTAATGTAGTTAATTATTGTTTTTAATGATAATTGTAATTTTTATTGTATTTTATTTCTATTGTTGTAAGCCGCCTTGCGTGCCTATGGGCAGAAAGGCGGGATATAAATTTAATTAATTAATAATAATAATAATAATAATAATAATAATAATAATAATAATAATA
>JAJKFI010000021.1:13350857-13369796 GCA_029204185.1 Lerista edwardsae | reverse complement strand
TAATAATAATAATAATAATAATAATAATAATAATAATAATAATAATAAAAAAAAAAAAAAAACAGCAAAGATAAGAACAATTCTTAAGGAATCCTAATACATGCCAATTCTTAGTTTCTGCTTTGCTCCCATCTTCTACAACCATGCTGTACATAAGGTATCTGTTACTGGCTAGGGATATTTTGAAGGGGCAACATGAAACGTAAATCACGTGTAGAAGCCTTTAACATTCACCATTACTTTGCACATACTATTTTCCCCAGTCAAGACAACCTCTACAGTAAGACTAGCAACAGTTTGGAAAATAACTATCAAGCCTGACACACCTGGAACAGCAACACATTTTTAAGTACACACAGACTATTATTTGTAACATGAATGGCAGTGGCATAACTGGCATCAGATGAAGTGAAATATTTAGAAATGGACGCAGAATAACATGATTTTTAGATCATTATTAAGAATGAATCATTATGATGAATCCCTATCTCTGCTACTATTCACAAAGGCTTTTGCCAGGCCTCCCCATCATGCAAGATTTCACAGCTGATCTTGTTGATGGCTGTGCATGGCAGAGGAGGTTCATGTTTCCTCTCTCTTCCCCCACCCCAAACATGACTTGGCTGTTTGCTTGGCAATTTTACTTAAGATGTAGAAGACATGGCTCTTTACTGAGAACTTTACATGGCTCAAGTCTGAGAAAGAAACATACAGCCCATGGGAAAGGACTTTCCCATCAAATAAATGGGGAGAAGGCAATCTTTACAAATAAAAAGCAAAAACGGTTGGAAAATGAATCAGTAGGCTTGTGCATGAATGCAAGACTGTTTAGAAACAAAGAATAGAATTCTAAATTTAGTCAGTTGTGATTAAAAACCTGTTTCAATGGAACTTCATAAAGACAAATTTCCTTACAGTGCAATCGGATACATGCTTACTCAGAAGTAAGTTCAACTGCTTTACTCCCAAAGTTTAATGAGTTTAGAATTGCAGGTTTAGCCATGACTATCGTCATACAACCCCATACATCACCTTGGAAAAAGCATACACATATGCTTGCAAACTGAGTTCTTTGCAGGAGCTGAGTTCTTTGCAGGGCATTTCTGATTTTTTAGTAGACTCAGAGCATGAGGCAATTCGTTACCTTATCTTGTCATCATCCATGTTTTCATTAGAGGCTCTGCAACCCACAGTTTGGGCACCAATGTTCTAGGACATTACCTCCTACTGCCTCTCATGGCCTCCATCCTCACAATTCAGCTCCCAAGAGGTAGAACAAAAAAACACCACACATGCACTCACTTTCAAGTGGTCACAAGATCTGATCACAGTCAGATTATATAAATATTGATAAAATCATGTATTCCTAGGCTACTATGGAAACACTGATCTAGTCATGTTAGAATTCCCAACTTGCTACAAGGGAGGATGCAACCAATTACAAATAAACATTCATAAATATTTCTGAATGCTTTGCCATCTCAGTGGTCCCAGCAGGAGTGGAAGGACTAAAAATATTAATACAGGCATATAAATATGATTGATGATTTTTATAAAGATTCTATATGGAGAAACACACAACACTACAGTGCACATTGTGATTGCAACCATTAGCTTCACACTTACAGCAGAATCTCCCAACAGTGGTATCAAAACTAGACTACTACGACGTACTCTACATCGGGCTGCCCTTGAAGATGGTTCAGAAACTCTAAGTGCAAAATGTGGCAACCCATGTGCTTGCTGGAGGTCAGCAGTTCCACTCTGTCAGACCACTGCTCCAAACTGAACTAGCTGCCTAACTGGCTAGTTTCCAGGCCCAATTCAAGGAATTGTTTTTTGCACTTTACAGCCCTATACAGCATGGGGACAGGATATTTGTGACTGCCTCATTCTATATATCAGCAGTTCTCAAAATCCTATTCGTATGTTGGGACTGTAGTATTGGCGGGGAGGAACACTGCGATAGCTGCAAAGCTGTTGGGGTATTTCTTTCTGGGCCACTCCCCTTAAGGGGGAATGACCCTCTTCCAGTTCTCCTGGTGGGTCACCAGTTTGGGAACCACTGTTTTATATAATCTGGCTCATCCTCTACTGTCATCTGAAAGGGCCCTTTTATAAGTGCTGCCACCTATGGAGGTGGCAAGGGTAGCGGCAAGGAGTAGAGCCTTCTCAGTAGTGGCACCTACTCTATGGATTTCTCTCCCTCTCAGTTTAAAAACTGCTCCTTCCTTAAAGATTTTGCAATGGGGCCTAAAGACGTTTCTTTTTATACTCACCTTCTGAGTTTGGGGCTTTTAAATAGGGATATTGAAGGTTTTTATGCCGACTAATTTTACAGGCTTGTGTTCTTATTGTTCACTGCTGGTTTCTGCTTCTTCTTGATCTTAGTTTTTAATAAAAATTTTAGGTGTGTACTGTTTTAGGACAACTTAATGTTTATATTTTTCTATTGGTTTTGTAATGCTTATACTGACTTCTTGTAAGCCACTTTGAATGCCCACTTGGAAAGCAGTATACAAATTTATAAATGAGTATTTAGGAAAGCACATACTACTTGCGAAAGGTCTAACGATTAACTGTTTTGTCTAGTAGGCAGTGAAACAAATTACAGCAAAATCCTATGCATGTCTATGAGAAATTTCATTTTGTTCAATCTGTTTTACTCCTCGGAAAGGATGCATAGAACTATGCCTTAATCCTGAACTGGATTATCTCTAATGAATTTGGCATAATACAATCAACGGTTTTTGAAAGACACACCATTTTTAGGAACTTTCTCTAAATGAAGTAAAAGAGGTCTAACATCTAATAAAAATGTATAGTTAACAGATCATTTCATGTGATAGGGTTAGAACAAAGCTTCAGTTTTTCCATGTTACACACATTATTCTGACCTCTCTTGAAAAATAAAAGACTCCTTTTGAGAAAATAATTCTATTAGTAGGAAAGGTTGAATAAGCACGTTATAGTCTTTATTGGCTTGAATGACACCTATGAGAAGAGATCTATCACAGTATAAACCCCACTGGGGCACTGCCAGAAGGCAAGGCAAGGGAGACATCCTACCAGATGACTAAGCAGAAGCATGCACAATTCTGCCCATCAGCTTGGGAGAGAAGCAATGTTCCCACCTAGGAGGGAGAACACATGAGCTGAATCTAGGTGTATGTCCAGATGAGTGGGACAACCTTGCTCATCAGCCAGGAGGCAGTGTTGCCATCAGTGACATTACTAAGATCACCCACTCCCAACTACAGGAACAAGGGGCCAATCGATGGGCACCAGCAATAGCTGGGTGGGTCTGGCCTTGGCCTTATGAAGGATCTGGGGAAGAAGGGAGCGGGTGGATTTTGTGGGAGGAGATGCATGAGAGAGAAAGGGAGGCAAAGTTACAGAATATCATTGCCAGTTACTTCCAGACTGAGAGGCCAAATGCAACACAAGACTTAAAAGTCAAACGATTCTTCTATGCAATTAATTGTAATTTACATAATTTCATCAATATTAATTAGTAACATTACATTAGTAATAATGTATATGAAGCAACCATTCCAATTGCACACTACTTTGCACTTGCAATACTTAGGGTAAAGATTTATCATGTGTACTTGCCTAGCAAAATCTTAGCGTCATCCACATCAAAATCTCCATCTCCATCAGCATCATAGATCCCAAGCTTTCCTAGAGTACACAAACAGAACTTAATTCAGTTATCTGTTTAAAATTAATCTGTTAAAAGTGCGATGGAATGTAGCAGAACAGTGTTTGTCAATTTTTAAAAAAATAAAAAGGTGTCATTCCAAAACACAAATGTAAACCTTTTAATTGCTTTGAGCTGTTCAATATTTTTTCCGAATAATTTTTGTTAAAGCAAATCACAAAAATCTGAAATCCTTTCATGTAGCTAATCAGCACTGCAATCAATATTTGTCAATATTTAAGAAACTATAAAAAGCTGCATCTTGGGATGGCTTTGCAGGCCACATGATGCAATGCCCCACTAAGATCAATTGGAGATTTGCTAAACAGGATTGCACCTGACACACACTAAAAGCATATATTAAAAATTACTGCTAATTCATTACATGATGACTTCTTGTTAACATAGTAACAAGTCTAATGTCAAAATGGTACAGTGTTTCATAAGTGAACAACAAGCATGATCCTGAATGCATCCTTTTCAGAGAATCAGAGCATTCAGCAGCTATGCAGAGGCATGCGATACCAAGGCATTCTTGCACCTATGGAAACTTGCAAACTGCTATATTTGGTACATTGACAAAGCCATACTTCAAGAGAAGCTCAAGCACCAGTGAGCTTAACCAAAGAAATGCATGCCAAGCTGGCAGAAGTTGTGTAACAATTATAGTTTTATAGGGCCTAAAATTGTGATAAATTATTTGGGTCAATTTTTTCCTTCTTTGCTTTACTGAACAAGGCATAAATAAGTGATGCTGAAAAGAATCTGAAACAAGGGCCAGCCCAGATGGCTCCTCAAAACAGCAAGCTATTTCTAAGGCAAGTATTTTTCATTTATTAAACTGAGATTAAAAAGAAGAAAATTAAGTATGGTTTGGTTCAGCATCTGAATTGACAAATCATTATGCAGGATGCTCTGCTTCTAAAGGCTACTCTACCCAGTAATAGCAGTGCTAAGTAGATGGAAAATGGAAACAGAAAAGTAGCTCTAAAATGTGGTTAACCTGATTGTCTGCAAGCACAAAGCTTGACTTGGGTTTTGCAAAAACTAGCAAAATCATGGTTTGGCATGGTGTTTAAATTAAACTATATAGTGTCTGCATAGATTATTTTAAAACATTTGTAGTGGAAACATTTTGCTATGGTTGGTTCAGACATCCCAACCAAGCATTGTCTGTCATTACAAGAAGGTGCAAATACATGCCCTCCCCTCTTTGAGTATTAAAGGAAACAGCAAAGCTTGTACTTTTAAGCTAGAATAATCCCCAATACTTGAGGGAGCTATGCTATGTTCAAACCAAAGTTAGTTATTTGTTAACCAAACAAAGTTTTAATAACCTATAGCTCCCTGAAATCCAAAGTATACAGGAAATTGTGGTTAATTCATCAGCCTCTTCCAACATACAAATGAAGGGAAGGGTGGAGGCAGTGTACAAGCCGAAGGCTCTTGCAGATTCACTCCTACAAATAATTTTCCCTTCTCAATGAAACAAAAATTAAAACTTTCAAAATAGGACCACATTTCTGTCATAAACCAAAATTACTCACTGCAACAAATGTTACTTATTTTAATAAATTCACTAACAGCTATATCTATCATTCAATGAAAAAATCATAAATGGCAGATGATTTTGCTTAGTCTACCCCGTTCAAGCTTGCAATTCTCTAGTCTGTTGAAGCGATACTTGTTAAGTGCTTTGCATACGTCCAGACCTCTCCTTTATCAGCCTCATTGAAGACACTATAATGTGTAAATAGAGGATATGGGGAGGAAATAGCAGGTGCTTGCTTTCTATCTACAGTACTGCCATCTCCCAAACCTCCAATCTCAGAGAAATTTTGGCATGGAAATGTTTTTTGTTTTTGTTTTTTAACTTTAGGACATTATTTACCTCCAGGTCTCTAACAGTCTCTAGAATCAAATCAACAGAAGCAAGATGGCCAAAAGCAGTTTCATGTAGAGATAAGCACAGGAAAGGTGGCATGCCAGCGGTTACCGAGAAAGCCTTCCAATTTCACAAGGCTATGTAGATACAGCCTAGCCCACATACCTTCCCCAAAGAAAGGACAAAAGAATGCATAGCTCAGGTAAACAGGATCAGTCACTTCCCACCTGCCTTTTTATTACCACCAGCCTCAAGCCCAAAAAGAACAAAAGGAAGCATACGCACTAAACAGTGTAAAAGGAGCCAAAACTGAAGGATAAGATGGTACAGTAATGAAGCCAACCCTATTCTGGCTCAGAAAGGAAAAATCAAAGCGGTGCCATAGATTTTCAGGTTAAAGACTAGCTCCACCAGAGTGCATCAGCTAGTAACAAAGAGACCATCTCAAGGGGGTGGTGGAATGAACACCAATCGTAGGAGAAACGTTTTGCTTTCAAGCTCATGAGGATACAAACAGTTCATTTCTCTATAATCCTACCTTGGAGTACCTCTGACAAGTTATAACGGAAGTCCTTTGCTTTAGCTGCATGCATAGTAAAAATATAAAAACCATTATTCAGATCATTAGCTCCTAAACAGATAAGCCACATAACACTCCCCCCCTTCAACCTGCAACATCATTTCCCCAATTTTCCCTTCACTAGTAGTTATGTACATAGACATAGTTGAAGGTTTTCCCTGTTTTTCCCAGATTGTCATACCTAATAAACATACCTCGATTCACTACACTGCTTTTTACTACTTCTGATGTTTGACGGTAAGCAAGTATTGAGTAGGTAGTTTTATTATTAATGTTTAAACCAGCATTTTAAAACTGTGAAGCCATGGTATCTGGGAAAATAATATACTCTTTTAATTACTTAGTTGCGGTATCTGAACTTCTTACCTAAGACTTCCTCGTAATCTACAAGTTCAAACCAAACAACTGCGACCGATGTCCACACTCCCAGGAGTGCAATTACCATAAACCATGTAAAAAATGAACTTCCAGAAAGCCCTTCTTTCTTGCCATTCTTGCTTCCTCCATGTTTTGTCTCTGTAAAATAAATAAAGTGAATTATTATCCAAAAGCATGGCTATATTAAAAATTTGGAAATGTTATTTCCAGGCACAAAATTTAAAATGAGTAGTATAGGCATTTATTTTCAATGTTGTCCACAGATTAAAGGAGTATATACTAACACCTCAAAAAATGCAGTGTTAAAGGAAGCAATTTTGTTACAGTGGGCTTTGTCCTGGCCAATTGTTACTACTGCAGACAATAAGAACAGTGTATTCTGGCCAACCAATGCCAATTTCTTGCTTTAAAGTCAATGGCATCAACCATAGCACTGTTTCAGATAACTTTCAGCTTACTAAGAAAGGATCCCAGTGGTTCTCAAACTGTGAGTCCAGAACCCACCACTGGGTCATGACCCAATTTTTGGTGGTTTGCAAAGCTGACAGGGTAGAGTAGACTATGTGCAGCAAACAAGCTGCTACTTGCGGTGGGAGCACTGCTGTCCAATCACTATTATGGCTACACCCCTTGGCATTTATATATCAGGTATCAGCCTCTAGGGCAGTGGTCAGGGAACAGGGGTAAATTACCCCAAATGGGGTAAAAATGAAATTCCTGGGGGTAATGGATGGTCGCGCTGCCGAGACACAGCCGGGCATGCATATGAATCTATATGCATGCCCGGCTGTGTCTTGGCAGCGCGACCATCCATTACCCCCGTTCCGGTTCTGTCGCTGGCTGGCTGGCTCCGTTTTGTTTTGTTTGTTTTGCTCCGCCCTTTACAACTTCATATTTACATAGCATTAATTAAGCTCATTAATTAATCAAATAAAAAGCAATGGGTTCCAATATGTAATTTTTTTCTTTTGTTCTGGCGGGGGGGGGGACATTGGCGTATCTAAATATATTTTGGGGTAAAAGGTAAAAAAGTTCCCTGACCCCTGCTCTAGGGCCTCTAAAGGGTTGAGAACCACTACTCAGCATTACTGAAGGTATAAACTGCAGGCTGAGTCAAGTCAAAAGATTCCTGCAATTTTAAATTGCATCCTCATTTTCTATGTTAAAACTTTTTTAATCAGGACACACATTCGCTAAACAAGAATACACAAACTAGAGCATTTAACTGTTGCAACCAAACAGAACCTTTCAGGAAACAAATACCAAGCCTCTGGTCAAGCTGCCCTTTTCAACTGATTCAGCTGGGACCAATTATCACTTGGTTTCTTCTCTCCTAGAACTCTCTCCTCAATAGCCATACCATTTAGTTATTATGAAACTTCAAAATTCTGGTACCAAAATATTTGTTTCCCTCGTTCATTTTGCCCCTTCTCTCATGTCTATTAGACAGCAAACTTTCAGGCACACATAGAAGTTATGAACGCAGAAAGAGGAATAGAAAGCAAGGCTCATCAGTGGATTATACCACCACTGAAGGCATTTTCACTATATTTTGCCTGCCTCTTTTTTTTTACAATGGCTATTCCCACCACCCACCACATTTACTTCCTTGCCACTCCCACTGAAAATTTTAAAATTTCTGCCACCACTCACCACACAGACATACAAAAACCATAAAATTACAATAAGAATACTACAAAGTACTACAATAAAAGCATGCAACATTCCCAAAAAACAAAACCAGCAAAATTAAGGTTTTCAGTTACTGCTAGAAGACTAATCAGATACTGCTTATTATGAAATTCCACTAATATAAGGACATTTCTCTTTCTTTCCACTTCATAAAAACAATGCTTGCAATTCTTGCTTCACTTTAATTCAATGTTAAGCCATACTTTCAGGCCCAACATACACAACTGCATCTTTGTTTCTTTTCTTAAAGGTAGAGAGGCATATAACCTAGATATTTTTCTAAAAAAATAATTCAGCTTAAATTCAAGATTAGTCTTCTACCATAAAAGAGTGTCTATAAAACACAGTACCATTTTTACGAAGAGAATAAAAACACAGGAGGAATCAAGACTCCTTAAGCATTTTGCCTAGCTTTAATGGCAGTACAGACTTCATTATTTATTATAACATGTTTTATATTTTAAAAAATGTTAAATTCTAGCATAGGGAAGCCACAAGAACACAATGTAGCATACCATGTGGCCCAGCATATAAGGAAACAACTAATGACACTTTAATCTAGTTGGAGCTGAAGATTGAAAGCGATATTCTAGGGTCCATATTAAACTGATTTCAAAGTTAACATCAGATAAATTTCCAAAGGTCAAACTAGATGTGACATTAATCATTTGGTCTTGCATGTGTGTTTTAACCATAAATAGCAGCCACAGGAGACACTGATCCAGATTTGGACTACAGTGCAATGTGTTTTATGCTCCAGGCATATCCCTGATCAGGATTGCTGCCCCCACCATGGCTCCTGTACCACTAGGTGTGAAACTACCAGTGACAATCTGAATTAGGATCGTGGCAGGCCAAAGAGGTAGTGGCCCATAGCTCACCAACCTGATCCAGATCAGACAGCCATAAGACTGCTATCTACATTAAAAAACAAAACACAATGTCATTAATGCCATATCTTGTTAGCCTTCAGTTCCATCTAAAATGACATCCACTGCAAATATTACAGGACATGATTATAACATGATGACATTTTTATTTTTAGAATTGTGAAACCATTACTGCTATACATATGCAAACCACTCAGAAGACCAACCAAACTTTCCAAAAAGTATTACGGGCATGCCCCGGTATCCTGTTCCAGACCCTCCATGGATACTGGGGACACCATTTTAAAGACAGAGGAACATCAGTGGTTTTGCCACAAAAAAAAAAAGATTTGTTTAATGTTCCCCTATCTTCTTCATCAGCGTCCCAGTATCCATGGAATCTGTGGATAACTGAAATTGTGGATACCGGGACACCCCTGTATTCCCATTATTAAACTTTAACCGATTGAGTGCTCTTAGCTATGTAAAGATTTATCTTTACACCCTTTTATGGAACATTCTTGGTGTTGGTACATTCTTTATCATGCAACGTTTAACAATTAGAGGGTCACTTATGAGCTAGAGACATATATTAGGAACAATTTACTGAATTTAACTCATCCAGAGAATCCAGAGTTGAAACCAGCATGCAAATACTGCCAGCGATGTAGAAAGTAGGTCAATTTCCAAATCTGGTAAGCCCTTGCTGCTGTCTGCCACATGTCTAGAGAGATATCACAATACTCTAAAATACAATTACGCACTTTCAAAATCCATAAAGTAATGCCAAGAATTAGATTTTAGTCAGCATGTATAACAGTTGCTCACATGCAATTCTAATGCAACCAATTTGCTATAAAGGGATTGCCATTCTCTCTACTAAAAAATGCCATCCACTTTCAGAATCTCAAGATCAAGTATAAAATAAGCATTCTGTTTCACTGGGTCATGGAGTGCCAGTCACAGAATCTATCAAACATAAACAGAAAAAATTAAAACTTTCCAATATGTTTTTGGAATAAAGTGATACTATGACACCCATGATACTGGATAGTTTTGCTATCCAGAAAAAGAGAAAAATCATCACATTTGTTATTCCAAACTGCAAAGACTGTACCTGAGTGTTCGGCCATTTCATCAGTGTCGTTTATCCATGAATAAAGTAAACCTGAATATAAAACCAGTGTCCAAGATAGAATCAGACGGAGTTCACCCTCATGTAAGCCTTGCAACAGCAGCAAAGAAAATTTCTTACGGCCAGCTCAGCTAAAATCCGAAATCGGACCCGGCTGCAAACTCTGCTCAAAATCTATTTTTAGTGCAATCATCTGCAAGCCAAATGCTTTTAAGTACCCATATGGAAACCCACTGCTGATGACAATCAAATTTTCCCCCTCCTACCAACAAAGTATCCTGGGTAGCAGGTCCTTTCCATCTCATTTAATCTCTAAACACCAACATACCAGGGAAGCAGAACAGAGCAGATTAAAAAAAATGATTGCAGGAAAGCATGCCTCAGTGACTAAATTCTAAAAGCATTAAATCTTCTGTATAAACTCAAACAAAAGTCAGGACACAAAGCTTGTCTATGCAATGTGGGAATCTGCCAAACACATTTACATGATGCTGACATGCAGCTATTGCATGGCTTTTTGGAGAGTTCTGTGTATATATCTAGACATTTGTCTGCAGTTGACACAATATGACACTACAGGGATATTATGGAGCCACTGACAATACTCTTCATTGATGGCAGCACTGAGAGCTAGAGCTATTAAGCTGTACACATTGCCAATGCCACCAAAAGTCCTCAGTAATATTAACCAATGTAATTCCAGCTCCTTCCATGATTTAGCTACATTATCAACTTCTATTTAAAAAGCAAAAACCAAGGTCCCATTGTAATCAATATGTATAAAAGATTTGAGCACTAATGTAGTCAGAGTAGGCAAAGCAGAGTTGTATAAACACATCACAGTTTTTAACAAATGGGAAGTTCTGTAAACCACCCTTTTCTTTTTAATCCAACTTTTTTTATTTAAAAAAAACTTGTGATAGGCAACAACAGTTTGAGGCAGAAAAATTCAATTATACGCATGAAGTACCCAATCTTTACTATTGGTCACTGCCAACAGTCAGCGTTGTATTCTGATGTTATAACTGGTGAATAATTCTCTATACGCTAGGGAGAGGCAATGTTGCCTGTTTTAAACTTTTCACCCTCTAATACTCAGCTGAGTAGTTCAAAAGTGACTGCATTAAGAGAGCCACCCATATCTGGGTAGGGCAGGGTAAAATAGCACCTTGACTCCTTCCTTCTCAGGAAGGCTATAGAATTCAGTTTCTAATAGCTCAATCTAAAATTTATTACTTAAATATTCAATGTTTAGAAAGACCAACCAAAAAGTAACACGCTATCATCAGTAAAGCTTTACAACCTTGTAGAATTCTTTATCAGTTTAGATTGTAAGCCCCCACCCCCAATTATTGAAGGGAAAGGGAAAAGTAAATAGAAGCATGTTGAATGTTTCATAACATTTGCTTCTGGGAAATGTAGGTTCTACAACACATCAGTACTATTTTCCTTCCACTTCCCACTTTTTGTTTACCAGCTAGCCCAATGATTTCAATGGTCTGCAGGTGTGCTGCAGGAATTTGGGAGAGGATCATTTGTTAATAGGGCCATTGGGGTATGAGCCGCCACACACACACACCTGCAGCATGATGAGCCTTGGTAATTTTCAAAAACCGGATGGTATCCCATGACCATTTTAGCACCTTGTCAGTGTGCTGAGAGATGAAAAGTGTTGAAAATCACTGATCTAACCTAATAAACAATCCTACAGCTTTCAAAAGTTTACTTTTGTCACCATGTTGTTCTGGGGTGGGTCTTAAATAAAAGCATCTCTACTTTGGGTTGCAGACTTTTTTCTAATAAAAACAAATGACTTTCTGATAAATGCGTAGCTTTAATAATGCCAGCTATTTCATCAGTGTTTCTCAACCAGTGGTACGGGTACCACCAGTGGTACTTGAGGTGGTGGCATGGGATCCCTGCCGCTGGACAGCAAGACCAGTGTTGTGACATGACGAACAGCATTTGGAAACTTGGCACAATGGGCAGAGAGCCAAAGCATGCTTTTCCACTCAGAAAAGCCCTTCCATCCACCCTGAACCTCTTACTGGTGTTTGTCACATTGCATCTGGCCTCCCAACCCAGAAGTAATTGGCAATGATGCCATCACCAGTTACTTCTGGTGGTACTTCCAACAGGTGGACCATGCAAAGTGGAACTGCAAAGACAAATGCTGAGAAACACTGATCTAAATCAAAAAGCTATACATTTTTGTAGGCTTGAAATGCAGTCCATATATGCATCACTGATTCTAACAAGCAGCAGCTTATTCAACACCAACTTCAAATTCAAAAACGCTTTCAGAGAGAGTAACAGCAAACAGCTCAACTACACTGCTTTTTCACATTAAAATTAAGGAAATTTTTAGCTCTTCTCTTGTGTTGCTAGGTTATGCCAGACAGTACTGTTTGCATCAGGAAACATGTAAAAATAACTTATATTTAATTCTTAAAAACAAATACTAAACTACAACATTAAGTTAAAAAGTGCATAATGACAAAGATCATAGCATGCACTCAATTCTTCAACTCACTGATTTATACTCATGGTAGATAGGCTTAAGGTCATTTTATACAACTACCCTAGGTCATTTTATACAACTTCCTGATAACCTAATTAAAGATTGTGAAAACTGGGTCAAAGGAAAACTGCAACCAAATTTCTGAAGAAACACAACAATCGACTGGGTCTTTGCAACTGGGCAGCACTTGTGCTCCCAGTCATCCATGGCCCTAGTCTGACTTTAACACGTACAAATCTTATAAAAATGCTCTATGAATCCTACTGATCTGCCTAGGTTTCTTTACGTAAACCTTACAGCTTCATCAGACAGCTAACAAAAATCTTTTCCACCTGATAACAATTACAATATTCTAAAACCCTTGAGTTGACTCATAGTATGAAGAATCTCATTTGTGCCACCCACCAATCCCATTTGCCAATGCCAGTGTAAGAATGCTTCATGCAATTGGGCAACTGTGCTTACTGAAGTACTTTCCATCAGCTGAACAGACCACAACCAAGAGCATTTCTGGGGTCCTCAGCATGGAAACCACAACACTGATTTAAAAGTGTCAAGGTTAAATTTTGACCTTTTCTATTACATTTGAGGGTCTCTCTATTCCAAGTATTCAGAACTGGTCTATTCCTGCAGACACACTGGGGGGGGGGGGAGGGAAGCAATCATTTGGAAATGTGCTAGCTTTCTAAAGATAAAGGAAGTTTGATATGGGAATCTCAAATTGTTACAAACATGGAACCTTATACAGATGGTTATACAGACTGAGATGGTACAGTCCTCTGCAAGACAACTCAACCACAGGCAATTCTGAACCTTTCCATCACCGGTCATAGATAGGGAAAGGAGAACCCAGACAAAGAACTTGTACAAATCAATAGTTATTCATACTACTCAAAGCAAAATAGTTATTTGTAGAAAGAACACAGCCTTAAAATACGTTTGGCCATTGTTAAAATGTCTGCTACTCGCTTATAGAAAAAAAATTGTTCAAGAGCCTCATGCAAATTTTCACACCTCTGTCAGCAAACAAAGATGCATCATGCCAGCTGCACACCATTCATTATATTAGTACTTAAATACGGACAGTTGAGAACTGAGCAACATTGCAAGTAATATGTATGGGGAAAGTACTACAACAGCAGTTCCCAAATTGTGGATCTGAGACCCAACAGTGGGTCATGACCCAATTTTGGATTGGTCGCAAAACTGACAGGGCAGATTGTGCCATGTGAATCAGGGGATAAACAAGATGCTACTTTGGGGTAATCACTGCCGCCTAATAAATCATTATAGCTACACCCCTTGACATTTATAAATTAAGCAGCAGCTCTTAGGGCTTCTAAAAAGTTTGGGAACCACTGTACTACAACATGTATTAAAAAGTAATTTTATTATTTTTCTAGGGCTGGAAAAACTGCTTGGTCAACTAGTTGACCAAAAAGTTGGTGTTTAAAATAAAAGTTTAAAGTATTTATTCAATTTTGTTGATTGGAGACTCAACTTTTAAATTTAAATTTAAAATATTTTCCAGCCCTAATTTCTCCTTTTCCACAGCAAACTTAAAGAAAACGTTCCATGCAGCAAGTCAGTCCATGAGAACAGTTAGGAAACAGCTTTACACCCTTGTCACACTTTACCAGTTTACGATGTTCAATCAGGAAGCAGCCACTTTGGTGCAAGTAAAACATCATCGTATAAATACCCTATAATGAAGAATCCAATAAATCATTAGCTTAAAAGAGGAATTATTTCTGTTCTTTCAATGTTTACAAAAAAGCTGACTATTTTTAAAAACTGGTTTACAAATTTTAAAAATCAGTGAACTGTAATGGTATACTTTATTTCAACAGCTGTATGGTAGGTTGTAAGGAGAGATACAAGATACTTCTTGACACCCACATGTTCCACCTCTCTCTGTTTCAAAAACAAAACTGAGCATTACAAAGCAAAGGAATGCATTATGAAGCATTACAACATACAACAAGGATTCTTAATCTAAATCTTGCTTGGGGAAACACCATGAAAACGCCAGATAGATAATGTTGCAGATACACCTGTAGTAGCACACCAGGAAGACACAGTTTTCATGAGTATGCAAACCACTGTGCCACAATCTAAAGAAGCAATTCCTTTGACATGGTAGGCTGTTGCAGCGTTTCCCAAACTGTGGGTCACGACCCACTGGTAAGTCACGACCCGATGTGTAGTGGGTCGCAACCCAACATTTAAATCTGCCCCCAAAAGCCTTACCTGGAATTCATGGACGCTGCTTCCAGGTCATGCCACTCCTTCAGGCCTCAGAATGGCTCCCAGACATGACCAGAAGGTACTCTGGGTATGACAGGAAGTTGTGGAAGTAAACCAGGAGGCATGGTCAGGCACGTAGAGTCACAGACCAGAACAACCCAGAACCAGGCTCCAGGGACTCCAGGTAAGGCTTGGGGGGGCGGGGAGAAAGCAGATTTGAGCATTACATTATGACCCACCATAGAGCAAGAGGTGGGTCACAGCGCTCAAAAATTTGGAAACCACTGGGCAATAGGACTTAAAGGTAAATACTGGCAGCTCATCTGGCTAGTTTAATCAAAAGCACAATCAGCCTTATACTTTCCTCAAAATGCACAGCTCTACTAGTTGTTGTGATTCATATCTTCTCCTAGCAGTTTCCCATGAACATTTGGGAAATCCCAGCTGCTTGCTAGACTCAAACTATGGGTGAAGATTCACAAACAAAAACTGGTTGACTATATATAATCTAGCCATCCCAAAACACATAACAGCCATATACACTTTTATAGCATACCAGGTTTAGTATGAGCTGATCAGCATAATTTAAGAAAACACAAAACTGCCACTCAATTGTAGAAATACCACAGGACGTAGTTATTTTAGTACAAGAAGTTCAGTACAATATTCTTGTCCCCCTTTGAGAATTCAACTCTATTTTTTTATAGACCAGTTCCTGAAATAGATGCACCTTTCTCATATTAATCTCACACATTTTTATAGAAAGTTCATAGCTCAGGGACAGAGCATCTGCACACAGAAGGTCGCAGATTCAATCTCTGGCTTCTCTAGAAATAATTCTTGTCAAAACCCCTGGAGAGCTACTACTGGAGAGTAAGGAAAACTGAGACAGACACAACCATGCTTCACTGTTTTAATGCACAAAAATGTTCCCAAAGAAACTGAACAGAAGCGGGTATATGACAAAGGTAGTTACCCAGGTCTCAAGAATTCTATCAAGTTAGCATGGGATGGTTAACCTGATGTATTAGTATTCAACAGAATGCCTTCTTTATTCTACTTAGCAAAAAAAAGTAGCAAGGACTATTATGTAACCCCATTTTTATATTATTCACTGGGAACATAAATGTTATTTTATTAAATTCTGATTAGCTCTCCTGAATGCTACTTTTTTAACCTTATGAAGAAGTCTTTTCAAGACATAGTTGATAAGTAAATCCCTCACCAATCAAGGATAAGAGTCAGGACTCCGTCACACCCAGAAAGATCAGGGTCTTCTTTTTTAGCACAGAGGGCATCATACAAGAGGTACATTTGCAGTTGGCAACAGAAAAGACAACGAATAAGACTGAGGGTACAATCCTAACCTGGAGTTAGGCTGGCACAGTTAAGCCGGCACAGTTGAGCCAGCACAAGGGGCACCATAAAGTATGCTTGGACCACTCAGAAAGAGGCCAGCACACAGACATGCGCCATCCTCCCTGGCTCAGAGAGTAGTCCAAATGCACTTTACATTGACCCTTGTTCTGGCCAAACTTTGTGGCCTAACTCCAGGTTAGGATGTGCTCTAAAAGACAAGTACTGATGCCTATGAAGAGAGGGGCGTTCTAATGTCAGGAACTGGTTTGGTAAAGAGCCCATTAAGCAATTTAACTATAGCATCTATTATTTGATTTGCAAGTTTTCTGCAAGGTGTAAATGAAACTAGAAACACGCATCTAAGCCGCCCTTCATTGCAGCCCCACCTGAACATGCAACAAAAAACGTAATACACACTTTAATAATTCTGATCACATTGCACTGATTTCTTGATTCAAAGCACCAACCAAAGACTACAGAAATACTATAAACACAGGAAGACAGACGCACTTGGACTTTAATTATAAGAAGCCCCCAGATGCTGGGGGGAAAAAAAGACAGAAATGGTTATGCAATAGCTACATTTCAAGAGAGAGAAAAAATGCTACATCACTGATCAACAACTCAAATGGCCTGATCGTGAAATTATTAAGTTACTGGTTATGCAAAAGCTGCTGCAAGTAAAACATAGCCGCTACATGAGTCATGACTAACCTTTTAAATGAGCAAGCATAAAAAAAAAAAACAGAAGAAAGGTGAGCATCAGAAAGTGGAGGTAATAGAAGTTCAGGGTGTGTCCAGCATTCTTCTCCCTTGGATTTCAGTCTTGCTCCTCACCATATTAGCACAAAGCTAAATATACAAAGATACAACTGATTTCAATAGTTCTAAAGTAAATAATTTGTCTGAACTTACATATGACAAGGAAGCCTGGCTTTCTCAGTATAGCTTTTCTACATAGGGCATTATGCCCATACTAAGTGAACACCACACCTATTTTAAAATACGTGTATTTTCAGTTTAGCTGCTTCTTTCAGGTTGGTGTTTTTTAGCAGCACACTGCTTTTGTGCACTTGAGCTAGGCAAGTCTCATGCTAAAACTCTTTTATATTAATATTGTGCTCCTGCTCCAGCAGCTGAAGTTAGACACATCTTGGGCCATTCCACATGGCCTAACCAGTTACACACAAACAAGTATTGCCAAGTCCCAAAGGTTGCTTGATGTAAACAGCAGGCCTGGGGTAGGCAATCATGAGCAAGAATGGGTACAATGCATGAGAGCACTTAATCCTCAACCCCTCAAATTTATCCCCAGTTTATTACCTAACTGTTTTGAATATGTATTCAAAAACCTATTTGTCATAATAACTTAGGTGTTACAGAGATCAGTGGATGAAAAAGTTACAAAACTGCATTCTCATTGCCACAAGCAAAGTGTCTAGAAGAGAGTTAGGATCACCATATGCTACTTTCTGCTTGCTATGAATTAATAAATGGAACACCCATATTTAACTATTATGAATAATGTTTTTCTTTTTTAAATATTAGCTATTCCATTCTGGCAGCTGCTCCT
The DNA here is from genome assembly GCA_029204185.1 of Lerista edwardsae. Lineage (NCBI taxonomy): Eukaryota > Metazoa > Chordata > Lepidosauria > Squamata > Scincidae > Lerista > Lerista edwardsae. The sequence goes on along the minus strand of JAJKFI010000021.1, from coordinate 13,351,854 downwards.
TAGTAATTGCTCACCTGCTTCTCCATTTCTCAAGTTGAAAGCAGCTATTTTTCCCCACATTATTAAATACAGTTTTATAACTGTACAGTTTGACAAACATGTTACCAGTTTATATCCTGGCTGTTGTTAATCTGTCTGCAGTAAAATACCATGACACTCTGGGAAAAAAAAAACCTACATTCATTTTTCCAGCCCAGAGGCTCCCAACTGCAGCATCACAACACCCCAGCCAAGGAAACTCTAACGCTGCCCTCTTAATGAGTAAGACAACAGTGGTGCCACAATCACGTCACTGCTGGGGACGAAAGGGGTTTTGTAGACTTTCCTGTGGGTCTCAAAGGCTTTCCGTAGACTCCAGGGAGCCTGCGATTCCCATTGCAGGCTTCCTTGCATGTCCAAACTGCTAGAAAATGCTGTAAGAGCCATAGCAAGTCCCAGGTAAGTCTACAAAATCCCTTTTGTCACTGGCATAGTGGTTGCTATGCTCCCCCTCCCCTCCCCTCCCCCATGAACACTTACAAGGTCCCAAACCCTCCCTGAGAGTTTGGGAACCTCTGCTCTAGCCCATTCAGTGCCAAACTACAATTACATTAAATGCATAGTTTTGTCCTGCATGGGTGTACCTGTGTGTGTTTTACTTAAATAGCAGCCATGTGACGGCCCAATTCAGGATCAACACCACAGTGCAAATGAACATGAACCTTCACACTGGCAGCAACAAGAGCTTTTCTCCTGGAGTAAATAGCAGCTTCATTGGGAACCTCCACGTGCACGAATCATCTCCCATCATCTACAACCACACATGTGCAACCAAACTATGCATTTGGTATAACATGTAATTTGGCCTTTAAGACACAATCCATTACCAAAAGCTATAGTCCAGTTCCTTACCAGCGCACTTACCATATCAAATCAAAAGAATTCAAACGAAAGCCCTCTCAACTGGATTCGACAGTACTAGGTGTGCATATTGCCAGGATGAAACCCCGGGAAACTC